>CM025792.1:6104119-6704119 GCA_014635995.1 Sarcophaga peregrina | reverse complement strand
ACACACTACACTACAGCGACTTTAACTCAAACGGCTGTATACCATCTATAATAATCTGTCTTACAAAAACTTCCCTTAGAAACAATGCTGTTTCTTTGTTAAATCTGAAATCTGTTATGTTAGCACCTGAAATTTGTTATGTTAAAATCTGCAATCTATTCTATTAAAAACTGAAATCTTGGAAAATTTCAAAATCTACTATGAAAACTCGCTCTGTTAAGGATTCTGGCGATTAGGTTAGTTAAAGGGACGTCCAATGCTTCCAAAACAATTTACTTTATCCGCCCACTCAGTCCTGTTTTTCCTTTTACACTACAGTTATTTAAATATAAAAAAAAATTGTGATGTTTACTCTCCATAAAAGTAACTAAATTCAGACATAAAACATAGAAAGTTGACGTGTCCGTGGTGTAAGTGGTAGTGCATTAGATTCTTAGACGTAAGGTCGCCGGTTCGAATACCGGCTGGGGTGGGAATGTATAAAACATTTTTTTTTTTTTAATTTTTGTACATTAAACGTATTAAGAATATGCTAATAAATTTAGTTAAAAGTTTAAACTTATTAATTTAATATAATATTATATATACATAACTATACGACATTTAATCACAAAAGAAGAAAAATGCAATGCATGTATTTTATGAAAATCTTGCTCAGAGATTTAATCAAGCTGTTTGAGATTATTGTTATGACTTGTATACTACAAACTTTTCAAAATATTTTTGAAAACAAAATTTCCAATTCAATTCCATATTCTCAATCATGACCGAGTTCAATCTCTAGTTGGGGTTTTTGTGTGATTATCTTTTTTTAATTTTTTAAAGCATACATTGAATATTAAAATACTGATATGATTATTTACTGATAAATTTTATACATATATTAGATATGTTTTAAAAAAAATTGAAAAAAGAAAAAATAATTTATAATAGCACTCGACCCGGGATTTGAACTTCCGATCTTACGTTTACAAATCCAACACACCACACACTACACTACAGCGACTTTAACTCAAACGGCTGTATACCATCTATAATAATCTGTCTTACAAAAACTTCCCTTAGAAACAATGCTGTTTCTTTGTTAAATCTGAAATCTGTTATGTTAGCACCTGAAATTTGTTATGTTAAAATCTGCAATCTATTCTATTAAAAACTGAAATCTTGGAAAATTTCAAAATCTACTATGAAAACTCGCTCTGTTAAGGATTCTGGTGATTAGGTTAGTTAAAGGGACGTCCAATGCTTCCAGAACAATTTACTTTATCCGCCCACTCAGTCCTGTTTTTCCACAAAAGGACTTACAGTGGATTTTAAAATCTGAAATCTGTTATGTTAGCATCTGAAATTTGTTATGTTAAAATCTGCAATCTATTCTATTAAAAACTGAAATCTTGGAAAATTTCAAAACCTACTATGAAAACTCGCTCTGTTAAGGATTCTGGTGATTAGGTTAGTTAAAGGGACGTCCAATGCTTCCAAAACATTTACTTTATCCGCCCACTCAGTCCTGTTTTTCCACAAAAGGACTTACAGTGGATTTTAAAATCTGAAATCTGTTATGTTAGCATCTGAAATTTGTTATGTTAAAATCTGCAATCTATTCTATTAAAAACTGAAATCTTGGAAAATTTCAAAATCTACTATGAAAACTCGCTCTGTTAAGGATTCTGGCGATTAGGTTAGTTAAAGGGACGCCCAATGCTTCCAAAACATTTACTTTATCCGCCCACTCAGTCCTGTTTTTCCACAAAAGGACTAACAGTGGATTTTAAAATCTGAAATCTGTTATGTTAGCATCTGAAATTTGTTATGTTAAAATCTGCAATCTATTCTATTAAAAACTGAAATCTTGGAAAATTTCAAAACCTACTATGAAAACTCGCTCTGTTAAGGATTCTGGTGATTAGGTTAGTTAAAGGGATGTCCAATGCTTCCAAAACATTTACTTTATCCGCCCACTCAGTCCTGTTTTTCCACAAAAGGACTTACAGTGGATTTTAAAATCTGAAATCTGGAAAATTTCAAAACCTACTATGAAAACTCGCTCTGTTAAGGATTCTGGCGATTAGGTTAGTTAAAGGGATGTCCAATGCTTCCAGAACAATTTACTTTATCCGCCCACTCAGTCCTGTTTTTCCACAAAAGGACTTACAGTGGATTTTAAAATCTGAAATCTGTTATGTTAGCATCTGAAATTTGTTATGTTAAAATCTGCAATCTATTCTATTAAAAACTGAAATCTTGGAAAATTTCAAAACCTACTATGAAAACTCGCTCTGTTAAGGATTCTGGTGATTAGGTTAGTTAAAGGGATGTCCAATGCTTCCAGAACAATTTACTTTATCCGCCCACTTAGTCCTGTTTTCCTACAATATTCGTTTATTTATCGGATTACAATAGCTTTCGGAAATGTGTGATTATTTGTCTGTTGTAGTTTTTTTAAGCAATATTTTGTAACAGTGATTAACTATGGGATTTATTTAATCATTTTCTGCTTTTTTTTTTTTTAATTTTTGTACATTAAACGTATTAAGAATATGCTAATAAATTTAGTTAAAAGTTTAAACTTATTAATTTAATATAATATTATATATACATAACTATACGACATTTAATCACAAAAGAAGAAAAATGCAATGCATGTATTTTATGAAAATCTTGCTCAGAGATTTAATCAAGCTGTTTGAGATTATTGTTATGACTTGTATACTACAAACTTTTCAAAATATTTTTGAAAACAAAATTTCCAATTCAATTCCATATTCTCAATCATGACCGAGTTCAATCTCTAGTTGGGGTTTTTGTGTGATTATCTTTTTTTAATTTTTTAAAGCATACATTGTATATTAAAATACTGATATGATTATTTACTGATAAATTTTATACATATATTAGATATGTTTTAAAAAAAATTGAAAAAAGAAAAAATAATTTATAATAGCACTCGACCCGGGATTTGAACTTCCGATCTTACGTTTACAAATCCAACACACCACACACTACACTACAGCGACTTTAACTCAAACGGCTGTATACCATCTATAATAATCTGTCTTACAAAAACTTCCCTTAGAAACAATGCTGTTTCTTTGTTAAATCTGAAATCTGTTATGTTAGCATCTGAAATTTGTTATGTTAAAATCTGCAATCTATTCTGTTAAAAACTGAAATCTTGGAAAATTTCAAAATCTACTATGAAAACTCGCTCTGTTAAGGATTCTGGCGATTAGGTTAGTTAAAGGGACGTCCAATGCTTCCAAAACAATTTACTTTATCCGCCCACTCAGTCCTGTTTTTCCACAAAAGGACTTACAGTGGATTTTAAAATCTGAAATCTGGGAAAATTTCAAAATCTACTATGAAAACTCGCTCTGTTAAGGATTCTGGCGATTAGGTTAGTTAAAGGGACGTCCAATGCTTCCAAAACAATTTACTTTATCCGCCCACTCAGTCCTGTTTTTCCACAAAAGGACTTACAGTGGATTTTAAAATCTGAAATCTGGGAAAATTTCAAAATCTACTATGAAAACTCGCTCTGTTAAGGATTCTGGCGATTAGGTTAGTTAAAGGGACGTCCAATGCTTCCAAAACAATTTACTTTATCCGCCCACTCAGTCCTGTTTTTCCACAAAAGGACATAGAGTGGATTTTAAAATCTGAAATCTGGGAAAATTTCAAAATCTACTATGAAAACTCGCTCTGTTAAGGATTCTGGCGATTAGGTTAGTTAAAGGGATGTCCAATGCTTCCAAAACAATTTACTTTATCCGCCCACTCAGTCCTGTTTTTCCACAAAAGGACATAGAGTGGATTTTAAAATCTGAAATCTGGGAAAATTTCAAAATCTACTATGAAAACTCGCTCTGTTAAGGATTCTGGCGATTAGGTTAGTTAAAGGGACGTCCAATGCTTCCAAAACAATTTACTTTATCCGCCCCACTCAGTCCTGTTTTTCCACAAAAGGACATAGAGTGGATTTTAAAATCTGAAATCTGGGAAAATTTCAAAATCTACTATGAAAACTCGCTCTGTTAAGGATTCTGGCGATTAGGTTAGTTAAAGGGACGTCCAATGCTTCCAAAACAATTTACTTTATCCGCCCACTCAGTCCTGTTTTTCCACAAAAGGACATAGAGTGGATTTTAAAATCTGAAATCTGGGAAAATTTCAAAATCTACTATGAAAACTCGCTCTGTTAAGGATTCTGGCGATTAGGTTAGTTAAAGGGACGCCCAATGCTTCCAAAACAATTTACTTTATCCGCCCACTTAGTCCTGTTTTCCTACAATATTCGTTTATTTATCGGATTACAATAGCTTTCGGAAATGTGTGATTATTTGTCTGTTGTAGTTTTTTTAAGCAATATTTTGTAACAGTGATTAACTATGGGATTTATTTAATCATTTTCTGCTTTTTTTTCTTTTTTTTCCCAGGAATTTAATTAATTTTTCCTTTTTTTTCGTTCCCAGCCTCAAATTAATTGTCTAACAGAGTTCTGTTAATAACATAACAGAGCTGTGTTAACTTTTTGGTTTGCGTCTGGGGAGTTAGATTTTAAAATCTATCTTCACAGACATTCAAGAAATTCTGTATAGAAACTTTGTTATGGACGAATTCTTTATCGATAAATTCTCTATAGAAACTTTATAGTATTGATAAATTATTTATAGAAACTTTATGTTATCGATAAATATTCTACACAAAATCTATGTTATCGATAAGTATTCTACACAAACTCTATGTTATTGATAAATTCTCTATAGAAACTTTATGTTATTGATAAATTCTTTATAGAAACTTTATGTTATCGATAAATATTCTACACAAACTCTATTTTATCGATAAATTTTCTATAGAAGCTTTATGTTATTGATAAATTGTTTATAGAAACTTTATGTTATCGATAAATTTTCTATAGAAACTTTGTGTTATCGATGAATATCTTTTATTGATGAATATTCTGCACAAACTCTATATTGTCGATAAATTCTCTACAAAAACTTTATAGTATTGATAAATTATTTATAGAAACTTTATGTTATCGATAAATTCTCTATAGAAATTTTGTTATTGATAAATCCTTTATAGAAACTTTACGTTATCGATAAATTATTTATAGAAACTTTATGATATTGAGAATTTCTCTATAGAAACTTTATGTTATCGATAAATTCCTTATAGAAACTTTATGTTATTGATAAATTCTTTATAGAAATTTTATGTTATCGATAAATTCTCCATAGATACTTTATGTTATCGATAAATTCTTTATAGAAACTTTATGTTATTGATAAATTCTTTATAGAAACTTTATGTTATCGATAAATTCTCTATAGAAACTTCATGTTATCGATAAATTCTTTATAGAAACTTTATGTTATCGATAAATTCTTTATAGAATCCTTATGTTATTGATAAATTCTCTATAGAAACTTTATGTTATTGATAAATTCTCTATAGAAACTTTATGTTATCGATAAATTCTCTATAGAAACTTTATGTTATCGAAAGGTTTTCTATATAAAATTTATGTTACCGATATATTTTCTATAGAAACTCTATGTTACGATAAATTTTCTATAGAAACTTTATGTTTTCGATAAATTCTCTTTAGAAACTTTATGTTATCGATAAATTCTTTATAGAAACTTTATGTTATCGATAAATTATTTATAGAAACTTTATGATATTGGGAATTTCTCTATAGAAACTTTATGTTATTGATAAATTCCTTATAGAAACTTTATGTTATTGATAAATTCTTTATAGAAATTTTATGTTATCGATAAATTCTCTATAGAAACTTTATGTTATCGATAAATTCTCTATAGAAATTTTATGTTATCGATATATTCTCCATAGATACTTTATGTTATCAATAAATTCTTTATAGAAACTTTATGTTATCGATAAATTCTCTATAGAAATTTTATGTTATCGATAAATTCTCCATAGATACTTTATGTTATCGATAAATTCTTTATAGAAACTTTATGTTATCGATAAATTCTTTATAGAAACTTTATGTTATCGATAATTTCTCTTAAGCTGATTTTGCGTAAAAAAACCCCTATTTAATAAACGCCTCTGTTTACATTTCGTTTTAGATATCATTTCTCTTTTCTAATTTACTTTTAAGCACTTTTTCCTCCTTCATTATCATCTTCTATGATGACGAGATTTAATTTTTTTGATAAAGCAGATAAGCAGAGTTATGCTTAAAAGAAAGATCATTAAGGTTGTTGTTATTTTGCCAATCGATAACTATAATGAGTGAAGCGTACCTACCAACAAGTGTGTGTGGGCAGCGAGGGGTATGCTGCGAATCAAAACAAAATGAAACAAAATTTGTTACAAAATAATTTTGGCCAATATTTTGTTATTATTGTTGTTGTTGTTGGTGGTGGTGGTTTTTTGATTAAGTCGCCTAAAACAATAGAAAACAAAACAAAACAAAGCTTTGTTTTAAGCGAATTTACAACAGGTCGCATCGTCTGGACTGTAATGGAAGCTTAAGCACGCGGCTTAGTGAAATGGCTAATGAAGATTCCGTTTAAAGCTTTGTCATCCCACTTTCATTAAGTCTGGCTTTAAGTTAATTTTTAATAAAAAAGCCTGTGGTGATTAAGAATGAGAATAGCAGCAGAGCTGCTTGCGTTTGATGCGCGTTCAAGTCGTTGGCATTTGTGTTGAGATCTTCTTTCAAGTACGACGTGCTATTTGGCGAAATTAAGTGGTGGTGTTGGCGGTTGTTACTACTAAACATAGTTTTGCGGTTTTTAATACGAAATCTAAAAAGGTAAGTTTAATAAAGTCTTAATATTTCATAAATAACTGTACAAATAGTAAGTCCGAGTGGCTTGACAAGCCTTTACTTGATTGAAGCTTTTAATTCAATTGCGTTCCCTTCTAGGGCGCAAACTACGAGGTATCTCGTAGTTGGCAGGCAACGTGTTAATAACCAGTAAAAGTTGAAGCTTGAAGTAAAAGCTTCAATCAAATTAAGGCTTGTCAAGCCACTCGGACTTACTATTTGTACAGTTCCCTAAAAGGAAACGCAAGCTACTAAAGTGAAAAAATCAAATTATAGTTTTTGGGCAAGTTTTCTGAAAATTGCCGCTCCAATCAACGTGTTAAACTATAGCGATATTGGTTTAAAACTGGACTAGCCGTTTAGAAATTCGTTGATTTGAGGAAACTAGCAAATTTGCACAAACTATCAAATATTCTTGGAAAGCCTTTCATAAAGTCAATTACATTATGAAAGTGAAATCAAATCATTTGGGATTGTTAGATTTTTCCCTAGACTATCTACCATGTGCAGTACGAGTATAAACGTCAAATTTTGTGTCATTCGTCAAGCCGTTTGTGTAATTCAGGGTGTAAAAGAGTGCTATTGACAGCTTGTAATTTATTTTGTTGCAGTTGAAGTCGTTAAGTCCTAAGACGAGGTTTTTGGTTTGATTATCCATCAGTTTGGGATATGACAAGTTCACTTCCTGGTGGTTATAGAAGTTCAAGCTGCATTGATTGATACTATGCATGAAAGCCTCTGGGATCTAAAGGGTATTTTAATAAAGTCTAATATTTCCATAAATAAACTGTACAATAGTACGTCCGGAGTGGCTTGACAAAGGCCTTTACTTGATATGAAGCTTATAATTCAATTGGGCGTGTCCACTTCTAGGGCGCAAACTACGAGGTATCTCGTAGTTGGCAGGCAACGTGTTAAAACCAGTAAAAGCAAGTTTTCTGAAATTGCCGCTTCAATCAACGTGTAAAACTATAGCGATATTGGTTAAACTGACTAGCCGTTTAGAAAATCGTTGATTTGGAGGGAAACTAGCAAATTTGCCACAACTATCAAATATTCTTGGAAAGCCTTTGCATACAAGTCAATTACATTATGAAAGTGAAATCAAATCATTTGGGATGTTTAGATTTTCCCTAGACTATCTACCATGTGCAGTACGAGTATAAAACGTCAAATTTTGTGTCATTCGTCAAGACGTTGGTTGTAATTCAGGGTGTGTAAAAGAGTGCTATTGACAGCTTGTAATTTATTTTGTTGCAGTTGAAGTCGTTAAGTCCTAAGACGAGGGTTTTGGTTTGATTATCCATCAGTTTGGGATATGACAAGTTCACTTCCTGGTGGTTATAGAAGTTCAAGCTGCATTAATCGATACTATGCATGAAAGCCTCTGCCCAATAACCACTTTTCTGTTAAGGAAACATAATTGAACGTCTTTTACGGATAACGGAATGCATTCATTAGCTATGGGACTCCAAGAGCATATTTGATTCCACTTTCGCTTCTCTTCTGCCCTTCCTTCCTAACCTTATTACTTTGGCCTTAAAGGAAAAGGAGAACTCCTCGTATAGCTCAGTTCCTGAAGTTAAAACTTATTTCGGATTTAAATTGTCTTTTAAACATATTTTCCTCTGACGGCTTTTTTTTTTAAAGCTCGTCCCAATCTTTGCAAATTTTTCAAGATTTGTCTTCTCTGCATGAGCGAGTGAGTAATATTTTGAAAGAGCCGGGTGGTATAAACATTTCTCTGATGGAACTCAAGGCATTCTGATAATATCTTAGACTTATCTTATCTGTTCGAGTTTCATTCTAAAGATGAATGGCATCTGAAATCCTTTGAAATCCATTTGGGGTTCTCTTGTACTTCGGCTTAAGTTTCATGAGTTGCAATGAATCTTCGCCCCAATCTTAGAACCATTCGGAACTCATAGCAATGCCAATGAGTTTCCTAATGCCTGTAGACGAGTGCTGGCAGCTCTCTTCATGTTCGCCATGTGTCCAGTAGTTAAAGAATCGGAAGTTCGGGCTGCTTACTTGCGCGGTAGAATCGCTGGTTCTATCTCCTCCTGTGGTATACTGTTTGCCATGTGCCCAGTAGCTAAAGAATCGGAAGTTCGGGTTGCTCACTTGCGCGGCAGAATCGCTGGTGCTATGTCCTCTTCTCCTGTGGCATACTGTTTGCCAAGTGTCCAGTAGCTAAAGAATCGGAAGTTCGGGTAGCTTACTTGCGCGGCAGAATCGCTGGTTCTATCTCCTCCTGTGGTATACTGTTTGCCATGTGCCCAGTAGCTAAAGAATCGGAAGTTCGGGTAGCTTACTTGCGCGGCAGAATCGCTGGTTCTATGTCCTCCCCTCCTGTGATATAATGTTTGCCATGGAGCCAGTAGTTAAAGAAGCGGCCTCTTCTCTTCTTTATCCCTGTAATTTCGGAAAGGCCGTTCAGTTTTATCTTCAACAACGATGGTGAGCTCCTAAGGTACCAATATGGAGTTGCCATACTCTATTACGATGCTAAGCAAGAGCTGTATAAGGACTTTGAAGGTGCAAAAATTTCTGGGTAGCTTGCCTACGTGCTAGTGGTAGTTTTGCTTGACTCTCACGGAAACTTAAACAAGTTCAAAAATCTTTTTCTCTCGTGTAGCGCCTAGAGTTCTGTGAGCTCTAGTGCCTTGCGAAAGCTGGATGTTCAGAAGCTACGATCACAAAAGACAGTGGAGGCATTCTCCGCTCAACTTGCGGATAAGCTCCGTTGTTCCCAGATGTTTGTCTGGGTTCTGAGTAGGACTTCCTGATATTTTAAGCATTTTAACTTTTCATCGGTAAATTATAAGCAAAGCAGCATTTTCTACGGAGAGATCATTTTTGTAATTCATTTTTATAGAATTCATTCCATTACAGCTCTGTTTTCAAAGTTAATTTCTTTTCTTCACCTCCAGATGGCACGCGCATTACACAAATGGTTGTTGTACGCACTATACTTTGCCACAGCTTTAGCCCAGACAAATAATACTTCAAATACACTTAGCGAAGACACACTACCAACAACTTTAGCAGAAGACAGGGGTGTAACGTATCGGAACTCATCGGTAAATAAAGCCAGAAGCTTAAAGTGTGTACCCATGATTAAACTTTTTGAAGTGGAGTTACAAGAACCTCTAAACCTTCGGAGAAGGTGTAGGCCTAACGGGTGACCATGAAAAACTAGGCGTTTGGCAGATTGATAAAAGCCGTGAGATGCGGAAAAGAAGACGAAATCCTTTGAAATGGTTTTTGAAAATACCCATGTGCACGGGCCAGCGTATATACTTATCGGTTCTTTATATTCTACAGAGACTCCCAGGGATTTAAACGATTGCGCTATTGGGAGGGACAACAACATCCTCGGGTTTTGGAGGCCTATGAAATGTATCGTCGTCAGGGTTCATTGAAATTTGGTGAAGCGCATGCTTTGGCTGTGGGTGGTGGCATACAATCCGACAGAGGATGGTTGCGTAAGGAATATATCGTACAACTGAAGTTTATCTGGCCACAACACATACGCTTTCACGGAATTCTCACATTTTATACGTAAGCCACGTTACATTTTAAAGCTGAAAGCCTTTGGCGAAGACGAAATCGATACTGAAATACAAGTGGCGCGCCTGGTAAATAAAAACTCACAACTGCGGACCCCTAGAGAAGAGGGGGAGTTTTATAAGCCCGGCGTTATAATGGTATTTCATATAACGGTCGCTGTTAATCAGGAAAATCTCTATGTCCTGACGATTTTAACCAGACAACAAGAGCTATTGGCCAAGGTCATCATTCCGTCTGATGTATTACAACGCAGTGAGGGTATCTTGGAACTGCCCATATTTGATGCGAAGCAACAAACACGTGTTGGCTGGTTAACATTGCCTTTCTGAGGATAGAGCCTATGCCCCAAGCTTTAAAATTTAATATGAGAGCCGGTTTCCATCACTATTGGCCTTACAACTGGCCCACTATGGATATAGGCTCCAGGGGTGTGGGTAAGAGTTTTTATTATCATTCAGCCAATGCTGTGGAAAATACTTTACAGAGTTTCCAGAAGGCCCAGAACCTATACACTGACATGATCCAATTGAATGTTCAACTGACAAGGGACTATAAGCCGGTGGTGTGGCATGATTATGGATTTTTTACCACAACTCCCAATGCCAAGCGGGAGTTAAAGATTCAAGACTTACTGTATGTCTCTATATACGATCTTTCCTATGAGGAATTGCTTAAGAAACGGGTGTTCGTCATAGTTAAGGGTGTAATGCTAGAGGTTACCCATTTGAATTCACCTTTTGTCAAGGAATCGGAGAGGATATTCCCTTTGCTGGCGGACATTTATCAGAATTTGCCTGTTTCGCTAGGCATAATGGTGGATATCAAATGGCCTCAGCTTTTAAGCAGCGGTAGATTCGAATCTTTACAGCCTTTGGATAAGAATTTATACGTGAATGCCGTGCTTAAGTCTACTATGGAGTATGGCTGTGGTCGGCCCTTAATAATGGCCAGTTTTGATGCTGATATTTGCACAATGTTGCGCTTTAAACAGCACTTGTATCCCGTAGTGTTTCTAACCATAGGCCAATATAGTCCTTGGGAGTCGTATGCCGATTTAAGAACTCATTCCCTAAGTCGGGCCCTACAATTCGTGCAGGCCGCAGATATTTTGGGTTCCGCAATTTATGCCAAAGAAATTTTACCGTCCCGCCGTTAATCAAGACCTCGTCGAAATGGCTTTTGAAATGCAGCAACGTCTCTTTGTATGGGGTGACCCTCTTAAGGACTTGGCAATATTGGAACACTTCCGAACACTTGATTTGGCCGGTTTGATTTACGATCGCATAGATGAGTTTCTAGAGGCCCAACCCCACAAGA
The DNA here is from genome assembly GCA_014635995.1 of Sarcophaga peregrina. Classification (NCBI taxonomy): domain Eukaryota; kingdom Metazoa; phylum Arthropoda; class Insecta; order Diptera; family Sarcophagidae; genus Sarcophaga; species Sarcophaga peregrina. Next base: position 6,692,412 of record CM025792.1, on the reverse strand, counting down.
AACGCAAACGTTTTAGTTTGTTTGAGGCCGAAGAGTTGCAGCGTATATTTTTGCGCCAATGCATAGCTGCAGGCAATCTAACGATCAGTGAAGGTCTACCCGATACTCATTCACCTTTTTGGCCCCGTTTCCGTAGCCTAGATGAACTTTAAATTTCAATTAAAGGAAGGGAAGGAAAAATAAAACATCGGCAATGGAAAATAATTTTAAAATGTTGTTTCATTTCATACAAGTCACAGGAGACAGGGGGTGGCCAAATAAACATGGTTTGGAAATTAAAAAAAAAGGTAGAAGAGAGTGAGTGAGTGGGCTGCATGAGTATATTTTGAGTCTGAAACCAACACCTTTCTAGTCATTCTCTCTCAAACCATTAATTCGCTCTCGATAAATTTAAAAATTAGTTTTGCTGGCTTGGCATCGCCTAAAACCATATCAGTTGCAAACGTATGAGAAGGGGAGGGGATGTTAATGGGGAGAAAAACTCTTAAAATTCTTTTGCTTGCCTCATTAAAAACTTACGCCTCAGGACAGATCACATACACTCATAGCAGATGGCATACAAGATACGTAAGTACGACGTATGCGAGTATTTGTTCCGCCCTCACATAGTATGAACATTAAACGTTAATACATGAGTTCTAACTTAAGGCCAGCAATACACAAACTGTTTTTGCAAGTGCGCCCTCTATAAAAACCGACATGGGTTCACAATTGAAAGGCTTTATCTTTCTTTTATCCAAAGCTATTAACAGATTCTTAATAGGACTCCCTACAAAGAAAATTTGTCGTTGGTCGTGTCACTGCCAACATTTTACAGTTTGTGAAACTCTGCACAACCCTAGAAAAAGAAAACAGTTTGCTTTTGTTTCCCCACTTGAAATTATTTTATATTCGATACACTAGAATCCTTAAAGGTGTGGGCCACATTCATACGGGCGATATGGTTTAATTGTTGTATTCTAGTATTTAATGTTCTCACAGGAACGGAAGTTATTTAGAAGACATACAGTGGGCGAAAAATTTTATCCAACAAAAGATCAAATTAATTGTCTTTGCTTGTACCTTTATACAAAAGAAAATCGATAACTATTTTGTTTGTACTAGAAGATGGCAGATTTAAAAACATTTCGTAAAAGAGAAACTCTATGTTATCGATAAATTTTTTATAGAAATTATATGTTACCGATAAATATTCTACACAAACTCTATACTATCGATAAATATTCAAAACAAATACTTTATTATCGAAAAAATTTCTATGTTTGTACTAGAAGATGACAGATTTAAAAACATTTCGTAAAAGAGAAACTGTATATTATCGATAAATTCTCTATAGAAACTTTATGTTATCGATAAATTCTCTATAGAAACTTTATGTTATCGATAAATTTTCTACAGAAACTTTATGTTATCGATAAATTTTCTGTAGAAACTGTATGTTATCAATAAATTTTCTATAGAAACTGTATGTTATCGATAAATTTTCTATAGAAACTGTATGTTATCGATACATTTTCTATAGAAACTGTATGTTATCAATACATTTTCTATACAAACTTTATGTTATCAATACATTTTCTATAGAAACTTTATGTTATTGATAAATTTTCTATAGAAACTTTATGCTATCGATAAATTCTCTATAGAAACTGTATGTTAACGATAAATTTTCTATAGAAACTCTATGTTAGCGATAAATTTTCTATAGAAACTCTATGTTAGCGATAAATTTTCTATAGAAACTCTATGTTAGCGATAAATTTTCTATAGAAATTCTATGTTAGCGAAAAATTTTCTACAGAAACTTTATGTTTTCGATAAATTCTTTTTAGAAACTTTATGTTATTGATAAATTCTCTATAGAAACTTTATGTTGTCGATAAATTTTCTATAAAAACTTTGTGTTACCGAGAAATTTTCTATATAAAATTGATGTTACCGATAAATTTTCTATATAAAATTGATGTTACCGATAAGTTTTCTATATAAAATTTATGTTACCGATATATTTTCTATAGAAACTCTATATTATCGATAAATTATCTATTGAAACTTTATGTTATTGATAAATTCTCTTTGGAAACTTTATGTTATCGATAAATTTTCTACAGAAAGTTTGTGTTATCGATATATTCTCTTTAGAAACTTTGTGTTATCGATAAATTTTCTTTAGAAACTTTATGTTATCGATAAATTTTCTATTTAAGAAAAAGAGATTTTTAGATTTGTTTGTTTTTTTTTATGAATTTTTATTTAATATTTAAAGCTTAAGGATAAAAATGAAGAAAACTGTTTTGTTTTAGTACAATAAAAGCGAGTAAGAGAGAAAGATAAGATGATTTTGCGTAAAAAAAGCCCCTATTTAATATACGCCTCTGTTTCACATGGCATGAGTTGTAAGTGTTTTGCAAATCCAATGATGTGATGCGATGCGATGTGAACACTTAAATGCACTGCTTTTGTGGTCGACCTGTAGTTGTTGTTAATGATGGGGCAACGCAGCAATCCAAACAGACAACATTCAAGAGAATTCCTCCTGTTAGCTGAACAGAATTGATTTATTTGATGGTATTTGCTTAGGTGCTGATTGAATGGATGATAGGGAGGGCTTAGGGGGAGGCTTAAGGTACGCAAAATAAATTTTAATTACGTTGGCAATAAAAAGCGGAGTGGAATGAAGGTAAATTTTTAAAGTTAAATGAGAGATAAAATCGAAAATAATTGTATTAGAGAGAGAGAGAGAGAGAGAGAGAGGAACAGGGAAAGAAAATAAATGAAAAAAGCGTTTAAGCGAAAAATCACAGTGAAAGGGAAAGGGGGAGCAAGAATTTGAAAAAAAATGTTTTGGTTGTTGCTGATGCTACTGCTGCTGCGGTGGCTGCTGATGATGGTTGTTGTTGTTAATGTTGTTTGGTTTAAAAACAATCCGCATTAAAGACATCAAGATATTCACCAGAGACACAGGCATTACCAATGGTACCCATGGCCTGGCAAATGCCAGGAATTTTATTTGTTACCTCAATGGAGCAACGTCTAAGGGGAGAGGCTGTGGCAACATGGTGTTGATGCTGATGTTTGTTCGATTGTTTGGCCATTAAGTTGCTGGCAAAATTGTTTGTATGCTGCTGCTGATGTTGTTGTTGTTGCTGTTGGTCGGCTTGCAATTGCATTTGCAACCATTTGGGCATACCGCCACCAACACTACCAGCATCAGTTTCCTCATCTTCCGCCTGATGCAAAGAGGGTGTAACAACGTTCAAATCCAAATTGTCCTCAACATGGGGTGGTAATTCGATGTCATTATCATCGGCGGAGGCCAAAGGAAAAGCCATGCGTCTAGCATAATCCATGGATTTCACGCCATTGACATTAACACGATGATGGTCTTGCAATAGCTCCAAAGGCAATTCACTAGCATGTAAAGCTCCCCATAAGCAGAATAGCTGAGTCAACACAATCATAATGGCAGCTGATGAGCATTTCGATTGGTGCAACATTTTTTAAGGCAGCAAAATAAATACGAAGAACTGTTGTTGTGTTGTTGAACAATTTTTTTTTTTATTTTTATTGTCGCGTAGTTGACACTTTATCGCTGTGTGGCTATGTGGCTGTGTGTGTGAACTTCCGTTTCCGTTTTAATATTTGTATGAAATACAAAACGAAATTGCTTGTTCCAACTGTGTTTACTGTATGATGGTTAACGTATGAATCATGTCCTTATGACCATAGCCAAAGGCTTATATAGCCAGACGAAACTATCCCTTCCACTCCTCCAATCTATTGTTATTATGACTTTTAACTTGTAAATCTTTTTGTGACTCTTAATAAATAAACAGAATGTACAATAGAATATATAGAATAGGAATAGAATAGAATTGAAAAAACCCTTTTTCTTGGTTAAATCTTTGTAAAAAGTCATCCATTTTTTGTTGTTGTAAACAATATGTGTCATGATGTCATGCCACTTTAAGTTGTTGTTTTTTTAATTTCTTTTTCCCTCTTATCGTTCTTATTATTATTATTCCAATTGTTGTCGTTGTGATATTTTGTTTTTAAATTGAAAATCATTTAATAGAGGAAAGAAAACTCCTAAATGTCAAAAGGAAACCCCTCATATTGCTGGTCATTTTCTTGCTTAGGAGAGCAACAATAGCAGCAAAAGTTGTGAAAAATATTTTATTACGTTGCCAATAAAAGATAGAAACAAACATAAAACTACTAAAAAAAGTACAAAAAATGGTACTTTTACAAAAGTACTTATTCCCAAAGTGGTCTTCCAAAAGTACTGGACATACTTTCAAAAAATAAATACAATTTTTCAGAAAGTCCTTTGCTCTTGCTTTTTCGGGAAAATCTATTTTGGTGAAAACCTGACAAATAATGATTTTCTAATGTTGCCATGTTTAGAAATAGACATTTTCTACAGAAATTGTATGTTATCGATAAATTTTCTATAGAAACTTTATGTTATCGATAAATTTTCTATAGAAACTTTATGTTATTGATAAATTTTCAATAGAAACTTTATGTTATCGATAAATTTTCTTTAGAAATTGTATGTTATCGATAAATTTTCTATATACATTTTATGTTATCGATAAATTTTCTATATAAACTTTATGTTATCGATAAATTTTCTATAGAAACTGTATGTTATCGATACATTTTCTATAGAAACTGTATGTTATCGATACATTTTCTATAGAAACTTTATGCTATTGATAAATTTTCTATAGAAACTTTATGTTATCGATAAATTTTCTATAGAAATTGTATGTTATCGATAAATTTTCTATAGAAACCTTATGTTATCGATAAATTTTCTATATACATTTTATGTTATCGATAAATTTTCTATATAAACTTTATGTTATCGATAAATTTTCTATAGAAACCGTATGTTATCGATACATTTTCTACAGAAACTGTATGTTATCGATACATTTTCTATAGAAACTTTATGCTATTGATAAATTTTCTATAGAAACTTTATGTTATCGATAAATTTTCTATAGAAATTGTATGTTATCGATAAATTTTCTATAGAAACCTTATGTTATCGATAAATTTTCTATATAAACTTTATGTTATCGATAAATTTTCTATATAAACTTTATGTTATCAATAAATTTTCTATAGAAACTTTATGTTATCGATAAATTTTCTATAGAAACTTTATGTTATCGATAAATTTTCTATAAAAATTGTATGTTATCGATACATTTTCTATAGAAACTTTATGTTATCGATAAATTTTCTATAGAAACTTTATGTTATCGATAAATTTTCTATAGAAACTTTATGTTATCGATAAATTTTCTATAGCAACTTAATGTTATCGATAAATTTTCTATAGAAACTTTAAGTTATCGATAAATTTTCTATAGAAACTTTATGTTATCGTTAAATTTTTATCGAAACTTTATGTTATCGTTAAATTTTTATCGAAACTTTATGTTATCGATAAATTTTCTATAGAAACTTTATGTTATTGATAAATTCTCTATAGAGACTTTATGTCATCGTTAAATTTTTACCGAAACTTTATGTAATCAATAAATTATCTATTCAAACTTCATATATCAAATATCTTCAGAGAAACTTCGTGTTATTGATAAATTTTCTATTAAAATTTGATATTATCCATACATTTTCTGTTGAAACATAAGTTATCGATAAATTTTCTACAGAAATTTAGTATTATAAATAATTTACTATAAAAATTTTCTGCTATCGATAAAGTTGGTATAAAAAGTTTGTGTTGTCGATAATGTTTTTTTTATTTACCATTGACATTTTAATGTTATCGATAAATTGTCATGGCAATTGATAAAATTTCTTTAAACATTTCATGTTATCAATAAATTTTTAATGGTAATTGATAAAATTTCTTTAAACATTTTATGTTATCGATAAATTTTCATGGCAATTGATAAAATATCTTTAAACATTCCATGTTATCGATAAATTTTCATGGCAATTGATAAAATTTCTTTAAACATTTTATGTTTTCGATAAATTGTAAATTCGAATATAAATTAAATAAAAATTGAACATTGTTTTAAAGGGTTTGTGAAAAGAGTACCAGTACAGTACTAATTACGACCCATTCGGTTTCACACTTAAACATGTGTTTTCTCAATATCTGAAATCGTTTTATAACTTGGGAATCCATAAAACATACAATTCGCTCAATTAAAGTATACAAATGATGAAATAAAAAGAACAACAACAATGACCACAAATGTAATCTAAACAGACTTGATTTGAACTCATGCAGCCATCTATCCATCCATCCGTCCATCCATGCATGCATTTTCACCACTCACTTCCAATGACTGCCTGTTGATAACTTTAACCTTTCCATCCATCCATCCATCCAGCCATCGTCAATTGTTTTGGTTTTTGTTTTATTTTTGTACTCCCTCGCTCTCTGATAAGGTTTCGGTCATTGTTTATTACAAACGAACAAAAAAAAATCATTTAAAATACGATATCAAAGGGATATTTCAGGATAAAATTTAAAACAAAATGACCCTTGAAGGACGAATTAAATAAAAAATTGCCAACAAATTTAATGAATTGAATTAAAATTTAATTTTTGGCCATTAAAATCAATTAAAGGGAAAATTTTGGAAATTATTTTGTGTAATTGCCGCTCAGAATAAATAAGGAAATCATTGGGGACCTAAATTGGTTAATGACTGTGTTTACTCTTTGCAATATCATCACAGGACACTAGAGCATTAAGAGGACACTTCAATTATTTTATTAAACAAAAAAAAAAAAAAACGAAAAAACGATAAAAACTACAAGCATTCCATAAATGCCCTCAAAAGCACTTTAAAATTCCCTTTCAATTACGAAAATATTTGTATGAGTGTGGGGGGGGGTGTGTGGTGTTCCTTTCTAGGTGTCGACAAATATCTGTGCTGCTGATGTTATTCCAACTAATTGTCTGTCTGACTGCCTTCAATTGATGCCTATCAACGTGTCAAATATAAAGAATGTTTTCTCCCAAAATGCTGAATTTGTGAAGTGTTATCGTATACAATAAGTAAATACGAGGGTCGTATGGAAAATTCAAAACTTACACAACAAACAAAATTATGTTTTTTTATCATCGAAATCTTTGTCATCGTAATTTCTATAGAATATAAGCAGCTAATATAATACTGTTATCGATAAATCAGTAATAATTTTATTTTTTATAAAAAAAATTATCGATGACATAGATAAATATATAAATTTTTTTCTCAAATTTTATGTTATCGATTAATTTTCTGTAGGATATTATGCTATCTTGATAAATTTTCTTTAGCAACTGATTGTTATTTATTAAGATTCTTGTTATCGATTAGATTTCTATTTAAAATTCACATTATCTATATCTTTTCGATAGGAACTCTATGCCGATTAATTTTTTATAGAAACTTTATGTTGTAAATAGATTTTATTTTAACTGAATATTATCGAATGTAAATAGTCGATTAATTTCTTACAGGAAATTTATATTATCGAATAATTTTTTACAGAAAATGTATATTGTTTATAATTTTTCTTCGAAAATTTTATGTTATCGATTAATTTTTTATAGAAACTTAATGTTATCAATAGATTTTAGTTTAACTAAATGTTATCGATATATCTCATAAATAAATTTAATATAATCGATCACACTTTTATAGGAAATTTATGATATCGGTAAATTTTCTGTAGATATTTTAAATTTCTTACAGGAAATTCGTGTTATCTATAAATTTTATTTAAATATTTAAAGTTATCGTTTAAGTTCTTACAGGAAATTAGTGTTACAGGCCAATTGTTTACAGGAAATTTATGCTATCGATAAATTTTCTTTAGGTATTTTAAGTTATCAATCAAATTTTTAACAGGAAATTTATGTAATCTATAAATTTTGTTTAGATATTTTAAGTTATCGATTAATTTCTTAAAGAAAATTTGTGTTATCGGTCAACATTTTACAGAAAATTTGTTCTATCAATAAATTTTCTTTAGATATTTTAAGTTATCGATTAATTTCTTACAGGAAATTTGTGTTATCCTTAAATTTTGTTTAGATACTGTAAGTTATCGAACAAATTTTGACAGGAAATTTGTCTTATGGAAAAATTTCTATAAATATTTTAAGTTATCGATTAATTTCTTACAGAAAATTTGTGTCATCAGTCCAATTTTTACAGGAAATTTATGTTATCGATAAATTTTCTTTGAATATTTTAAGTTATCGATCAATTTTTATGGGAAATTTATGTTATCGATAAATTTTCTTTAGATATTTTAAGTTATCGATTAATTTCTTACAGGAAATTTGTGTTATCGATAAATTTTTTTAAGTTATCGATTAATTTTTAAGGAAAATTGTTTGTTATTAAATAATTTTCAGTAAAAACTTTACAATTTCTTTAATTATCCTGCAGAAATTATGTGTAATTGAGAAACTTATTATATTTCTTTTACTTTTGCTGACAACCCACGTTTAGTTACAATAATATTATTGGAATCGCATAGAACTTATGTATGTCTGCCATAAGTTTCTCAACAATTCAATTATTTTTTATTATTTTAACCAATTGTTATGGCCCAATTGTATCTACGAAAAAGCCCTAAAAAAACGGTCTTTATGGAAACAAAATAAAAGGCCATACCATTGGCTTGGCTATCGATTATAATAGGCTGAAGAGAAAAAAGGGATCGAAAAGCCAAATACGATAAGAATGGAGAGAGAGGGAGAAAGAGTGTGTATAATAAAGAGAATAATTTTTTTTATTTTTATTTTTCTTTTCCTTTTCAAGTATAATTTTCGATAACATTATTAATAAGCAAACGTAGGCAGAATTCATTTACTAGGTGCAGAGAGAAAAAACAACGAAATTTTTTCATCTTTATTTTTTTTTTGAGCATCTTTCAAGAATTGCGTACGTTTTGTACGTTTTTTTCGTTTCGTTTCGTTTTATTTATTTTGTTAACATGAGAGGGTTCTCATACAATAATGACCAAGTTTATTAATACTGATGATGCCTTGTTGTTAAATACAAAGAAAGAGAAAAGAAAACATAATTTGCAACATTTCAACAATAAAATGATGTCCAGTGTAGTTTTCTTGTTTTTTTTTATTTTGTTTTGGGGTCTGCAAAAAAGGTGGAAATCTACAAGTGGTTCTTTTTCCACATGAGTTTTGCTGATTCATCATCTTTCTTCTTCAATATTTCTTATTGAAGAATTTACTTAGTTTGCGAAAAGTAAGTTTTTCCATGAATTATTTGCATTTGGGAAGGAATTTAAGTGAGAAATGCTTTAAATGTAGTTTTTCAATTTTATTTTTAGTTTTTTTCAATTTATCGAAAAATTTTGTTATCGATATCTATGTCATAAAAAATATATGTTATCGGAAAATTTTTTTTTGGTTAAAATGCTTTAAATGTCGTTTCTGAATTTGATTTTTAGTTTTTTCAATTTATCGAAAAATTTTGATATCGATATCTATGTCATAAAAAATATATGTTATCGGAAAATTTTTTTGTTAAAATTTCGTGTTATCGATAAACTTTACTTTAAGGGTAGTTTCTGCTTATTAAAATGTATGATAATTTTTTTCTATTTATAACTTTTCTTCAAAAGGTATGTGTTATCGATAAATATTCTATTAAAGCTATGTATCGTTAATAAAAAATTTATTAAAAGTTTGAACTGAACGTAACAGTTTTCTATTAAAATTTCGTATTATTAACGAGATTAATGTATAAAAATGTATATTATCGATAATTTATTAAATTTTTAGATTTACTTTTTAAGATGGTGTCTTGTATGAAATATTTTCCGAAATCAATTCCAATCAAGTGTAGTAAAGGAAGTATTTTACAATTTCCCTTGGTATTGAGTGAAATTAGAAGTAGAAGTTAGGCAAACTCAGGGTATTTTACTGCACAAGAAAAGTTTAACTTTTAGGCTTGCAAAGAAAATCAATTAAAAATCAGAAAAATAGAAAAAAGTTGAAGCAAAACTCGAAAGAAATAAGCCCTTCAAGTTTTTTAAACGAATAAAACCCCATGGTCTCAAAAATTCCAAAATAGTTTTTGTTACGGTTGTTAATTACTTGACACCATGATATAAACGACGAAGCTAATGTTCTTTCTCATCGACAAAAACTAGATAAGTTATCGACCAAGAAAAGCAAGTAATTGACCAAAAAATACTAGTCGTTGACCAAAATATGTAAGTTATCATAAAAAATGCAAGTTATCGACCAAAAAAAGTACTAGTCATTGACCAAAATATGTAAGTTATCATAAAAGTTTAAGTTATCGACTAAAAAATACTAGTCATTGACCAAAATATGTAAGTTATCATAAAAAAATGCAAGTTATCGACCAAAAAAATACTAGTCATTGACTAAAATATATAAGTTATCATAAAAAATGCAAGTTATCGACCAAAAAAAGTACTAGTCATTGACCAAAATATGTAAGTTATCATAAAAAATGCAAGTTATCGACCCAAAAATGCAAGTCATCATAAAAAATGCAAGTTATTGCCCAAAAAAAGTAATAGTCATTGACCAAAATATGTAAGTTATCATAAAAAATGCAAGTTATCGACCAAAAAAATACTAGTCATTGACCAAAATAGGGAAGTTATTATAAAAAAATGCAAGTTATCTACCAAAAATGCAAGTTATCATAAAAAATACAAGTTATCGGTCAAAAAAATCAAGTCATTGACCAAAATATGTAATTTATCATAAAAAAATGCAAGTTATCGACCAAAAATACTAGTCATTAACCAAAAAAGAAGTTATTGTAAAAAAATGCAAGTTATCGTAAAATAAAATATGTATCATAAAAAAATGCAAGTTATCGACCTAACAAATGCTAGCAATTGACCAAATTATGTAAGTCATCGACTACAAAATGCTAGTCATCGACCAAAAAATACTAGCCAGTGACTAAAATATCTAAGTTATCATAAAAAAATGCAAGTTATCGATCAAAAAATGCAAGTTATCGATAAAAAATCAACAAGAATTTAAATTTTATTTCAAAACTTGTTTTATTGAGAACTTTTCTATGATATTTCTACTGTAAACTATCGATAAGTTTATTATTATTTTGTTTTTTTTTTTCATTGAAATAAGTTATCGATAAGTTTATAAGTTATCGATAAGTTTGTTAATACATTTTTTTTTAATTTTTAATTGAGATGTTTATGTCGTAGAACTTTGTTGCTGTTCACATAAAATCATTTCTTAAAACAGGACTTTTTTTTGTTTGCAGTTTATTAATCACTTAAAACTATTCAAATAAGTAATTTAATTTATTCTACTAAAAGGTTTTTACTTTGTATCTCTGTATAATTCTTCTGGATATCCCTTTAACCCAATCTCTCTCTTCCTCTCTCTCTCTCTTTTTATTTTGTGTGTTATAAAATCCTTTTAAGAAACCATTTCTAATCTGTTAAAAAAAATTAACAAATTTATTACTTTAACAGGTTTTAACCACACACATACTTACGCACACACACTATTACGTTCCCTCTCTCTTAATTATTTATACACACGCAAAAATAGGTTCGTTTTTCTTTTGCATTCTCTTGATTAAGTATGTTTTCTTAACAGTACAAAGGCAAAAATAACCCAATAAACAACAAAATTCACTATGACATGTTAAATTAGGCAGAAAAGTGTTAAGCAAACATGTTTATAACATTCTAACCGCAACTAAAACTAACACACACACTTACACATATGCATTCTGATAAAGAATTTCTTTTTAATTCCTAGATAGAGAAAGCGAAAGAGAGAGAGTGTGGGAAATGAAGAGTGAAATAACAACAAAACCATAAAGGCTTAGCAGCTTAACTTAAAAATGTGTGTAGAACGTACGTATGGAGTACGTGAATGCTTTTAAATAAGTTTGATTAACTTTAAGTTTTAATAACATTAATTGCTCTTTCTCTCTCTCTCTCTTTCTCTTTCTTATTCACCTCTCCTGACTGTCTCTCAGTAACTGTTTTTATCTAGGCTTTATTGGTGTTCTTTAATAGGGAAATTTAATTGAATTTGCTTTTGTTGAGGTTTAAAATTTTGTGATGGTGTACGAGAGAAGGGAATGGAAAAAAATGTGCGGTTATTTAAGAATTTAGGGATTGTAAAGTTGAAAAGTTTATCTTGTGTTTGTTAGTGTTGTTGTAGCTATTTAAATTACCTTAAAATGTGGTGAAAAAAAGGAAAAGAAAAAGTTAAAATTCCCGTTAAAATATTTAAGGTGTTTGCATGATGTTGCCTTCTCCGTTTTATTTTCTAAATAAATTTAAGCGCTTAAAACGAATAAGTTTCACTGTTTAGAGCAAGAGAGAGAGAGAGAGAGAGATAGAGGCAGTAAAAGGTATTGAGTGTGCGGGTGTGTGTGTTTGTGTATAGCGGTGTTTAACAGTTATGAATATTAAAATGAGCAGCAAACTTTTTCTTTTAACTCAGAGTTTAATTGTTTGCCTTTATGAAGGTGTGTAGAGAATATAAAAATAATTTTACACGGCATGCTTTTTTCTCTACGCTCGTAGAGGGTAAATCAATGCAAAGTTGATGGTTTGTAGAGGAAAAGAGAGAGAGAGGGAGAGAGAGAGTGGGATAAAGTAAAAGATATTTAAAGAAAATTAAATAAAAAGCCAAAGTTAAAGGCAAAGGCAAAGTTTGTGGCTTAAATAAGTAAAATTTCTAAGGAAAACACCTGTAATTTGTTATTTTTTTCGTATTTCTTTTTTTTTTGCTATAAACTTGATTAATATGGAGTATTTTGATTTAACTTTGTTTTCATTTAAATTAATGAATTTATCTCCTTAAATGTCAAGAGGGCGTGACAAATCGTTAAAATTGAATATTTATTGAATTCAAGTGATTTCTACACCTCTTAAACTACTGAACCGATTTTAACCATTATTTTTGTGTTCGAAAGCTTATCTGGTTTAGATGCTTTAAAAAAAATTCGTTAAAGAAAAAAGTAGGCGTGGCAAATCGTTTAAATTGAATATTTAGGTACATAATGATCGTAGACGAATGAAATTTGGTGGGTAAGTTCGTAGAATCGTAGATATCGACAGTCCCACCAAAAATGAACGTGGCAAGCCATCACCTTTAAGAGATACCTACACCTCTTAAACTACTGAACCGTTTTAAACCATTATTTTTGTGTTTTAGAAGATTATCAGGTTTAGATGGTTTTAAAAAAAATTCGTTAAAGAAAAAAAGTAGGCGTGGCAAATCGTTAAAATTGAATATTTAGGTACATAATGATCGTAGACGAACGAAATTTGGTGGATAAGTTCGTAGAATCGTAGATATCGACAATCCCACCACAAATGGGCGTGGCAAGCCTTCACCTTTAAGAGATACCTACTCCTCTTAAACTACTGAACCATTCTTAACCATTATTTTTTTGTTCGAAAGTTTATCAGGTTTAGATGGTTTTAAAAAAAATTTGATATAGCAAAAAGTAGGCGTGGCAAACTTTTAAAATTTAATACTTAGGGATCCTAGACGAATATATAGTGATCCTAGACGAAACCAATTTGGTGGGTAAGTTCGTAGAATCGATATCGACAAACTCACCAAAAATGGGCGTGGCAAGCCTTTCCCTTCAAGTGATACCTACACTTTTTAAACTACTGAACCGATTTTAACCATTTTTTTTTATTCCAAAGCTTATTTACCGATTCCGACAATCTTACAAAAAATGTGGGAGGAAGTGGCAAGCCTCCCTCTTTTAGAAATAACTATAAATCGGCTAATTCGATGGTTTATAACTCCATACACATGTACATAAATAACAGGTATGCTTGTTAGTTTTTGTTTTGGAGCGAATACCCATGATTCGGACCTCTTATTGAGGTTCTTTGAATGCCTCACCTAAATAACTTATCGACTTCAATTTAATTTTGAACTAGATAGACCTGCTTACCGTCAAACACATATGGTTTACGTTTTTATTTTTGTAAGAAATACTTAGAGGGAGTTGGTACAACGTACTACAATAAATATATAATGGGACCTGTTTTAGACAATACAAAAAAAAAATAAATTTTAGGCGGAACAATGTTCGCTGGATTAAATAGTTCTATAATAAAAATTTAATTTAATCAAACAATTTAAATGATTTAAAGTGCTGCTAATAATAATTAACACTGGCTTTGGTACTCGGTACTGTTAACAGATCATAACATTTTACAATTTCTCTTTAACTGTTACTGTGTTACCTACTACACTTTATGGTATTCTGATTTTAATCCTGAATGGTAAACAAAGAACTTTAATATCCTTAGAGATAGAAAAGTCTTTGGTTTTTCCATTCATATACCAGTAAAGCTTGACAACAAAAGAAAAAAACCTGAAGAACAAAAAAAAAAAACGGATTCCTCTTCATTAAAAACAAAAAACAGAAGGAACCCCCCCCCCCTAAGCCGATTAAATTCTGTTATTTTATACAGTAAATGTAAACGTATTACAGTGTGTGTGTGTGTGGCTGTGGAGGTAAGCCGATGTGTGTCTATTATTCCACCATAGAGGTGAAAGTGTGTTTTAATATTTCCCAAGAAGAAGAAGAAGAAGTGCGAGTACATGTTACCCACACATGAAGGAGAAATATTACTTCGAATGTAATTTAGAGAAACATATTTGATCGTTTACTTGTATAAGAAGATATTGTAGGTGTTGGTGTTGCTGTTGTTGTTGTTGTCGTTGCATAGCATTGGCAACGAGAGTAAGAAAAATTGTTGTAAACAAAAACGTTATAAATTGAAAATTCTCAGCTTTCTTTCTACATAAGGAATTTTGTCATTAATTCATAACGGTATTTATATACTCACACGGGTTATGAGATAAGACAACAATTGTAGTGTTGTTAGAGAAACACAATGCAAGCGGCAGGCGTTTAACTACTTAAATATTTAAATAAATATGATTTTTTAATGAAAAAAAGCAATTTTTTTTTAAAAAACTTTTTTTGACATCTTTAAATTGCATGTACAATTGTTGTTATTCTTCTTGTCACTTGCTTATGTTGTGTAGTGTGGTGATAATTTGCAACCATCCAACTATGGTTTGGCTAAAGTGTCATCATTTATCTTTTAGACACGTAAATAATGTACTTGGGTACACTGTTCATGTACATTTTTATATTTCAAGCTCGTATGCCATACATGTTTCCTGGTTCCTTTTTTTTTTGGAATGAAAACTGAAATTGTTGTTGTTTTTTTTATGAGAATAAGTACAAGAAAAAATATTTATGCTGGACAAAACTAGCTTGAGGCAAAGAAATTTATTGCATTTTCATGCATATGCATCATGATATGTAAGAACTAACTAGAGAAAATCTAAATAAAATAGAAAAACATGAAGGAGAAAGACAAAGTGATAACAAACTATCTGAAATATGAAGCTTAAAGTAACAAAAAAAATTGTTGTAAAAGAAAATTAAAAACAAGTATGTGTAGTATTTAAAGAAAACATGGATATTTTCCATTGTTTACGTTAGGTAAACATTTCTACAGATATTTGATAAAATTGTTATTGTTGACATCAGTTAAAAACTTACTAATTTTGAGAGTTGAGATTTTCAATTTTGAAAACAAATCGATTAGAATAATCGATAGAAGATTAGTGGCCATTTTCAACATATCTTTTAGGATTTACATTCTTTACCTAGTTGTTTACCTGATGCCTATGAAATATCAATAAATTTTTGGTTATTCCTAAGATTATTATTTTGAATTCCATGTAAATAATGAATTTTTACACTGAATTGCGACAGTAGGAAACATTTGTAGCTTTTCATAGCTTAGTCTAGAAAATTACCGTTTTTTACCTAATTGTTTACATGGTGTGCAATATTTACCCATGTGTAAACTATGCATTTTTACAATAGTCACAACTGTTGACATGGACAGATGTTGACTAGTATTGTAAATATAAAGAATTTCCATTAATATTGGTTTTGTCTAATTGTTTACATGAAGTGCAATATTTAAGCTTGTGTAAACTATGAATTTTTACAAGAGTTACAACTGTCTACATGTTCAAATGTTGGCTTGTATCGTAAATATAAGGAATTTTAATTAATTTTGCTTGTTAATTTTAATAGAACACTGTTATATTAATTTTTGACATCAGGTAAACAATTGATTATATTAAGATACATGGTGTAAAAATGAAATTAAATTATATTTGAATCCTTATTTGAATTAAATCCTTTTTTTTTACTGAAAAGGATAACAATTTTTTGAAATAATTTACATAATTTACCTTAGGTAAATAATTTACATAATTTACCTTATGTAAATAATTTACATAATTTACCCTATGTAAATAATTTACATAATTTACCTTATGTAAATAGTTCACATAATTTACATACATAATTGGCCATTACAACCCTTCATTCAGGATTACGACCTAGCTTCTCACACCACTTATGTTGTGTGCGTTAATTTTATACATGAGTGGCGGGACCTACAGTTTAAAGTCGATTCCGAACGACAGATTTTTGAGAAGCTTTTCATGGCAATTTTTACTCTCAGAGTCTTTGCCAGAAATCTGCTGAGAGGAAGTCGCCGAAGAAATATTTTTCGTTTTGATGTCTGACCTGGGATTCGAACCCGGGCCTTTCGTCTAATAAGCCAACACACTACCCACTAGACCACGGCGACTTCGTGACTATCCTGACTATCGCCTATAATTTTCGGCTGGTATGGGCGGGTTTCCCCGATAAGCAAGAACATAATTTACCTTATGTAAATAATTGAAGGCAAAGTATTTGTGCTATTAAATTCCTGTATTTCTTAAATTTTCTTTTGTTAAATCGTGAAATTTTCTTTATTTTTCTTTCTTTGGCCACTTAATAAAACAGAATGAAAACTTTAATAAATAAGAACGATTTTCCTGTTTATGTCACTCTGGAATTTACGACGTGTTAGATTGACATGCAACCTATAAATATAATAACAACAACAACTACTACTAGCGCAAAATAACATGATTTTTACATTCCAGATTTTATTTTTATTTCTGTTTCTAGGAAAACACAATCAAATTAAAATCTTAAATTATTTAAAGTGAGTTTTAAAAAAAGTCACAAGAGAAGAAAAAAATATTTACACGCTACCAATGACAAAAGATTAACCCTCTATATGTACAAAATGAATATGTTTGCTTATATAAAAACTATACGGTACATTATTTACATGATGTAAGAAATGTAAATAAAGTTTAAAATTGTAGAATTTACTAATATTATTAAAAAGTGCTCAAAAATATGTTTAAATATATGAAAAAACTAAATGTTTACATGATGTAAACAATTAAAAAGTAAATGTTTGTATAAATTTTAATAAGCATTGTTTACATGATGTAAACAGGGAAACAAGGATAATTTTTCCAAAAAAAAAATTTTCCATCGTTTCAAATCATAAAACTTCATACCTTACATTGTTTACATAACGTAAATAATGTCAATTATTGTATTAGTTCTTTACAAAATGTCTACTGAGCATTTCTAAGATAAAAAATTCAAATATTCCATTGTTCCATTGTTTGTTTGTATAAATTTTAATAAGCATTGTTTACGTGATGTAAAGAGGGAAACCTTGTAAAATAAAGGATAATTTTTGCAAAAAAATAATTTTTTTATCATTTTCAAACATAAAACTTCATACCTTACATTGTTTACATAACGTAAATAATGTCAACAATAGTGTTAGTTCTTTACAATATGTTTACGGAAGATTTCTCAGATAAAAATTCAAATACTCCTTTGTTTACATAATGTAAACAAAAATATGTTTAAATATATGAAAGAAACTAAATATTTACATGATGTAAACAATTAAAATTAAAGTAAATGTTTGTATAAATTTTAATAAGCATTGTTTACGTGATGTAAACAGGGAAACCTTGTAAAATAAAGGATAATTTTTGCTAAAACAAAAATTTCTGACCATTTCCAAACAGAAAACTTCATATATTACATTGTTTACATAACGTAAATAATGTCAACAATAATGTTAGTTCTTTACGAAATGTTTACGGAGCATTTCTAAGTTGAAAAGTACAAATATTACATTGTTTACATAATGTAAACAATTAAGTTTAATATTTACATAGGGTAAATAAAGGAATTTATAAGAAATTTTTTAAATTTTAGTCTTTATTCCACTTTATCCTTGAAATATGCTTCAATTTTAAAGAGTTTAAGAGAGAGACAAAGAGAGAGCAAGAGAATAAGAAAACAAGGGATATAGATTACACACAAACACATTTACAGGAAAAAAATTGAAAGAAAAAGAAAAATTCAAGAGCTTTAATCTTTAATTACAAGAAAACACTAACAATTGCAAGAAAAACACAACAACAAAACACGACAGCCTTAGAAATACGACACAACAGCAAATGACACCCAACCATTACAGAGAGAGTAATGGTAGTAGAAATAGTGTTGTTAACAACAACAACAGCAATTAAGTTGTTGTTTTTTTTATAACAGCAACAAGTTGCTAAAGAAGAGAGCTAGGAGAGGAGCAAAATAAAAATGTCGCACTTACATACATATTTTATGTCGTAATGAGTTTAACAGGTCAATAACATACAAAATTCTCAAGGCTATTAAGCACGTTCGCTGTTTGCACGCATACATGCATAGAAAAATAAAAAGAAATATTATACACTCACCACACCAATCCTTATTTACTGGTACATATTGTGTATGAAGCAAAGCGATATTTAATAATGTTTGTGTATATAACGGATTATATCAATAGCAGTATAAAAATCATCGATCTGGCAAGGCGGTTTAATGTTAACTTTCTTCTATGTGAAGTGGTATTGCTTTAGCAAAAGTTTTGGATCCTGTCAACAAGCGAAAAAGACGTACACTGATCTCCAAAAGCAATATTTCTTACGAGAATTATGGTAAGATTATGATCGCCTTAAGCGCCCTACTATTGCTTAAGGTCTAAACAAGATTATTAAATATTTAAAGAGATTGGAACTGTTATAGCATAGACAATCAGTTTTGTGTAAAGACGCACTGGGTTTGAAGAGAGTAATTGTGTTTTGAAGATTTCCGTTATAAAGATCTGTCGAACAATCTTGTCTAGTAATTGTTATTGTTTATGCAACAACGACAAACAAGGCAAGGCATAACTATCGAGTAAGTAAGTAAAAGTTCAGTCAGTTTTGTGTAAAGACGCAATGTGTTTGAAGAGAGTACTTGTGGTTTAAAGATCTCCATTACAAAGATCTGTCGAACAAGTGTCTAGTGGTTTGTTATTGTTTACATAAAGTTGTGTACAGTGGCACACAGAATTGTGCGAACAATAAAGAATATATTTTTATTTTATTTGTTATCTATGGGCTTATCTTTTAAACGTTTTTGTGATAGATAAAATAAATAAACACGTTTTAAGAATTCCTTATTCATTACCTTTTTCCAATTTATTCTTTTTGTTTAAGAATACAAACGGCAAAACGGATAATTTGTTAAAAAAAAAAGAGAAAGAAAAAATATGCCGGATCATTAGTAGTTTATATGAATACCCAAGGTAAACAAAACTTTCACTCACTCTCTTTATCTTTCTCTCGCTCTCTGTGTCTCTTATACTTTGTTTGTGTTTGTGTAATTCACTTAAAAACTTGTATTAGTGATGAGTAAACTTTTTTTGGGATCGTTTACTTATGCATACTTCGTATATTAAAGCATACATACTTGTAAACTGTAAATAAACAACCATTTACCACTCTCCCAATGCTCTCTCTTACTTTATCTCTCTCTCTGATTTTTTTCCGTATATTCTCTGTGTATTAAATAAAGTTCTTGTAAATGTTTGTTCATAGCATTGTGGATGTGACATTTACTAGATTTTATTATGGCGCATAACTTTAACTTGACTCTACATCTTTTCCTTTCCTTGGAGTTGGGTTTTTTGTTTCTTCTCTTCTGTTCTCCTCTTTTTTTTTTTTGCTAAATGGCTTGATTATGTTTATGAATAGAACTTGTTTGTTCATGTTTCATTTCATTTTTGTAACAGCATTACGTTGATGATTTGATTTGATTTTATGCTGGTTGTTGTCGTTGTTGTTATTGTAGTTTTATAGCAGTTGTTATGTGCAGTTGTATTTCTCCTAAGAGAATTATTTTTTGCTCTTTTTTCTCTTTTCGTCCTTCTTGTTTTTTTTTTTTGCTTTGCTTATGAAATAAAGATAAATTACAAAAGTTTTGCTCTGGTCTATTAAAAAAAACGAAGACAAGACGAGACTTTTATTAATCAAAAGAAAATATGAAGAACACAAAAGTTATTGAATACAACACCAAAGCAAGAGAGAGAGAAAAGAGAGAGAGGAAAATTATTTAATCTGATTTAAACACAATAAACGTTATGCAGGAAGCACTACAAATTTGTAATTGCAGCCTATGACAGCAAAAACACTAAAAAGCTCTTTCGCCTTTTAGTTCATACAACACGTTTTTAAAACCTACGTTGTTACGATTTTTACCTTTTAAAAACATTTAAAATATGTATGTGCTCTCGTAGCTTGCAAAATAAAATAAAAATAAATTTTGTGTTTAGTTTTACTTACAATTCTTGATTGTTTGCACAATTATGTATGCCACTGTTCATAACTTAATGTATACAACAACAATTGCTTTGTTTTGTTATTCCTTTGTTTACACAATTTCCATAAACAATAACAATTACTAGTTAATTGTTCGACAGATCTTTGTGATGGAGATCTTTAAACCAGAATTACTCTCTTCAGACTCACCGCGTCTTTACACAACATTGACTGAGCTTTTACTAACTTACTCGATGGCTTTGCTTTGCCTTTTATTTGGCAGGGTAAACAGTAACACTATGTTCCATAACTGTTGTTATAATGATAATACTAAGGTTCTCACTGTTATCACTAATACTAATCCAAAATTCAAAGCAGTAGAATCGTCATTTGTTATCGAATTACATTTAAAATAATCACAGCCATATATTCTATTTTCAAGAGATATTACTGCGTTTGCTGCATTGCCTTCATTGTGTTTCCATTAATAGGATTTAAATTTAAGGCCAATAGTAAAGTAATTACAGTTGAGGACAAAAACTCTACATACAGCATAAGATTGAAAGAGTTTAGAAAACTAAATAAACGCTGTAGTCTAGTAGGTAGTGTGTTGGCTTGTTAGACATGAGGCCACGGTTTAAACCCCGGCTCAGGCCAATAGTAAAGTATTTACAGTTGAGGACAAAAATTCTACATACAGCATAAGATTGCAAGAGTTTAGAAAACTGAATATGTAGTCGCCGTAGTCTAGTAGGTAATGTGTTGGCTTGTTAGACATGAGGCCACGGTTTAAACCCCGGCTTAGGCATTACTAACAAAACCAAATATGAATAAATATTTCTTCGACGATATCCTTTCAGCAGATTTCTGGCAAAAATTCTAAGACTTAAATAAAATTGCAATGAAAAAGGATAATGATGTGAAGATAAATTCGAATTTGAAAATCCAAGACGCAATCCATAAATTTTAGCAGCGCCACATTTTGGGTTAACAGTGCAAATTTTGCACTGTTAAGAGAGAGACAACAGTGCTATGTTAAGTGCAAATTTTTATCTCTCTGTCTTAACAGAAAACTATTAATTGCTTAACAGTATCCATATGAACAAAGTCACTTGTTTAGAGGCTAATTTTAGTGCATATAGTAGATCCTTGAGTACCATATCAAACTCAAAGGAGTATTCCAAGGCCTTGTATTAAGAGGAGCAATATAGTCCTATATAAAATGATGTGATATTGTTGAAATTGGCTTTGCAAATATCCAATTTTTGCTTTGAAAATTCTCTAGAAGATCAGTGGCCATTTGGGAACATATAAGAAATAGTACACCATACAGACTATATACAAATGAAAGTCCAGAGGATGCTCTTTCCAACCGTGGTAGTGGGACAGCCTTACAAATTTTGAGAGTTGAGATTTTGAATTTTAAAAAAATCGATTTTTGGTCAAAAAATTATATGAAAATTCCCTTGAAGATCAGTGGCCTTATGGGAACATATAAGAAATAGTAAAACATACAGGCTATAAGCAAATGATAGTCCAGAGAGCGCTCTTTCCAACCGTGGTAGTGTGATAGCTGAACTAATTTTGTGAGTTGAGATTTTGAATTTTAAAAAAATCGATTTTTGGTCAAAAGTTATATGAAAATTCTCTAGAAAATCAATAGCCTTATGGGAACGTATAAGAAATAGTACACCATAGAGACTATGTATAGGCAAATGATAGTCCAGAGGATCCAACCATGGTAGTGGAATATCTGGAGTAATTCCATCTTTTATCTACAACAATCCTCCTTTACGTTTCAACACTTTTGTTCGCAATACTTGCAAAGTACAGTGAACTCGCGTTAATGTGAACGTCCAATATATGTAATGAACTATCCCACTAATGTGAACAAAAAGTTTTTTTTTATATAAGCGCTCTAAATAGTGAACAAAATTTTCTTTTTTTAATTTTTGACAATTTTTTTGCAATTAGGAACACTCCTCTGGCAACAATTGTTGCAAAAAATTGGAGATTTGCTTGAATCAATGAAAAAATCGCTTTTAAAGAAGAAGTTTCTATTATAGAGGCATCCTGGCCTTCCGAGTGGTTAAAGAAACTTTATCTAATTGATGGAAAAATATTTTTTTGAATTTGGTAAATGATGATGATGAATATAACGAAAGAAAGGTAGCAATCGGAAATTAGATCTTTAGAAAATACTGCAGCAGATCTTCTACACAATTTTATAAACTAGGTTATCAATAACCTTTAACACGTGTTTAGGAAATAATTATAATATACGATATGGTCCTTTTATAAAAGAAAATAAACATGAAACCTAGAAGATGGGCATTTGGGAAAATTAATATAGACTTAAGCAAATAGGGTAGTAGGATAGATGGAATAATTATGTGTTCATAATCCTTCTTTACAGTTCAACACTTTTGTTTATGTTTTAAACATATTATCTGCAATAATTTCAAAGTAAGAAGACTAATCTACTTATTGCCACTGTTAAAGAGTCAACAGTGCTCTGTTAATAACAAAGTTTACCCTGTTAGAGGCAAAAAGTGACGCTGCTAAAAGTGTGGGTTTGCGCCTTGGGGTTTTAAATTCGAAGATATCTTCACACACATTCAAAAAGAGGGTCGTTTGGAGTTTACTTTAAAACTGTAGGAAAAAATTAGGTAAAATTACCACACACACAAAATAGGTGGTGTGAAAAGCTAGGTCGATATCTCGACTGTGAAAGGCGGTAATGACCAATTGTAAACACAATAAAAATAAATGCGTGGTGTATGAAATTTATTTTACTTTACTGTATTTAATATAAATATGTAGCAAATACTAAAAGCTGTAATATTTATAAAGAAAACAAACGTATGATGAATACTAATGAGTTTTGATTATCAACAATCATACGTAATGCTTTAATAACAAGTAAAACTCAAACAGAATTGAACAATTTAAAGGCTACTTTCCGTTTAAAATATTGTATAAAACCTCACAATAAATTAAACAGCAATTTAATTAAGTAGCAAATTTAAAAACAATTAAAAAAAAACGCTTAAATTAAATTAAAAACGATAATTTTTTTATTCTTTTCATTTAAAGCACACTTTATTGTGTTTTACTATCGTGCTGTACGTATGTATTTGTATTGCAACTGCTGCTTAACAAATATTATCACAAAATATTATTAAAAAAAAATAATAATAAAAACAAAACAAAAAATATAATGAGAGAATATAAGAGATATCAACTCATATTTCATATTTTTTTTTTACTAGATATTAAATGCTTTCAACAAGCTTGTCTATGTGCCTTAAGGGGCATTTAACAATTAACTCAATGCTAGCAATTAATAAAAATCAAGAGCAAAAGCAAAAAAAAAAAAAAAATTACAAAATGAAACTGTAGAAAATGTTAAAATAATTTATCATTATCATACAATACAACACTCAAATAGCTTTTAACTGGCAAGTACTATTTGTGTATATTACCTACTGGGTCTTCTATCACTTGCGCTCTCTCCTGCTCACTCACTCTCACTGTTTCTCTTAGTAGGATACAAATATTGCTAACACAAATACCAAAAGAAAATTCATTCATTGAGCATACATACGTACGTAGTATAGACACACACCTGCTGATGTTTTGACACATTACATCCTCATAAATCAACCTACGAGAGGCTATAATAGTGGTTTATAGTCAAGGTTTTGTTTTTGTTCTTCTCACAATATGCATACTGCAAACACACACTTCTGTAGCTTTTATGTTTATGCTCGAGTATTTATTATTATTACGAACCGGTAAAATGTTTGCATTTGTAAAAATAATAACAAAGAAAAAATGGGTATGTTGTGCATTGTTTACACAGAGAGAAATTAATGCTTTAATAGGTTTCTGGCTTTTTATTTTCTCTTTTGCAGTACACAAAACCTTGTCATTTTAATTGAAATTTATTCGCCTAACAACTCGTAACAGAAAAAGAAAAAAATGAGTAGGAACAAAGAGACAACAAAAGAAATTCATTTGTTGGTACCAAACAACACTAACTACAGTTTTATCAGTGTACATGTAGTACGTTTGTTTACACACTCACATATACATGCATACATAAAAAAATAGTGAGAGAAAATGGTACTCTATTCTGCAGCTGATTCAATCAAATATTACACAAAAACAAACAATACTTCAAGAGCAATTTTTTTCTTCTGTATGCGTATGTGTGTGTGTGTGTAAGGATTTGTTTTTGAGGTTTCAACAACCGCAACCATCTCTATTAGAAAAACCAACTGAAAATCCAAGCGACAATTTCATTAAAGGTACGTGAGAGCGAAAATAAAAACAGAAAATAATTGGAGGGCGGCTTGTGTAAGTGTGTGTGCCGTGCCGTGCCGTATAATAAAAATGGCGTTAAATAAATCACGTATTTGTTATTGTTGCTTGTATGGTATGGCAGTTAATGTTTTTTTTTTGTTTACCATTTCGCTTGCAATTAAAAGGCGAAAACAAAACAAAACATAACATAATGCTTTATCGTTGGTAAACAACAACAAAACAACAAACAAAGAAAGAGAGGCAGAAAAAATTTATCTCTCAAAGAGATAAACCAAGGGAGAGAAGAAACAATATTGATGTGATAAAATCACCATATGGGGCCATAAAATAAACAACAAAACAAAAAAAAAAAACAGTTAACATTAGCACAAAACAATACAGTTAAGTAAGTGGGTGACAGAGAGGGA
This sequence comes from Sarcophaga peregrina, assembly GCA_014635995.1. Lineage (NCBI taxonomy): Eukaryota > Metazoa > Arthropoda > Insecta > Diptera > Sarcophagidae > Sarcophaga > Sarcophaga peregrina. Next base: position 6,667,059 of record CM025792.1, on the reverse strand, counting down.
TTCAGTGTTGGTAAATGTTGCCATATGACTGAGACCAGTGTTTACAGTGTGTAAAGTGTTTATAAAATTGCCTAAAACTTTAAAAAACTCCAACACTTTCATAATATTTTTTTTTCCTGTTATTAAATACAGTAGAACTTCTATAATTTGAACTTCAATTACTTGAATTTTCTATAAGTTAAAGCACAGCAACAGCATTTTGGTATAAAATTTTATCAAATTTTGCTTCTTTAACTTGAAGTTTCTTTAAGTTAAAGTTTATTTTCTGGATAATGGTGATTCAATTTATAGAAGTTCTACTGTATTCATGTTCATATTCATATTGATTTTAACTTACATGTGTTTACTTAGCAAATTGATTGCATAAATTTGCTGTTGAACAAATATTTGCTGAATTTTAAAATTATTTATTAATTTAAAAAAAAATTTAAATTAAAAACAATTCAACTGTTTAATTAAAATTAAACAAATAAAAAACAATAATTATGGAAAACAGTAAATGGTGATTTATGAAGCCTAACCTAACCTAACCTCAACAAAAAAAAACTCCAAATGATCTCAGTTAAGCAACTCAATTAATGTTAAAAAAAGTTGTGGAGTGAAGTAAAACAAAAAAAAAATATTTTTTTCTCTTTCCTTTTTGTAACAGACTGTAAATTTAAAAGAAATTAAAACGCAGCTGGCTGCTGCATTTGAACTCCAGGAAAAAAAATTCTAAAGAAAAGACAACAGCAGTTGTAAGTAAGAAAAATTCTAAATTGGAAAAGTTTGATTTTTTTTCCTTTAAACACAACACAACAGTTTCCATCGTATTGGAAAAACAAACTTCGAATGCAAAAACAAAAAAGTATGCTCAACAGAGAGAGAGAGAGAGAGAGTGGGAAAACGGAAACAGTAAATGTAAGTGTGTGTGTGTTGAGTAAGGATTTTTTTACGACATTTTAATTAACAGTTGGCAACGATATCAGCAGTTAAAACAGAAAAGAAAGAGAAAAGAACAGAAAACAAAACAAAACCAATCGAAAAAAGCGTAACAAGATAACAAAATCAACAAATAAATTAAAGTTACAAAAATCTTGTTACGTTTTGTAGAGTTTTCTGTTTTTGTTTTTCTTAAAGAGAGAGAGAGAGAGAGAGAGTAAGAGAGTAAGAGAGAAAGTTGAAGGAAAAGTTCTAAAAAATTACCAGCAACAGTTTGAACTGAATTCACAGTAAAGAGCAAAAATAAACAAAAAAAAACAAAATTTTAAAATAAAAATTAAAGAAATTAAAGAAATCCAATTTAAATTCAATGCAATGTGTATGAAGTTAACTTCGAATTTAAAAATCAAAGACACAAACCCACATTTTTAGCAGGGCCATTTTTTGCCTTTAACAGAGAAAACTTTGCTTTTAACAGAGCTCTATTAACTGTTGAACAGTGACAATAAGTACATAGATAAGTCCTCCACTTTGAAATTATTGCAGAAAATTGGCTTAAAACATAAATCTCATTATGATAATTTTTATTTGTAAACAAAAACGTTGAAACATAAAGGCAGATTGGTGGGTGATGGAGGACGAAATGATTCCAGTTATCCTACTGGTCAGAAAGAGGACCCTCTGGAGTACCATAAATTTGAATAAAATTGATATTTTTAGAGCCAATTTTCTTAATACAATATCACTTTATATGTGAGTATATTGAAGAGGCCTTGGGACAATACTTTGAGTAAGATATGGCACTCATAGACCTAGTATATGCCATAAAATTAGCTCCTAAACAACTGGCCTTGTTCAGATGGATACTGTTAAACAGTTAACTAACGCAAAACTTTAAATTCGAAGTTTAAGTTCGAATTTATTTTCACATACATCCAGGAGAAGTCACTGTTGGGCGTGCATTACTGGGATGGTCATTTAAATGACATTGTAAGCCACACATGATAGCAATGGTGAGATTCAGGTGTTATAATTTTCTCTGGAAATCATCTTAACGTGTGTTATATTTAATTCGAGTTTTAAAATTCGAAAAAGTAAAAATTCATTTTTTTCTAATAAAAAAACAAATCGTTTTATGTATGCAATTAGAAGGTGTATGATTAATTTTAATTGCAAGTGTATATTATAATTTATAAAAATATAATTTATAAAATTTAAATTAAAAATTTAAATTAAAAATTTCAGTGACTTACCATTTTTTTTTTTTGTTTTTGCTGATTTTAAATTGCAGATCTGCTAATCCCAAAAGTTTTGATTTTCACTGTACTAATTATTCGTATAAAATAAACACACTATATAACACTTATCTTTAAGCTTTTCAATTTAAAATTTCCTTTTTTCTTTAAAATTTCTTTTTTTCTTTAAAATTTCTTTTTTTTCTTCAAAATTTCCTTTTCTTTCTTTAAAATTTCTTTTTTTTTTCTTTAAAATTTCTTTTTTTTCTTTAAAATTTCTTTTTTTCTTTAAAATTTCTTTTTTTCTTTAAAATTTCCTTTTTTTTCTTTAAAATTTCCTTTAAAATGACCTATTCTATACGAATCACCATTTAATTAAAGTTCTTTTGCTCTTGAACTGTTAAATTTAACATTAATTCGTTAGAGGGAGTAAAATAATATCCCATACACACACACACTTAACATACAAGTCCACTTGCAAAATCTTAAGCAAATGGCTGGGGATGAAGAAAAACTGATAATTATTATGTACAAACCATATACCCAGATTCTGTTGTTGTTGTTGTTATATTGTAAAACATTTCCTATACATACATGCACATACATATGCATGCACATACGAATATCGTATGTTTTCTTATTTACTTTTTCATTTTATTATAAAATTTCAATTCCTGTGCTATTTGTTGTTGGATTGTGAATTTCTTTTTTTGCTAAATGATTTCAATTTCAACATGTTCAAGCATGTTCAACATACTTGTCATGTTTTTGTTGTAAGATGACGTAATCTTTTGCACTTTATATACCACACAAGCATACACACATTATTTAATATTTGCATTAAACGAAGAGATTTTGCTTCTTTTTTTATTCCAAAAACAATTATTTTTCATTACTTTTTTAATATCAATAAATAGAAATAGAAAAATGGAAAATTAATTTAATATTTAATGGCTTTTTCACATCACCCACGATTTTTTATTTAAGAAAAATTACCGACAAAAATTGATTGACAAAAATTAACCACACGCGTATGCAAGCAAACATAAGTAACTACTGATCTGCTCTTGTTTCAATTCTCTACACACTTACTCACCCCTTTGTGTAAAACAGTTGGAGAACAAGAACAACAACAACATGCAATGTAATAACATCGTTAGCAACTCTTCGATACAGCATAACTCAAAAGAAAACACACTAACAACAACACGAACAATATTAAACGACAAAAATCAAATCATCAGGAGACACACAAATGTAACCAAAAATAAAAAAAGAAATTCCCTATTGCTAAGCTAAAGAACCAGCAGCCTCTACATATGTATGTGTGTGAGAAAGGGAGAGAGCATAAGTATTATAGCGGAGATTTATGTATTAAGCTATTACTCCTAATATGTTTTGTTTTTGGCTTTAAGATTTTCGTTAAGTTTCGTTGTTTTTTTATTTTGTGTAAGGGCTTGTCGTTATAATTGAAATTGCAAGACAATCAGTCTAGTCGGTTTGCTTTATGGTGTTGTGTGGTGTTTTTTAATTTGTGTTTTGTGTAGTGTTGTAAAAAGAAAAAAAAATCTGTGAAAGTTGTAATTGTGAAATATTAAAATATTATAATAAAAAAGAAAATTCATAATGTGAAAAGAAAATAAAATAAAATTGATGCAAGATCAATGGCTAAATCAAAGGAGAATTTAAATGTAAGTACAACAACCTTTATATAAAAAATTTTTCTTTTTTATAATACCAGCATTAATAGAAAGAATAATTGAAAAAATAATAATCAAAAGAACAAACATTCATGCATACAAACATTGAATATAGAAAGTTAAATTGAAATAAAAGCCTATAATATGGCTTTGCCCTTGAAAGGTTATTAGAAAAACTTCTTATTCTATATGAAAGCCTACATATTTTATGCAAAAAGGCTTTGCATTTTTTCTTAGCTGACGTCATTCACTTAATTTTGTCGCCATCTTATTTAGTTTTTTATTTTCTCTACACCTATATACTCAACACCTATGTATGTACATACTTTCTGCTGGACAAACATACACATATGCATACGTACATGCATTTGATTAACTGTTGCATTACCGATTGCCACTGGTTTTTGTTGTTATTGCTACTCTTGTTGTATTGCCGTTTGCCTCTGCATGTTGTTGTTGTTCTTGCTTCTCTTATTGTATAGCCGATTGCCACTGCTTGTTGTTGTTGTTATTGCTTCTCTTGTTGTATTGCCGATTGCCACTGCTTTTTGTTGTTGTTGCTTCTCTTGTTGTAGTGCCGATTACCATTGCTTGTTGTTGTTGTTGTTATTGCTTCCTTTATTGTATTGTCTATCGCCTCTGCATGTTGTTGTTGTTATTGCTTCCCATGCTGTATTGCCGATCGCCTCTGCATGTTGTTGTTGTTATTGCTTCTCTTGTTGTATAGCCGATTGCCACTGCTTGTTGATGTTTCTCTTGCTGTATTACCAATCGCCACTGTTTGTTGTTTTTGGTATTGTTGCTTTTCTTTTCAATTAAATTCTTGTTACCCAAACGCCAAAAAAAAAACAACAATTCAAACAAACTCTACTACGTTAGTTTCTCGCTATTTTTTAATTTTGTTTCACTCTCTTCGTTTGTTTTTTTTTTTTTTCAATACCATACCGTTAATATTTCACAATCAGTTTTTTCCAATTTTAGTTCAGAATTCTTTTTGTATGGCAAACAGCAACAATACAAATCTCTTTCAATATATCAAATCTATACAACAGCCGTTAGTCAACAACAACAACAACTTACACTCAATAACAAAAAATTTGTGCACTTCAAAATACTAACAAAGTTTAATGTTTTCTTTTAAACGGCATGCCTTTACTTTTTCACATACACTGTACTCACACTGTAAAAGCCCTTTTGCTAAAAAAATATTACTTTTCTGTTTACCTTACAAACATACATTCTATATACGTACATGTTCTTCTGTGTGTGCATGTGTTTGCTTGTATAAAACTTCCAAAGTTTAACACAAGAGTATCAATGTAAAATGTTTCCTCTTTCTTTTGGTTGTTGTTGTTATTGTTCTGCTTACATATATTTGATTTGTTATGTTTTTTTTTGTTGCCGAATTACTCTCTTCTCCCTTTACCATTCGGCTCAAAAAAAAGAACTTTATTTACATACCTATATGCATATTGCTAAACATAAACAGTAAAAGCTCTTCGTTAAAACATTTCTTCGTTGTTTTGTTTTTTGTTTTTTAACGAACAATACTTTTTCCTTGTTTTTGTTGTGTCTAGAGATCTGCTTGGTTGTTGTTTTTTTTTTTTACAAAGAGTAGCGTGCGTGTTTTTAAAAGTTTTTCTTTGTTTACATTTCATTTGCAAGTGTTTGTTTTTATAGTTTACAGTGTTGGTAGTTCTCTGTTATTGATACATAAGCATGTAAAGAGCATTACAGTGCTTATAGGCGGTGGTTTGTTTATAGTTTACAGTGTTGGCAGTTTCTCTGATTATTCATTCCCCCACCCCCCCATAAGCATGTAAAAGGAGCATTTAAGTGCTTATGTGCAGTGTTTGTTTATAGTTTACAGTGTTGGTGGTTCTCTGTTATTGATACATAAGCATGTAAAGAGCATTACAGTGCTTATAGGCGGTGTTTGTTTATAGTTTACAGTGTTGGTAGTTCTCTGTTATTGATACATAAGCATGTAAAGACTGCTTATTTGCGGTGTTTGTTTATAGTTTACAGTGTTGGCAGTTCTCTGTTATTCATACATAAGCATGTAAAGAGCATTACAGTGCTTATGTGCAGTGTTTGTTTATAGTTTACAGTGTTGGTGGTTCTCTGTTATTGATACATAAGCATGTAAAGAGCATTACAGTGCTTATAGGCGGTGTTTGGGGTTATAAGTGTACAGTGGTGGTAGGTCTCTGTTATTGATACATAAGCATGTAAAGACTGCTTATTTGCGGTGTTTGTTTATGGTTTACAGTGTTGGTGGTTCTCTGTTATTGATACATAAGCATGTAAAGAGCATTACAGTGCTTATATGCGGTGTTTGCTTATAGTTTACAGTCTTGGTAGTTCTCTGTTATTCATACATAAGCATGTAAAGAGCATTACAATGCTTATGTGCAGTGTTTGTTTATAGTTTACAGTGTTGGCAGTTCTCTGTTATTGATACATAAGCATGTAAAGAGCATTACAGTGCTTATAGGCGGTGTTTGTTTATAGTTTACAGTGTTGGTAGTTCTCTGTTATTGATACATAAGCATGTAAAGAGCATTTCAAGGCAATTTCTTGGTTTTCAATGTTGTTAACATAGAGTTTAAACATGTAAATTAAAAGAAGAACCCATTTTTCTCTGTTTATAATTTATAAGATCACTTTTAACAGATGCTAATGGCTACTGTTATCTTTATCTTTACCGTGCTTAGGTGTCTGTTTTCGAAAGTTTTCTCTGTGTTTACATTTTATTTCTATTTTTATATGCTTTTTGTGTTTTTAAGGGTATTTTTTATGATTTTATTTTATTTATTTTTTTTTGGATGACAACAAGGGAAATTTTTTTGTTGTCGTTGTTTGTGTGTGTGTGTGTGGTGTCTGTATATTGTATGTGTGTGTTTCATTTGGCGTTTTGTTATGCCAGTTTTGTGTGTGTTGACAGGATATTTGTTATGCTAACGGTAAATTAAATTTTATTTCCGTTTCGGTTTCTTTCTTTATTTCTTTATTTTTTTGCTTCAGCCATTGCTGTTGCTGTTATTTATTTTTTTACATTGTGTTTGTATGTATGTATGTGTGAGAGTGAGTGTGTGTAGACATGGAAAAACATGCAATCATTTGTGATTTTAATTTGATTTGTTGTTACATTTTTTTTTGGTCCAAAAAGAAAAAAAACAAACAAACAACAAGTTTTGTATGATTTCTAGTCTATTTTTGGTTGAAAGCATATTTTTTTTCATTTTATTCTTTATATTTCATTGGTTGCGTGGGATTTATTTTAAATTAATTTATAGCCTCATCAAGAAGAATTAAATTAAAGGTTATGTTTTTTAACACACAATAAAAAATGTAAATTTTTTTTTCTTTTTCTAAATTTACATATTAAAAGATGTTAAAAAGCTTAAAATGTTAATAAATATTAAAAAAATGTAATAAAAAATGTTTTTATTTACAGTCTTATTAGCGTAAAAACCTGTCTGTCATTATGGTTTTTTCTGTTTCTTTTTTTAAGTCTTATCACCGTTAAATTTTTTTCCTTTTTTTTGTAATTTATTTGAATGCCGTAATAAATTCCTCTTCTTGTCATTTATTTATTTTTATCATTTTTAATAAGGGTTGAGTCCTTTTTGGCCATTTTTTTTGTTCTCTTAGCCTTTTTGTTATTCGTCTTCCATTTTTTTGTTTTATTGGTTTAAGTCTTGTCATTCGATAAAATAAAATTTTAATAGACCTGCTGCTTAAATTTATTACCATATTGGATATTTTCATTTCATTTTGGGTTTTAATCTCGTTATAAAAAATGTTTCCAACATAATTTAAACGAAGAAAAAACAAAAAAAAAGAACTTTAAACATATGCCCAGGAGACCGTTTAAAAGAAACTCTTTTTGGTTTATGGTAGGATATTGAGCCATTTTGTTTAATTTTTTTTGATATGAAAAAAAAAAACAAAGGCAAGGATGTCATGATAGGATTTTAAAGGATTTTGTTATCAGAATGTGCATCAAGCATTATGAAAATTTTTATACAATTTTTAGGCTACAATTTGTATATAGTGGGATATGTGCAGCAAGTCCCATTTTTCCACAATATCCGGCATCCCTCATCCCACCCAGACACTGTTAATATAGGCAATATTTGAAGCCCGATATCTCAAGTTCCAAAATTATTTGGGAGATACGACTTATTGCGTTGTATTAGCGACAATTTAGGTTACAATGTGTATAGAGGGGGATATGTGCAACAAGTCCCATTTTTCCACAATATCATTCCACCCAGACGCTGTTAACATAGGCAATATTTGAGGCCCCATATCTCAAGTTCCAAAATTATTTGGGAAATACGACTTATTGCGTTTTACTAGGGACACCTTTGGCTAAAATTGGTATATAGTGGGATATGTGCAGCAAGTCCCATTTTTCCACAATATCCACCATCCCTCATCACACCCATACATTGTTAACATAGCCAATATTTGAAGCCCGACATCTCAAGTGGGTGAGACCACTTATTGGGTTTTATTAGAGACACCTTTGGCTATAATTTGTATATAGTGGGGATATATGCAGCAAGTCCCATTTTCCCACAATATCCATCATCCTGCCCAGACAATCTGATGCATTTTTTTGTCGGAAGTTTTTTTAATTTTCATTCGCAATTACCGAGAATTGACAGAGCAGCTGTTACACCCAGTAATATGAGTAAGAAATGGAATAGGTGTTCCATTCTCTGATATCGTATATTTGGATGATTTCTTCCTTCAATATTTTCTGTTAACCACTTAACATTGCTCTGTTAACTTTAACATTGGCGCTGTTAAAACTTTTGGTTTTTGTCTTTACTAATTTAAACTTATCTTCACACATATCCTTTGAGCATGGTATGGTACTCATAGTCCTAGAGTATTTGTCCTAAAATTAGCTCCTAAACAAGTGATCTTGTTCCGATGCATACTGTTAAACATTTAACAGTCCTCTGTTAAGGGCAAATTTTATTCTGTTAAAAGCAAAATAAAACATGGTTCTGCTAAAATTTATGGTTTTTGTCTTGGATTTCTCAAATTTGAATTTATCTTCTTTGCCCACATGCATTTTTTTATTCATTAAGAAAGTGATTTTCAAATCAATCATCATTTAATTGGCAAAAATAAATAGAAAAAAATAAAAACACACTCTCCAACACTGAAAGTGTAAAAAGTACAAAGAGAACTTCGAACAGTTATTTAATTGATAAAAGGGCCAAAAGAGAGATAGAGAGTAAAAACATAATCCATCATATATTTTTTATTTGTTGTAGTTTTTGCTGGTTGTTGTTGTGTGGTTGTTATTAATAAAAGTAATTGATTAACCACACAGCTGTGCCTGTGATTATTCCAATGACCGATGGTTACGCTAACATAGTTTTACAATATCACTCTTGGTCTCTCTCTCTCTCTGTCTGTCTGTCTTACACTGTTTTATACTTTCTGTGTTCTATGATGTCTGTTCTTTTTATTTTTATTTAATTTAGAAATTATTTTTTGCGTAAATATTGATAGAGTGGGAGAGAGAGTGAGTGAGAGAGAGAAAGAGTGAGTGAGTGAGAAACACAAAAATTGATGAATGTGGATGGATGGTATAATAAATTATTATTTTTTTTAGTTTTTATTGCTGTTGTTTTTGTTATAATTCAATATATAATGGATGTGAACACGTTTCGGCCTCTCTAACATCCTTTGGCCCTTGTTTTCTCTTTCAGCCTCTCTTTTTTTGATTTTTCTCTGTTTCATAAGACTTGAGGTGAGAGTTCTGTTGTGTATAACCGGTTACATGATGATGAATGTTTTCCAACTATGTGTTTAAGTGTGTGTGTGTATTTGCAACATTTCTTATTTAATTTTTTCCCTCCCTCTCTCTTTCTCTCTCTTCCTCTTTCTGTTTTTAGTTTGAAATTTAATTTAATTTTTTTCTTTTCCTTCTCCATAATCCTTAACTCTTTGCCTTTGCCTTAAAGTAGACTCCATTAAAATGTAAAAGATAGGAGAAGAGAGAGAGAAGCAAAAAAAAAAGTACTTAATGGACCTTTAAAACTGTCATTAATCATTTCATTTTCATTTTTAACGGTTTTAACGGCCTCTCCCCTGTATATATTATGTTGCTTGAAAAGCTGTTCTAAAGCAGGATTCCCTTGTAAAAGGGACCAGGTTAAACAGGAAAAGGTTTCCACAATTACAATTAGTTTCAACGAGTTTTTTTTTTTGTTTGTTTTCTTTTGCTTACTGTTTCGCATTTTTCAAGGATAATTTTTCTTATTTTACTTTACCTCTGGTGCAGGTGTTGTTGTTGTTATTGTGTGTTTTAGAGCACAGGTAAAAAAAATCTGTTGCTGGTCCATTAAAGATGAAAATCTAAACAAAACTCATTCATCAATTACAACAAATTAAACGAATTCTGTCAAGTGCCAATTCATTTATTTTCAGGGAGCAAAAAAACCCGGTAATTGCTTTGCTTAAAAAAAATGCTTTTTTGGGTTTCTTTTTGACTTTTTCTATTCTTGTTTAAAATACCTTTTGTTGTTGTTGTTGTTGATACAAACAAAAATCAGAGTTTTAGTCTCATAAAAAGGCTCAATAAGTTTCAAGATTTTATCGCCTAAACAAATAAGGAAAAGCAAAGAAAAAACCCTCATGAATGCCTGAATAATTCAACACATAAAGTTTTAAATAAACACACGGACACACACACATACACACATAAACACCTGGCTAATAACGGAAATCCGTGTTAATTCGAAAGCAATGTTAGGTTATGTTACGAAAATACCTTCTAACTTCTGTAGCGCAGAGAAACAAATTCGATGAAGTAGGAAGAGAAGACCTATGATCAACTGGCTTAGTCTTAGCAGTTAGGTTAGGTTAGGCTAGAGGACGTGCACCTGTCGGTCAAGACAAGCACAGTACCCGGAGGTCGAAATTGACCCATTGTACTAGTCTTAGCAGTTTATAGTGGCGACTGTGAACGCATTTGATCCCTCCAAATATGGAGCATTTCTTTGGCGCCATGGCGCTATTCGACTTAGCGAGCGATACCTTTGATTGAGTGCGTTTCACATGCGATTCTTTGCACTAGGAATTTTTTTTTTTTGCAGCCAGGATCGTTCACCTTGCTGTACAGATATTGTCGAAAATAACCAAGATCCGAAAGAAACTGGGCCAGAAAATTGCTAATTTCCACAAAATTTTTTCGTGTGCTCTATGCCTCTATAGACGGAATCAGTCTACTAGTCCATCTTTCGCTTGCTTCCTCACTCTAACTACATTGCCATCGTCATAGTGTTTGAGATCTGAGATTTGCGCTACTAATGGCGTGATTTTCCCTCTTCGCTTTCCAAGATCTTCTTCGTTCAAATGCCTGTAGGGCAATATGTATCCTGTGAATTACCGAGAATTAACAGAGCAGCTGTTACACCCAGTAATGTGTGGAGCACAATTTTAAAGAAATGGAATAGGTGTTCCATTCTCTGATATTCTAAAATTCCCAAAATTTCTCCGTATCCATTCCTCTATAGACGGAATCAGTCTACCAGTTCATCTTCCGCTTGTTTCCTTACTCTATCTACATTGCCAGCGTCATAGTGTTTGAGATCTAAGATTTGCGCTACTAATGGCGTGATTTTCCCTCTTCGTATCCCAATGACGATTACGAGGAATGCGGCGCTCCTGATACGGTGCGATAGGCCGAGGCAACTGTTAGTGTCACTGTTCGCTGCACCGCTGCTAATATTTTTATTCTCCAGCGCATCACCCCATATATCGCTTCCGTAAGAATAACAAGAGTTTGTTACCTGAGGACGTCAATCAAGGTTTCTGTGGTCTTTGTCGTGAAACAATGTCGGCATACATTGCTGGGTCTTTTAGCTCTGCCATGTTGAATTTTGTGGTGCTATCTGAGGATGGAATAGCTCGTGGTAAGCAGTAAATGCTGCGCATACGAGATACGCACTTGTGATAGTGTTTTAAGCATTCGAATACAACTCTGGCAGTAAGAAACTGTGAAAAATATTTGAAATGGAAACGGAAACGATTTGTTTTTTTTTTTTTTCAAATTTGTTGATATTATAACACCTGTTTTCACTTTAATTTTCTCTCATTTGCCTTTTCTTTTTTCTTGTTGTTTTATTGTAGTAAATCCAGTATTTATTTGGTCGATTAAACACTCTTTTTGCCAATTTTTTTTGCTGTTTCTATCGGATATCATTGAAATTGAGTTTTAAGCCTTTATAGCCTTCAGCAGCAGCAGCATCAGCAGCTGATGTATTACAATCGAAAGCTAACAAAGCTGCTAAAGAAAAAAAAAAACGGATTTTTCAACGTAAAAAAATAATTGAAATCCTTTTGTTAAGTTGAAAGCAAGAAAATACGTTGAAAAATCTGTTAAAAATCCTTAAAAATTGTTGTAGTTGTTGTTGTTGTATAAACGCACCAGGTAGTATTTTATTAGAAGCTACAAATGTTAAATCCTTAAATCCTTACACACTTACACTTACATACATAATATATACGGTCTTAAGAGGCCTCTTCTTCTTATGTATATTCGCACAGATTACCTTTTGAAATCCTTGTTACGTCGTACATACGTTTATCCTTTATTCAACAGTATAAAGAGCAGATTTTCTCCGTTTTTTTTTTTGGCTTTCATTGGCTAAATATGGAAAATATGCTGCTCCTGCTGCTGTTGATGAAATCTTATAATAAAAAAGGGTCGCCAACAACAGCAACAACACTAACAACACCGAATGCCTTACTCATTTGTAATCTACAATAAAAGTATTATTATTCGCTTAGGTTCTATCCTCTCCTCTCCTCTGCTTACCCTTAGAAGAGAGATGAAGCATAAAAAGGTTATTGTCCGCAAAAACCATTCAAACGAATCCTAGTAACTGTTTGGTTAATTCGTTAAATCCCTTTTCAAAGAAAAAAAATTTCTCTGTCTCTCTCTCTCTCTCTCTCTCTCTTTCCATTCTCATGACTAAACTTTTCTTCTTATCGTTTGAAATACTCTTCTGCTTAAACTAAACCAGAAAGTGTAAGAAGCCGGCGAAGCGAGAGAGAGAGAGAGGGAGACAGAAAGAGAATATTTGATTGTGTTACTTGTTCAACAAACCAATTGAATATTGACTCACTCAGTCACTTTGCCATTCACTTTCATCTTAACTAACCTCCCTGCCTTTCACCCTTTCTCTCTCTCTCTCTCTCTCTATCTTTCCATTTCTTCCCTAAGTCTCCCTTTAGCCTTTCCCTTACATTCTCGCTATAGTCACTTTATCACTTATGGGCCCGTTGTTATCTCTCTTGTAACCATTTTACTGTTATTCAGCTCCTCGTTAAGAGCTGTTCTGTATTTCAGTGATGATATCGATGGTTACGGTGGTGACCAATAAAATATTGCTCTAGTAAAAGCTTCAGCAGCATATCCATTTAAAATTGAATAGGCAAGCAAGCACCACTCTACTTAAGTCTAATTGTTTTATTCAGTTAAACATTCGTTTTGTATTCTAACGGAACCATTAAATTTCTAAGGAAAATAAGGTCTTGGAGCTATTCGTCATTGTGGATAAACAGAACCGAATCCATGAGCCTTGTTATTATCAATACGTTACATTAGGTTGCGTAGACGTTTGGTTAATCGGGACTTAAGTCTCGATATATAATTAATGTACGCCGTCGTTGGACATACATATAGAAAGTGCAAGTTATCGATAAGTTTATTGTCAAAAATGCATATTATAGATAAATTTATCGCAGAAAATTCATGTTATCGATAAATTTACTGTCGAAAACGCAAGTCATTCATAAATTTAGCATAAAAAAGCAAGTTATCGTTAGATTTAGTGTTAAAAATGCTAGTCAGCGTCAAATTTACTGTCGAAAATGCATGTTATCGATAAATTTACTGTAAAAAAGGCAAGTAATCGAAAAATTTAGTATAAAAAATGCTAGTTATCGATACATATACAGTCAAAACTGCAAGTCATTCATAAATTTAACATAAAAATGTAAGTTATCTATAAATTTAGTATAAAAAAAAATCAAATCATCGTCAAATGTTCTGTCGAAAATGCATGTTATCGATAAATTTTCTGTAAAAAAATGCAAGTAATCGAAAAATATACTATAAAAATGCAAGTCATCGATAAATTTACTATAAAAATGCAAGTCATAGATGAATATAATGTTGAAAATGCAAGTCATCGAAAAATTTTCTGTCGAAAATTTAAGTCATCCATACATATACAGCCAAAACTGCAAGTCATTCATAAATTTAGCGTAAACATTCAAGTTATCGATAAATTTAGTATAAAAAAATGCAAATCATTGTAAAATTTTCTGTCGAAAATGTATGTTATCGAGAAATTTAGTGTAGAAAATGCAAGTTATCGATAAATTTACTATAATAAAATGCAAGTCATCGATGAATATAATGTCGAAAATGCAAGTCATTGATAAATTTGCAGCCAAAAATGCAATTCGTTCATAAATTTGGGGTAAAAATGAAAGTTATCGATAAATTTAGTATAAAAAATGCAAATAATCGTCAAATTTTCTGTCGAAAATGCATGTTATCGGGAAATTTACTATAAAAAATTGATAAATTTAGCGTAAAATGCAAGTTATCGATAAATTTAGTACAAAAAAAAAAAATGGAAATCGTTGTCAAATTTACTATAAAACTACATACAATGGCATGATGGATTAGCACATTCTCTTGTAAGAAATGGTAACTAAACGACCCTTAAGGACTGACCCTTAAGGCAGAAGCTCCAAGTGACCAACCAAACTAATGCAATGCAATGCTTATTGCATGAAAAATCCAACTTTGAGTTTGATGATATTTTCTAAGGGCGAAAAGTGTATCGCTTTAGGTTTAATGAAGTTTTTCTTACTCAGGAAAGATCGTACAGGTTCCCGATTGAAAGGAAAATAACCCCCAATTGCATTTGTTTTTAGTATTTGTAGGGTTTTTAACAATTCACTGCAGCCGTTATAAAATAAAGATTTGAATAAAATTAATACAAGAAAATAAAAAAATAAAATTAAATTGATAACGAAAAGAGAAAAAGCAAAGAAAAGAAAAAGTATTACAACAACCAGACAGTCTGTATCAAATCAGCAACAACATGAAAGGGATACCTTTTTCACTTAACAGGATGCATTCATAATGAAGCAAATCGACATTTATTTAAATGAACATGTAGAGAGATAGGTATACTTATGTGTTAGATACATATGTGTGAGTACAACAACAACAACAACTACTAGAAAATAAATATACACTCTTAAAGATTAAAAAAAACTCTCCTATAACAGAATATTATTAAATTCATGGCATATATTCTCTTATGAAAAATCTATTTCAACCAATACAACAACAACAATAACAATGATTATAGAGAATTCCTTAAAATAATCCTACAAACGAGTTTTATACACAAGAACAAGAATTACATTCTTCTGCTGCTCTATTCTTTGGAAACCACCACACACCACCCACTACCTACCACTCAGCTAGTCACTGTAGATAAAAAAATCTTCCACTTTACAACACTACGAGTCAATCCATGGGACATAGTTAAAGTAGTGTTTGTTTAAGGAAAGTAACAGTGAGAGAGAGAGTGAGGTAAAGAAAATAGTAGGAGAGTTAGAGGTGGATTTTTATTTTTCATGTCTCATTGATTTTCTAAAGCAGCAGCACCGTTAGTAGTGACAGCAACAGCAACAGCAGCAGCATTAAAAGGTTAAACAATCAACCGTAAGACTGAGGGGGAATTTTACTCTCTGCCACTTCGTCTCTCTGTTGTCTTTAGCTACGCATTGTTTAACAATAAGGCGATAACGTTCAAAAATTATGCGGCCAAAGCCATTGATATTTTAAGGACAATTTTTTTGCTTTTTTTGTATCAAAATTCAAGTCAAAAAACAAAAAAAGAAATCAAAAAGGCAGGAAAAACCCCATGAAATTTTCTTTATGAACCCGTTTATGAATTTTTATTAATTTTTTTGTTGTTGTTAATAATTAAGGCTGGTTAATGAGAATTTTTTACGAGGAGATTGAATTTTTTTGTTCAATAGTTGAGAAGGAAAAAGTAGAAAAAAAGTTGAAAAGAGAACCTGAAAACTTTTTTACAATTTATTCGCTTTAAAAATGTTTTGCTTTTTCATTGTTTGACATTAAAATTATAAACAAAAGCAACAAAAGCAATAAAAACAATCAACTTGTTTACATGATAAACAAGTAAACAAAAATATACCAACAAAACACCAGAATAAAACAAAAATGCAACAACAAACACTACAAGAATAAATGTAAACAATGTGTTTACACGCTTGATAGGAGCAGCATCAATCTGATATGCTCCATGAAGGAGACATAAAGAGAGTGAAAGGCTCTTCTCATGCCGAGTAGGGTAGCGGCGTCTACTTAAACTTTTATTAAGTAATTATAGTGGTGACCAGCCGGATTGGTCTTTCGACCGGTTCATACAGATTCAAGGAATGATAGATCTGAATCGTGATCACCTCCAGTCCAATATGTAAAGAATGAATTTACAGAACACATGGTCGAAGGCGTAAATACCTCGGATGGAAATATTAGTGAGTTTATCAAAATACTAGACAGTTTAGTTAGCATTACTAATACGCGGAATAATATTTTAAATTTTATTGAATCTTTCAAAATCAAAGCAATAAACCACCAGGAGCAGAAAGTGGTGGCAAGTTTTTCACAGTCTTTACAAAGTCAGCCACTTCACAAGCATACGAATAGCCTGCAGTGATGTCATCTTTCTTCCAGTTAATGTAATTGACTTTACTGCCAACATCCGTACAAATAATGTAGTCACGCTTAATTTGTTCCAAAGTCAAATGGGGATTATTGACACCCACGAAAACGATACCCTTTTGCGTAGCAGGCTGTATTACGACACGGAAATAGATTTTTGGCACTGGAATCAAACCATTATTGTTGCCATCTTTGGATAAATACAACGGCGTTTCACGTCCCTCTTTGTTTGGCAATGTGGTAACACCATAGACTCCCGTATAGCAACGGACATTGATTTTATTTTTCGATACCCATGCCCGGACACCATCCTCTACACGGGCCCAGTTACCAGCATTAAATACCTGCCATTGGGGAGCAGCATTTATGAACAGGAATGTGGCACGTTGTTGAGTGCCATAAACAAAATCAGCCTTGGCAGCCATATGGCCACGGGCCAAATAAACATTCTTGGAATTGTCAAAATACTTACTGCCTACACCACCCAATTCCGCGTTAATGGTCTCCTGTTGCATGTTCTGCGTATAAAGCTTGTCTACATTTTTACCACCAAAAAAGCCAGCCGTCTGGAACGTAATGCGATCCACGCCAGTTTGATAATAATTATTGCCTGGATGGAGGGTATGATAAACATAACGGGTAACCTCTTCCTGTTCATTAAAGCACACCTGCATCTGTTCTACGAAACGTGAGGAGGAGACTTCAAAACCAACTTTGATGAGTATGCCGCCATTGCAAGAAGAACCAGTTTTTTTGGCAACAAAACCGGGCCAAGCTTTACAAACCAATTCGGAAAAAGCATAACTGGTGCCGTCAACCTTGAATGTTGTGCCACTAACACAGGTGGCAGTGATAAGAGTCTTGGCAAAGGATTTAAATTGGCCGGGACAGAACATTTGCATAGTTTTGCCGGCATCGATTTGCATGTAACCCGTATCGGAATAGGGATAAAACTCGGCTTCATTGGTTTTTAAAAATACAGGCTGTGGAGCACTTAATCCAGAGCGTATATTGATGCTGCATTCTATTAAAAGAGGGTGGAGGAATTGTTATTTAAAGAATTGCTAGAGTATTTTGCGATCAAAATTTACCAGCAGCACGGGTTTCTTCTAAAACGTCTTCTAATGGCTGGCGTTGGGATAATTCTTCCATTTGCTGGGCATTGTGCTCCTCCTCTTCCTGCTCTTCCTCTTGAACTATTATCGGAATCTCAGGTGGAATTTCATCATCGGAAATTTTTAAATTCTCCAAGAGATTGTTTGGTATTCCAGTAACACCGGCATAGGTATTATGGCAAAGGCAGACCAAACCTAATACCACTAGCAGTGGCAATGCATTGCTTATAAACTTCATGGCTAATGAAGTCCAAACAATTGCGGCAACAATTTAAATACATTTCAAGTGGACTAATCTCCTACAACAAAGTTTAACAAAAGCGAGCGAGATAATAAATACAATATATTGACCCGCAAATCCAAATAAATTTTCAATATTCGCCGTAAATCATAATGAATTCCGCTTTTGATCGCTGCGCGGTTATCGCAAACAATTTTAGATTTTCCAATTATCATTCAAGCACTTGACAATTTCCTTTTTTTGTTTGTGTACATAGGGCCTATCACTGTCACTGTCATTATCAGATCAGATTTGGCTTAAGTGGGTGATTGCACGTCAATTAATGCTTTTACGAATTAAATTCTTTTTTTTATTTATAGTCGCTTATCGCTTGTGGTATCGTTGTTATTAAAAAAATTTCAATTTTAATTCATTTGTTTTGATTCGATTGTTTTTCCTGTTTTTGTCAATACTAAATACTGACTTGCATGTTTTTTTTTTTTTGGGCTGGTGGGTGTGCCTTAAGAAAACGTGAGATTTATGGCTTTAGATTTAAAATAAATGAAGAAAACAAGTACTTAAAAAAGTACCTTTTTAAAAAATACCTTTTTTCGATGCTAGTAATAAATAAGTACTTACTTTAAAAGAGCCATTTTAAAAAGAATCTTTTTGAAAAAGTACTTTTTAAAAAAGTATTCTTTCGAAAAAATCACTCAATGTCCCTCAGGGGACACACATAGGGCACGAGCATCAACAATATTCGTTAAAAAGAGCGTGAAAATCTAGCCAATTGCTTGGCAGCTTTCAGTGAAGCAGGTTCTCGTGGTATAATTGGATATCAATTATACACCCAAAGAAAAATTATAGTACGATTCATTATTTTCTAATGAGATTCACTAATAACAATGAGAAATGATCTCCATTTTTTAGAACAATATTTGTCAAGTTAAATACACAGTCTTTAGGGATTTGGCGCTGTAGATTTTCCATTTTCTTTGACATAAACATACGAGTATTGTTTGCGGTGATACTTGAAAATATTACTAACAATTTTCCTCTGGCTTAACATACATGCCTATCACAAATACACTTACATTTTTATCATGTTCTCTTTGTGCCGATGTCCGATTATATGTGTGTGAAGATAAAATTGAAAAAAATCCAAGACGCAAACCATAAATTTTAGCAGCATCACATTTGCCGTTAACAGAACAAAATTTCCTCTTAACAGAACCAAATTTGCCCTTAATAGGTCACTGTTAGCTATTTAACAGTATCCATCTGAACAAGCCCCATGCGAATTTTGGAAAATACTCTAGGTCTATATGCAAAGGAAGATTCCTAGCTTTCTTAATAGAATTAGCAACATAGTCACATACAAAGTATTAAGAAAATTGGCTTTAAAAATACCTTCTCTAGAAGGTTAGTGGCCATTTTAGAATATTTTGTTACGCCTTTACCTTTTCAAAAAACGTTAAAAATTTGAGTTCATAGATTGCAAATAAAAAAAAATAAATTTTGTATTAAATTTTAGATCAATTCTTTATTGTTTGCACAATTCCGTGTGCTACCTTTTGAAATTTACTTTAATTGCTATTCTTTTTTCAAACTCTTCCGCGTACTCAATAACAACTGTTCGTTATTCTTCTTTGCTTATAACCTTTTTTTGTAACACCACAATATTCTCTTCACACACAATGTGTCTGACCGAATTCTTACTGCATTCCATGTGTCGTCTTCACACACGACTGACTGAATTCTTACTGAATCGCATGTGTCATCTTCACACACGACTGACTGGCTGAATTCTGTCTAAATCGCTGTTACCTGCTCTATCTTACTTTTTTTTTTATCGCTGGATCAATAGTGTGGCGAATGCCTTCGAAGGAGAATGACGGCCTTCGAGAAATATCGAAAAATGTAAACAAGTTGTTTTTATTATTGTTGTTTCCCAGTTTTTTTTAAACTGCACTTTGTTTTTGCTTGTTTATTTTTTTGTGCGCTGCACTTTTGTTGTTGGCTGTTTACATCTTTATTCCTTGTACATTTTTTATACTGATGTTGTTGCTATTATTTTTGTTTATTCAAGATCTTTTAAACAAGTCCATTGCTTTTGTTGTTATATTTTTTTTTACTTGTTCATTAATCAAGTCCATTGTTTTGTTTTTATTGTTTTCCAACAACATGCCTTAAGTAAACTTTTATAAGCTTTTCATTGATGGCAATTAGAAATGGTCTCGACAGGAATTTTTAAACTGCTGGGCCTATTTTAAAGATCTCCTGTGGATCGGGGAAAAGTGGTTGGCAGAACAAGACATTTTTTCTTAGTTTTTTTTTCCTATTTCTTTATATTTCTTTTTCTCTTCCATATTCCTTTAGACAATAATTTCTCACACAGCCTTCCTTCTCACGTAAAGCTAAAGATAACGAACGTCTTTCTTTATTTTTTTTTGATTAAAAAAAATTACTCAATTTCTAAATTTCTTTAAGTTAATATGTTTTGTACGTAGATAGGTACGTATATACGTCCATAAGTGCGTTTTATCGATTATTAAGCATTTAATATGCGTATAAAAATAAAGTTTTTTCCCCTTGAAATCGTCGACAAAATATTCCAGTGAAAACCATACATGAATTTTGATAATTGCCATCAAAGTTCAGATGGTTTGAGACTTTGCTAAGTGATCTTCATTTAATAATAATTGATAAAAGAGGGTTAAAAAATTGTTGAGTCATTATGCATGTTTCTAATTATCATATTCAGTAGATTTAATAAAATATTCCATTAAAAACCAGACATGAACTTTAAAATTGCCATCAAAGTTCAAATGGTTTGAGACTTTGCTAAGTGATCTTCATTTGATAATAATAGATAAAAGAGTTAGGGTTAGGGTTTCCAATTATCATATGCATTAGTTTGTCTAATAGCGAACGATTTGTTCTAAAAGGTTTATTGTGCTCTTCTTTACTTAACTAACTTAATTGGTCATTGCAATGCTTTAGTCAAGATTACAATTTAGCTTTTCACATCACCATAAATAATGGGACACCGTCTACACCTTCTGACAAACTTTTCATGTTTTTTTTTCAGAGTTTTGTTGTCGGAGTTTTTGCCAGAAAACTTCTGAGAAAAGATTTCTGAAGAATTATTATTTCTTAGTATTTCGTTTCGTCTTAGCTAGGGCTTGAACCAAGGCCTTGCGTCTAATAATTCAACACACCAGCTAGTAGAGTACGGTGACTATGCTATTACTACTATCCTAATTTAGTCCAATAGAAACTATTTAGAATTAGCACCAAACGTGACCTAAATAAAGCTTTATCGCCCTGTACAGAGAGCCATTAATTTGTCTTATCCATAAGATCCTAACCGATTGAGAGATGATATCTCAGACGGAAGTACCCCAATAGAAAACCTACTAGTCTATCAAATTTCGTCTTTCCTATCTTATACAGCACTGCTTCAAAGGACAAAGGGTGGCCTACTAATTATGTGGTTCCATGTAGTACTTCGATTTGTGATTTGCCTGTACCAGTAAAATCTGATGCAGAGCCTTCACTTCGTTCGTCAGTCTTTAACAATTTTGTTGCTAGTGTTTTTGAGATTTCGGAAAGTTTTAGAAAATTATCAAAGAACTCCCGATCATGTAGAAGATTCTCATTGCCTGCAGATCTATTTCAGCGTAGAATTGTGTAAATCCCTTGGCACTTGGTCAGCTCAACACTTGTGATCCTTTCGTGACATAACAATGAAGTTAACACACTCACTTTAACGAAACACATCCCTAGAGATTAGAGGATATGATCGATCTGGTATATTCTGTAGAAAACACGATCATTCCTAAGACACTTATGCGAACGAAATCACAGAGTACAAATTGCGAATTCCATTCACTGTAGCACACTTGCGGACGTATGCTGGGAGCATACCCCCCAATATGAATCTGGTTATAGTCACACAAGCTTGAAGTTTGATTCGTTGTTTTCTAGCAATTTCTTGATCCTCTTTTTTTTGGGACACCCAATGCCAATCGTTTATCAAAGACAACAACCAAATGAATCGATTCAGTTTAATAGAAATGAAACTTTCATTGTTTAAAGTTTAAAAATCGTTTTTTCAATACTTTTATTCACTTTCAATTCTTCTTAAGAATCATCATTAACCAGGTACTAAATCAGTTTATCAAAAAACCGTTATTCTTACAAATTAAAATCATTTAGCAAAGCCTTAAACCAATAAACCACTTACGGAGAATGAAGGTAATGTGGTCACCTTCTTGCGGAATTCATGTACCTCACAGGCATACGAATAACCAGCGGTGATATCGTGTTTCTTCCAGCTAATATAAGTAACACGATCGCTAACATCGGGACACAAAATATAATGTTTCTTGATCTTCCTCCAACGATAAATGAGGATTATTGACACCCACAAACACAATACCTTTACGTGTATGGGGTTCAATTACAATTCTGAAGTATAATTTCGGTACAGGAATCAAACCGTTATTGTTGTGATCATAGGCCAAATACAAAGGAGTCTGTACGCCATGTTTGTTGGGCAATGTGGTAACACCATAGACACCAGTCCAGCACTCAACGGTTTTCTTGTGTTTGGACACCCAGGCTCGGACACCATCCTCTACACGGGCCCAGTTGCCAGCATTGAACACTTGCCATTGGGGGGCGACATTAACAAACAGGAAAGTGGCTCTCTGTTCGGAGGCATAAACAAAATCAGCCTTGGCAGCCATATGGCCACGGGCCAAGAAAATATTTTTGCTAGATTCAAAATATTTGCCGGCGTTATAGCCCAAGGCCTTATCAATAGTTTCCTTTTGCTTAGCCTGGGTATAGAGTTGATCAACATTCTTACCGGCAAACCAGCCGGCCGTGCCAAAGTTAATACGCTCCACACCGGTTTCGTAGTAATTACTGCCGGGGTATAGCTTATGGTAGACATAGCGTGTAACTTCCTCATGTTCATTGAAGCAAACTTCATACTCTTTGATTAAACGGGACGAGGTCAGTTCAAAGCCTACATCGATGAGAGTAGTGCCACCATTACACGAACGACCGGATCTCTTGGCTACAAAGGCGGGCCAGCTTTTGCATACCAAACTGGGCAAATGATGATGCACACCATTTACCTTAAAGGTAGAACCGCTAACACAGGTAGCGATATGGGTTTTACCGGATAGTGGGGACTCAAAATCACTGGTACAATGGATTTCAACGGAATGGCCAGCAGCCACATCTAAACGTCCCGTATCAGAGAAGGGATAGAATTCTGTAGTGCCGGGCTTAATGTACAAGGGTTGCTTGGACTTGAGGCCGCCACGTATGGTTATCGAACATCCTAAACGGGTAGGGGAAGGACAATTTAATTTCATTGCGTTACAATTGGCCTCGAAAGCATTTTCAAACTTACCACTGCGGGGTTGAATTTCAAATTCATTTTCTGTTGGCTACTTGGGGGAAAATTTCTGGCTCTTGTAGATCTTCTTCTTCTTCATCAGCGGACTTTTCCTCTTCTGGTTCAATTTGTTCTGGCAACCAAACCATGGGTTCCAAGAGCTCTAAAGCTGGTTTTTCCAACAGCTCATCCTCTCGTATAATATGACCCTGGCAGGCGGCCAAGAGGCCTACGGAAGCCAAGATTAGCGGAATAATTTTTACCTGCATTCTGGAGGACTACAAGAGAAACTAATACCGTTTGCCTCAACCGTTAATGCTTAAATAGTACACACCTACTTTTGATTAGCCGTAGTACATAGATAAGCCTCGCATGTTATCTTCACATGTTCGCAAATCCAAATCCAAAATCAAATACTTGTGGACATATTTAGATCAATACGAGTGAGTGAGTAGGAATGTGAGTGAGTATTTCTGCAAATCAGTTATGCTTTGATAAGATATTTCTTATTCTTGTTCTTCTTTTTCTTCTTCTTCTACTGCTTCGCATTAATCACAGTCTATTTACCCCGTCGTAGCTTTATACTCTTGAGATCTTTATCAATGTATAGTGTACGATAGAACACTATTTTTAGTTATACAAACAATTAATGAAAACTGATTGCAGTGGTTCCCAAATCCATAAATAAACGCGTACAAAATTTTGAAGTATTTTTGTGGACGTAATTCGCTCAAATCAAATCGAAAGCAATTAAAATTGCAACAATTTTTAAACTATGGTTTTTTGACCTTTGACCTTTAACCTTTATTTGAACCTATTGAAACTGTAAGCCTTAAAGTTATTAAATCAAAACCAATTCAATCTATCTCAACAAAGATATAATTTTTGTAACAGTTAACTTTTTGACCTCTTGACCTTTAACTATGCTGAGTGCTGGTTAACAATATCCATGTGATTAAGATCATACAACGCATTGTTAGCATAGGATTGCAGAAATAATTACCAACTAATTCGGTTAGTGCCGACGATTTTATGTACAATTAGGACGACTGTGTTATGCAATTCATATGATATTTTCGTGTCGTAAGGAAACTCAGCGAGGATAAGGGAATATCTTGTAATAACAAGGTTTCGAAGTCGCCATAGTCTGTTGCCTTATTAGACGTGAGGCTCCAGCCAAAGTGTTTTATCGGCTACTTCCTATCTCTGCAGTCTTTTGGCAGCCCTTTTGCTGACCAACTTCTTCCACTTTCTTGATTTTGGTGGAACTTTGTCTGAATAGGGGCTGCGTTCACCAATGGCGTTACAATGGGCCTAACCTTACATGGCGACCATTTAAGACTGTACCTCTTCTATAGCATGTTAGCTTACTGGAGTAAATTTTCTCTCTCTGCTTTTATTGGCAAAACAGGCGAATTTTAGTATGATTTGTGTGGCTATGATTTTCTCGAATGTAAAAACCCCAAGCATTGTTGCAAAGATCTTTAAAATTTTATTCGACTAATAACCTTGTACTTGACTACTTTGCTTCTTTCCTCAACTTAAGATACAAATTCAAGGCTCAGGAAATTGCCTGGAGAGTCTAGTTGCTTGAAAAACCTGTCTTGATCCACTTACTTTTTTTGAATGCCTTTGGCTGTTAAGCTAGTCAAGTTACCACTGGACAAGTTTAGAACTTCTTTTCTCAAACTTGGTTACACAATAAGCCGAAGAACTTGTCAGGAAAGTCTAGATGGATGTGTAATCTGACTTCAATTACAGTAGGACCTCGCTTAATGAGGGGAATTCGTTCCGAAAAGTTCCAGCCCTAAACGAAACAGCGTTAAATGATGTAACTTAACACTTTCATACATATGTAAACACATTGCGACTTTGGAAAATACAGTAGGAACTTTTATTCTAGGTAGGGTAACAAAAGAGCGTTGAGAAAGATACATAGCATACACCGTAGCTATATAATCCACCGCTTTTGGTTAGGGGATGGCCGTTTCATTTGCACACATATGTGGAATTTAGTGGTTTCCCTATTTTACAGCGTAATACTGATACCGCATTAAGCGGTATAGCGTTAAGCGGGGTCTTACTGTACTTGGGAAGACAACAGTTTTGTGGTTCGTGTCCTCTATAATTATACTCTCTGCTTATTTATAACAATTTCTAATATTCTTGCTTCATAGTGAGTTTTAAACACAAAAAATGGGGTGATGTGAGAAGTTAGGTTGTAATCCTGACAAAAATAGTTTGGGAATCACTGAAATTAAATTCAGCATGTGGTGTTTTTGCAATTCATTTCATTTCTTAAATAGACTCTTGTGGTAACTGTACCACACCACAAACTTTATCGATGTTAGCGGTTCTTGAGTTTATTTTTAAACAAAAAAAAAAAATGATTCCATTGACATCTCTATTCCGCCATATTGTATCAGTTAGCGTCACTTGTTAAAAACGTGTCTACAAAGTCAGACGATTAGTATCGGAATTTAATGTCGAAATAAAAAAAAACGTTTAAAAACGCACGAGTTTCTCTTGTGATTTGATATGATTTGTTGTGCTATTTAATTTGATTGTTTTTTTTTCATTTTTTTTAATTTTTTTATTGTATTTTTATTAAATTGATTTAATTTTTATTTATTTATTAACAATAAAAAACAATTTATTTCATTTATTTTATTATTAAATATGAATTCACATTTTTTTTTTATCATTCTACTGCTGTACAAATGTACCTGATACAGTAGAACTTCTATAAATTGAATCATCATTATCCACCAGAAAACCTTCAACTTTTAGGAACTTTAAGTTAAAGAAGCAAAACCTGATAGGATTTCTCTTAAGATGCTATTGCTGTGCTTCAATTTATAGAAAATTCAAGTCATTAAAGTTCAAATTATAGAAGTTCCACTGTATTTATTTTTAGTTACGAGAATTTTTTTTCTCTTGTATTTTTGATACGCTAAATGCCGTCTCATCGTTTGAGGCAATTTTCATTAGCCCCAGCAGAATAAACGGCTGCTGAATAGGGGGAGGAGATGAGTGCGGAAAACAATGGATTTTCTTTTCAATAAATTTGATTTTTTTCTGTGTGTCCTGTCCTGTTCTGTTCTGTTGTGGTTGAAAATGGAAGTGTAATTGTCCAGGACCATGATGGACAGTGGAATTTAGAAAAGAGAAAACTTCATTCTGCACACTTAATTAGAGACACCGTCCCCGTCATACTTTCATACCGAAAGACCTTTAGGCATTTTGTTTATAGAAAAGTGAATAATTTTTCAAAGAGGTTACACGAAGCCGCCGTAGTCTAGTAGGTAGTGTGTTGGCTTATTAGACGTTAAAATAGGGTTCGAGCCCCAGATCAGACATCAAAACGAAAAAATATTTCTTCGACTCTGATTATTTTCTCAAATTTCTTTTTTTATTTAAAAGTACAATCCTTCCGGTTAATAATGGAAAATAATTTCATTCAAATGGCTGTCTAGGGTGGCCATGCAGTGTAGCCTACACGATCGGTCTAATTTTTAACCACATTATCGATTGTGTGCAGCTGTTTTTCACCCAATGGCTTTACGAATATTACCCTTTAAAGTGTCAATTGTCTCTGGCTTGTCGGCTTAACCCCACAAATAATAGTCCAACGGTGTCAAAAAGCAGCTCTGTGGTAGTCAAACGACATCAGCTCTCTGCGGATGATAATGCGATCTTTAAAAATAGGGCGTAATACATGGAGTATAGCTTCGGCTGTGTGACATGTAGCAACGTCCTGTTGGAACTTAATGTTGCCAATATCCTCCTCTTCAATTTTTGTGAACAAAAATTCGTTCAAAATGGCCAGATAATGATCGCCATTGACTGTAACGGCCACTTCTTGCTCATTTTCGAAGAAAAATTGCCCAATTATCCCAAACAGGGATACGTTTTGGGTGCGCCAGCTTTTCAATGCATGCGTACGGGTTTTCTGTGCCCCAAAATCCGACAATTTTGATTGTCGCTTACATAGCCGCCAAGATCAAAATGAGTTTCATCTGGAAAGATGATTTTTTTGTTTTTGCCAAAATCGGCATCTTCTGTAAGTCGATCGCAGGCCTACTTAGCGAAACGAAAACGCGTATACACAACCATATACGTTCAGTGGAAGAATCAAACTAATTATCTGGCAAATCAGACATGAGCTAAGTGTTACTGTCGAACATCTCCTCTGCAACTGCCCAGCCCTTGGTAGGTTGAGGTTGAGGACCCTTGGTAGGGCCTTCTTTAAGAACTTGAGTTCTGTGTCGATAGCCGACATTAAGGCTCTCCACAGATTCATTAGCAGCTTGGGCTGGTTGAAAGGTGCTAGGGCTTCATAAGTGTAGTCGCACTCTCAACCTCTTTTGTTTTGTGTCTGTTTCTTTCCATTCCTCCGTTTCCTATTCTCCCTCCCCTTATCCTATATCCTCCATTTCCTTCCTCCCCTAAGGACAATGTACAATGGGTCAATTTCAAACTCCGGGTACTGTGCTTGTCTTGACCGACAGGTGCACGTCCTCTAACCTAACCTAACCTAACCTGGTAACACTTAGGTTTCACCACATAAGAGCACTGGTTGAAAAAAAAATACGTAAGATGGCGGACCGTATATTTACATATGTATGTACGTATTGTTTTTTTTTTACGCCGAGAAGGGGCAAATGTGCCTAACCGCACCATAGAGGAAGTCGTCACGTCCTCCGTGTGTGGAACCCTCACCCACTAAATCCCTCGTATCGTTGACTGTTGTGTCCACTCCGGAACTACGGTGGTATTACTTCGGAGTGGAGGCCTTTTTGGCCCTTTGGCCGCCTTCATGCTCACATCCGCGTCCAGACTGCGTAATGAAGGTTGGGGAGACTTCTAATTGTCTCCACTATTCCTTCCGTCCAAGCTCCCGACTGGGACCTCGTTTGACACGTGAGCTAGTGTCATCTATGCCGGCGTGCCCGCATGCTCCGCAGCCTCCAGATCTCTCTTCTTCAGTCTCAGAATGCGCTCCACATAATTCGCCACTGAGGCCCAATTCTCTCTGCTCCCAATCATAACCCCGACAATGTTAGCGGCCGTTAGCGTTCCGATCATCGACGTCAGTGCAGAGCGATAGCTCTGCCAGCGTTCACATTCGAAGATAGTGTGTTCCGCATCATCTATTACCTCCCCTTCTTCGTAAAGGCAGTAAAGGTAGGTGGTCTTGCCCATTCTGTTGAGATATTTCCTAAAATATTCATGGCCCGATAGCATTTGTGTAACATAAAAATTTACTTCTCCAAATTTCCGACAGATCCATGTCTTTATTTCCGGAATGAATCTCGCCGACCACCTTCCTCTATCCTCGTCGTTCCATCGTCGCTGCCATTCTGAAATGGTGATTTCCCTGAAGTGACCGGTTATATGGTTTCCAGCCGATTTCGCCTTATAAATCTTCATCCGCTCTGCTGCCAGTAGATCGACAGGGATTGTACCTGCTATCACAAGTAGGGCTGGGGCGGACACTGTACGATATGGCGACGCGATACGTAGTGCAGCCGTTTTTTGTACCGATAGAAGTAAGCTCGCCCGTTTTCCAACCTCTAACGTTTCGGCCCAAATCTCGCTCCCATAGAGCATAATGCTGCCTCCAACATCCATCAGGAGTCTCCGTCTCGCCGGTAGCGGGCCTCCAATATTCGCAATTAATCTGCTGAGCTGCCCGACGATCTTTCGGGCTTTGTCAGCCATGTATGTACGTGTTTAGCTGCCTTGTTAAACGCTGTTTCGTTATTGGAACGTAGCCTCCACGTTATGCTGTGTCTTACCGTATTTACCTTATTAAGCCCACTGTAATCTGTTATACTAGTAAACACACACACACACATACATACACAACACATATGCTGTGTTATGTTATGCTCATATGCTGGTGTTTGTAATGCCAGTCTTTGTTCTCTTTTTGTTTTGTTTTGTTCGATGGAAACTTAATCACTTTGTAAGCTTATAGTACTACCAGGAAAAATTTCCTAATCCGTACGATATCTGAGAGAGAGAGAATAAAAGAAAGAAATTGTTTTATGGATTGTATAAAATCCCATAATCATTTTTCATTTTCTTCTTCTTCTTCTTTATTGTGTATTATTTTCTAAAAGCATAAAGAAAGAAAATTTTTTTATTTATTATTACAATTACAAATACACTTATGCTTACTATTACGCTTACATATACAATTACAATTACAAATACAAGGACAATGTTTGTATTTTATTTTTATTTTTTTATTTGTTTGTTATTGTTTTTGTTGCTAATTTCCTAATTTCTATGCATTGATTAGCATTTTTTTGGACTGTTTTTTCTCATGTTTTTTGTTTTTTTGTTGTTTTATTTTCCATTTAAATCTAAAGAATAAAATATAAAGAGATAAAGAAAGAGTGGAGAGGGTAGTTGGAGGGAAAATTTATTTTCTTCTTATTAATTTACTTTAAGGATATGCTAGAGTTTTCTTTTTCTTATTTTTCTTTAATTTTCTTTCTTCTCTGTTTTAGATACGATAAGTAAAGAATTATAGATTAGGATTGGGGGGTTTAAGAGGCGGGTAGGTGGTGTAAAAAGGTGTGATGTGGAAAGAGAGAGAAAGAGAGTTAGAGAAAGAGATATATAGCCATATAGATAAGTTTTTGGCTTTTTGATTATAATTTATAAGCGCAATAGAATATTAATTTTGATTAGAATTACAGTCGAACTTCCCTATAATGAATCTTGACGGGACCAGAAAATCACTTCATTATATATTACTTCTAAAGCACTTTTTTTTTGTCGGTTGCAAATATCTCCCATACTACCGCATCAAATTTAATGAACGATATCTCATTTTAAAGCTTACATCTAACACTAATGGCGAAAAATAATTAGAAATTGAAAAATTAATATTTTTATTGATAAAAATTATATTTTATATAGAAATGCTTGATAATACTGTTGTCATTATGATTATATATGTTTTTGTTCATGTATGCTAATACAGGGTCGCTTAATAGTAATGCAATTCTACAATAATATAGAATGTATTAAAACATAGTATAAGGAGATCAAAAACAATGAAATTGAAACGGAAAAAGTTGTGTGTTTTTGAAATCAATTCATAATAATGAGAGCTTCATTGTATAGAAAGAAATTCACGATAGAGAAGTTCGACTGTATAAATATGAGCACACGAGAGAGAGCATTAATTATGAATGTATGCCGTGGTATTTTGTATAATTTATACAAATTATAGCATCTAGCATAGAGTTATCCATTTAGTGGTTTCCTAAACGTTTCAAAATCTTTCATATGAAGCAACATTTATTACGAATATGGAGACTTCACTTGCCTAATTGTTCATTACTTAAACCTTTAGTCAGAGGAGGATTTACAGCCTAGCTTCTCACATCATCCATGTGTTCTGTGTAGGTTGATTTTAATCATGAGTGGCCGTTTCCGTACGACAGAGTAACTTCATGACAGTTTTAGTTGGCGTTCAGAGAAGAACAGATCGGAAGAAATATTTTTTCATGTTTCTTTAAGATGACGATGTCTGAGACAGGGACTTGATTAGTAGGAGATAGTGTGTTGGCTTATTAGACGAAAAAGCCCGGGTTCGCATCCCAGGTCAAAAAAAAAAGATTTCTTCGGCGACTATCTCTCAGCAGATTTCTGGTAAAAACTCTGTGATTAAAAAAAAAAAAAAATTTTAAAAAAAAATTAAAAAAAAATTAAAAAAAAATTTAAAAAAAATTTAAAAAAAATTTAAAAAAAATTAAAAAAAAATTAAAAAAAAATTAAAAAAAAAATTCAAAAAAAAAATTCAAAAAAAATTGCCATGACAAGCTTCTCAAAAAATCTGTCCTTCCGAATGGACTTTAAATCGATAGATTAGCTCCCGCCACTCACGTATAAAATTAACAGACACAGCATAAGTGGTGTGCGAAACTAGGCTACGGCCTACGATTACAATCCTGACTGAAGGGTTGTAAGGACCACTTATGTATGCATGTATTTAACATTATTTTTGATACCACAAAATGGAGAACCGCTTTATGGAGGTTATTTATTATGTATTTAGTTGAAGCATATGTACGTATTAGTTTTATATAATAATATACTATATTGATATACTTTTAATATATATTTTATATACGTTATATAATATGTACACTTATTTACTTTTTGTTTTTAATTTTTATTTGATTTTTATTTATTTATTTATTTTTATTTTTTTTATTTTATTTAATTTTATTTAATTTTATTTATAATTTATTTATTTTTTTTGTAAATTTTTTTTCTTTTTATATACAATCTTATGGCTTGGAATATTTCCTATTCTTGGAATATTTCTTATTTATTTTTTTTAAATTTATTTTTCTTAAATTTTTATTATTTATTCTACTGTGGATATAAAATATTGGATTTTTTTTCTGTTTCCTTAAGAACAGAAATTTTTTTATTTATTTTCTTCTTAATTTTTTTGATTTTGTTTAAAGAAATTCAGATTCAATTGAAAATATTTTTTTTTTTAATTAAAAAAAAAAAAAAACACTCACACACACACTCTTTTTCTGATATGCTACGCTATACGACTCAATATCTTACAATGACTCAACGATTTTATAAAGGATTCGATTAGAAAAGCCATATGAAGGCTACTTGCGTGAAAGCTTTTTAAGGGGCATGGTTCTAATATTCCAATACACAATGCAAAATACACGAGAAAAACAGAGGCAGTCAAAGCTGGCCTAAATTGAATTTATTTCTCTCTCAACACACGGCTACGCGTGCATATGCAAGGAAAAGTTGAATTACGCACTGACAGAGGCATACAAAGCTGATCCAAATATCATAGAAAACTGGACAAAATGGAGCTTCAATGAGAAATGCAAAGGATTCGGTAGAGACTGGCAAAATCTACCGGATGTTGGAATACTCAGGCGTATTAAATTGCGATCAGTTTACAAACTTTGTTTGACCGTGAATCGGAAAAAAATTAGCAAATTAAACTGGCTGTATGACAACCTATGAGCTTCTAGTCTGCGATAAGCACCAATCTCACGTTACGGTTACGATCTGGAGCCAAAATCCAAACTAAAATAGATTGGATTACACAGGGCAATTGAAGAAATACAAGGATTTGTGCTTTGAAAATGTAGGGAGAAGGAGAGAGCGAGCGAGTAGTTGCTCCACGTCTCATCATCTCGACTTAGGCATAACTGGAGACAATTTCTTATGATTCTCTTATTCCCAGGTGATTAAAACTACACAGTGGATTATGCAGACGCAAATTCACAATAAAACTCAAGGAATTATACGAATGTCGTAAACTTAAGTTAGCTTTTCTTATTAAAATGATGTTTTTAGAACCTAAATCTGTTCAATTGGTTAATGTTTGCTCTTCTTGTTGAAAAGTTAAGTTCAGTTATTCAGCAGAAAACTAGAAATTTTTGCATTTATTTGCCGTCCATAATTAATGAAGAAACACACTGAGAAAGGCACTCTCTTTGCCTGAAATATTACTAAAATGAAAAGCTTTTAATTAAAATGGAAATTATTTCAAATGCTAAACAAAACATGTGTTATTCATAAGGAAGGCAAAGATATGGAGAAAGAGAGATAGGGAGGAGGGGAAAAAAACTCAATTATAGTATAAATATTGTAATGAAAAGCATTTCAAACAAATTAATGGGCCATAAATATTTAATCCAAAATGATTTTTATTTCATTTTTTATAGGCGGTTTTTAAGATATTACAACACAAAACGTATGATTAATATGAATACCGGAATAAAACCAAAATAACACTCATACGCAGTAGAAAACAGTAGGTATTCAGTTTAAGAAAAAAAAGGCGTGATTTACTTGTTCTCGTTAAACCAGGGGTTACCAAAAATGTTTTGGTTGTGTATTAGTGATTGAGAGCTTACAGTCATAGAAAAATGTTAGATCCTATTTTGAATTTTAGTTCACCAACATATACAAAGTTATACATCTTTGACTTAATAATTAGCTGGATTTTTTTTTTTTTTTTTTTTGATATTAACTGGATATTAATTTTGGTTTATGAATCTTTTCTCTTGCTAATAACCAATCTTTTAATTCTTGTAAAATATAGCTTTATCTCTATAAAATAATTGTACTCTTGCCATGCTGTCTAAATTATTTGCTTGACTATTAAAACAATCAAAATTTGTTTTAAGAACATATAAGACTTTGAATTTAAATGAAAAAGGATTTTTTAATATAAAATATTTAATGAGTGTAAACCTAACAAAAAAAAAAAAAAAATAATACAGCATCCGCTAACATGCATGCTTGTCGAAGTCTGATCGACAACTAAATAAAAGAGCATAAGCATTATGTGTGAATACTCTCTGCACAATCGTGCTATGAAATGGTATTTCCTACATTAAACCTTCAATGCGTATGAGAAATGCTAGTGTATTGGGTTACTCCACTCATCGTACAAACTCATCATACAAGCAAAAACAAAGAGTGTGTGTGTGTGTGTGTGTGTGTGTAAGGTAGTCTCTCCTGTTATTTGTTTTTGTTTAAGTTTTTGGCGTATTGTAGTGTTGTTACAAGGGATTTTAAAATTTTATGTTGAAAGGGTGAAGGGGGGGTAAGGAATATATTTCTCCTGGTTTTTGTTTTGGGATTTTTTCGTTTTTTTTTTATTTTTTTTTTTTTAATTTAAGCTGCGGTAACAAGCGGAAGCTCTAATTGTTAAAATATATTGTGGTTATTGGGCTTGTGTGCCTGTGTGTGTGTATGTTCGTGTTTGTGTGGTATTCTTCCTTTTACTGGCTTTTGTTGGTTTTGACGTTTGTTGTCGTGTTTTTTCTTTTTTTTACTTTCTTGAGGGGGCTTTAATTGGTTCACTTAGAGAAAAATCACAATTTGTGCGTAAATTTCCACCGTAACGAGTACAGCCATTATTAAGGCATTTACACAGCAGTAGAGGCGTCGCAATGGACGTCGACGTTGACGTTGACGACACTGATTTGATTCTTTGGCCGCATAACCACAATCGATGTTTGACGTTCGATGGTTATTCCCACCTCCGCAGGAGACGTCTTGCTGGTTTTCCTGCAACGCCTCTGTATTGACGGCGTCAGGTGTTGCCGTTGCTGTTTTAAATCTTGCATTTCCAATGCAACCGGGCCAATGTCAAACGGACGCCAACGATGATGATGAATTATAAGCCACCAGTAAAGAATCATTTTCATCACTGCCACTGCCAGCACTGCGTTCGGATTCATTTATAACCTCCAGTTTTGTCTGGGGATGAGCAATTTTATATTTATTGTGGCGTTTATTCACCAACACCGAGCGTATGTTATTATTGCGTCGCCTTTCCGTACGATTTCGGCGATTAGGTGAGGCCCCTAACATGGAACAGTCACTGCTTTCAGCCTCTTCCTCATCATCATCGTCATCATAGTCTTCGTCGTAATATCCTCCATAACCCCCACCACAGCCATAGCCATCAGCTTCGAAATCATAATCATCGTCATCGTTATTGAAATCATAATCGTAGTCATCCAAATCGAAAAAGGCACAGCAGCCTACCGAAGCGGATGATTGGGCACCGTGATTCATACGGCCACGGCCACGACCACGACCATGGCCACGTTTATGGTATTGCTGTTGATGTTTGTGTGGAGTTTGTTGTACATGCTGTTGCTGGTGATGTTGGTGATGCTGGCATTCATTGTAAGACTTGGCCAATGAATTATTAGTTGCTGTTGTCAAAGTGGTTTTTGCCTGCATTGTTTATAAACGAAAAAAGTTGAAAATTAATTTGTTTATAAAGTTTTGGAATTGATTTTCATTTTTATTTTGCTTGTTTTTTTTTTTTGGAACGGATTTTCTTACCTCTGGTCCATGCCAGGTAATACCGGACCGCACCAGATTGTAAAACCGTAATACACCCCACATGGAAAGGACCTAAAGAGAGATTACAGAATAAAAAAGAGAAGGGTTTTCTATTAAAAATTGTGCGAAAATAATGAAAGTGTTTGCGAAAATTTGTAATAGAGATTTAAAGAGTTTTTAAAAACCGTTTTAAGCTCTATAAATTCTTGAGAGTTTTTGTCTACAAAAGAAGTTTCAGGCTTGTAATTGCAAGAGTAAAGCTTAGTAAAATTATCGTGGAATAATAGTTACAAAAAAGTTTAAATTTTACAAGAGTTTTGTAAATAAAACTCTTTTTAAAGAGTTCTAGAGGTGTTTTATATTTAAACACTCTTATTTGTGTAATTAGTCTTTTTAAATTTTATGGCCTTTTACGTTTGTTTTATTTAAATCCAAACAGAGTTTTATTTTTAACCCTGTAAAAGCTCTTTTCCTTTTAAGAGCTTTATTCCTAATCCTGGAAAAGATATTTTCTTTTAAGAGTTTATTGTTATTTAAAATTTTTACAAGAGTTTCCAAACTGTTTTTAAAAGAGTTTTATAAATAAAACTCTTTGAAGTGTTCTGGAGGTGTTTTATATTTAAAAACTCTTATTTGTATAATTAGTCTTTTTAAATTTTATGGCCTTTTACGTTTGTTTTATTTAAAACCTAAAAGAGTTTTATTCTTAACCCTGTAAGAGGTTTTTCTATTTAAGAGTTTTGTTGCTTACACTGGAAGAGTTTTATTTCTTTAAGAGTTTAAATTTATTTCAAATTTTTACAAGAGTTTTCAAACGGTTTTTAGAGGAGGTTTATAAATAAAACTCTTCTAGTTCTAGAATTATTTTATATTTTAAAACTCTTGCAGTTATCATTTGTAAAATTATTCCTTTTAAGGATTTACGGTTTTATTTAAAACCAAAAAGAGTTTTATTCCTAACTCTGGAAGAGTTTTATTCCTTAAAGAGTTTAAATTTATTTTTCACTGTAAGGAAACGATTTTAGTATTTAAAAGAGCTCCCATTTACATTAAATTATTTTTAGTTTGGCTTATAAAACACGAAGAGTTTTATTTTTTCTTTTTATAAATAAAACTCTTTTTAAAAAACTCTTGCAATATTTGTTTGTAAAATAATTTGTTTAAAGCTCTTGGCTTTTAATGGAAAATTGAACACAAAATTGTTTTATTTACGGTTTTATTTAAAACCTTAAAAATTTTTATTTCTAACCCTGAAAGAGTTATTTTTTACACGAAAAGTTTTATTTTTTCTTTTTGTAAATAAAACTCTTTTGAAAAATTCTTGCAATTTTCATTTATAAAATAATTTGTTTAAAACTCTTGGCTTTTAAGGGAAAATTGCACACAAAATTGTTGTTGTAAAAGAGTTCTATTCCTATCCTTAGAAGAGTTTTTTCCTTAAAGATTTTAAATTTATTTAGCATTGTAGATAAATGAT
This sequence comes from Sarcophaga peregrina, assembly GCA_014635995.1. NCBI lineage: Eukaryota > Metazoa > Arthropoda > Insecta > Diptera > Sarcophagidae > Sarcophaga > Sarcophaga peregrina. The sequence continues at coordinate 6,630,272 of CM025792.1, read as the reverse complement.
TATAATATTTAAAAGAACTCCCATTTACATTAAATTATTTTTAGTCTGGACGAAGAATTTTATTTTTTCTTTTAATAGATGGAACTCTTTCCGGTTTTATTTAAAATGCATAAGAGTTTTATTCGTAATCCTGGAAGAGTTTTATTTTTTCTTTTTGTAAATAAAACTCTTTTGAAAAATTCTTGTAATTTTTATTTGTAAAATAATTTGCTTAATGCTCTTGGCTTTTAATGGAAAATTGCACACAAAATTGTTTTATTTAAAACCTAAAAGAGTTCTATTCCTAACCCTAGAAGAGTTTTTTCCTTAAAGAGTTTAAATTTATTTAGTACTGCAGATAAATGATTTTAATATTTAAAAGAGCTCCCATTTACATTAAATTATTTTTAGTTTGGACGAAGAATTTTATTTTTTCTTTTAATAGATGGAACTCTTTACGGTTTTATTTAAAATGCGTAAGAGTTTTATTCCTAACCCTGGAAGAGTTTTATTTTTTCTTTCTATAAACAAACCTCTTGGAAAAACTCTTGTAATTTTATTTGTAAAATAATTTGTTTAAAGCTCTTGGCTTTTTTATGGAAAATTAACACACAAATTGTTTTATTTACGGTTTTATTTAAAACCTTAAAGAGTTTTATTTCTAACCCTGAAAGAGTTATTTTTTTACAAGAAAAGTTTTATTATTTTTTCTTTTTGTAAATAAAACTCTTTTGAAAAATTATTGCAATTTATGTTTGTAAAATAATTTGTTTAAAGCTCTTTGCTTTTAAGGGAAAATTGCACACAAAATTGTTTTATTTAAAACCTAAAAGAGTTCTATTCCTAACCCTAGAAGAGTTTTTTCCTTAAAGAGTTTAAATTTATTTAGCACTGCAGATAAATGATTTCAATATTCAAAAGAGCTCCCATTTACATTAAATTATTTTTAGTTTGGACGGAAGAATTTTATTTTTTCTTTCAATAGATGGAACTCTTTACGGTTTTATTTAAAATGCATAAGAATTTTTTTCGTAACCCTGGAAGAGTTTTTTTTTTCTTTTTATAAATAAAACTCTTTTGAAAAATTCTTGCAATTTTTATTTGTAAAATAATTTGTTTAAAACTCTTGACTTTTAGTGGAAAATTGCACACAAAATTGTTGTTGTAAAATATTTCTATTCCTAACTCTGGAAGAGTTTTATTCCTTAAAGAGTTTAAATTTATTTAGCACTGCAGATAAATGATTTTAATATTTAAAAGAGCTCCCATTTACATTAAATTATTTTTAGTCTGGACGGAGAATTTTATTTTTCTTACAATAGATGGAACTCTTTACGGTTTTATTTAAAATGCATAAGATTTGTATTCGTAACCCTGGAAGAGTTTTATTTTTTCTTTTTATAAATAAAACTCTTTTGAAAAATTCTTGCAACTTTCATTTGTAAAATAATTTTTTTAAGCTCTTGACTTTTGATGGAAAATTGAACTCAAAATTGTTTTATTGACGGTTTTATTTAAAACACGAAGAGTTTTATTTTTTCTTTCAATAGATGCAACTTTTTAACCGTTTTATTTAAAACGTATAAGAGTCTTAGTCCTAACCCTTGAGAGTTTTATTTTTCTAGATGGAACTCTTTACGGTTTTATTTAAAATGCGTAAGAGTTTTATTCCTAACCCTGGAAGAGTTTTATTTTTTCTTTCTATAAACAAACCTCTTTGGAAAAACTCTTGTAATTTTTATTTGTAAAATAATTTGTTTAAAGCTCTTGGCTTTTAATGGAAAATTAAACACAAAATTGTTTTATTTACGGTTTTATTTAAAACCTTAAAGAGTTTTATTTCTAACCCTGAAAGAGTTATTTTTTTACAAGAAAAGTTTTATTATTTTTTCTTTTTGTAAATAAAACTCTTTTGAAAAATTATTGCAATTTATGTTTGTAAAATAATTTGTTTAAAGCTCTTTGCTTTTAAGGGAAAATTGCACACAAAATTGTTTTATTTAAAACCTAAAAGAGTTCTATTCCTAACCCTAGAAGAGTTTTTTCCTTAAAGAGTTTAAATTTATTTAGCACTGCAGATAAATGATTTCAATATTCAAAAGAGCTCCCATTTACATTAAATTATTTTTAGTTTGGACGAAGAATTTTATTTTTTCTTTCAATAGATGGAACTCTTTACGGTTTTATTTAAAATGCATAAGAATTTTTTTCGTAACCCTGGAAGAGTTTTATTTTTTCTTTTTATAAATAAAACTCTTTTGAAAAATTCTTGCAATTTTCATTTGTAAAATAATTTGTTTAAAACTCTTGACTTTTAGTGGAAAATTGCACACAAAATTGTTGTTGTAAAATATTTCTATTCCTAACTCTGGAAGAGTTTTATTCCTTAAAGAGTTTAAATTTATTTAGCACTGCAGATAAATGATTTTAATATTTAAAAGAGCTCCCATTTACATTAAATTATTTTTAGTCTGGACGGAGAATTTTATTTTTCTTACAATAGATGGAACTCTTTACGGTTTTATTTAAAATGCATAAGATTTGTATTCGTAACCCTGGAAGAGTTTTATTTTTTCTTTTTATAAATAAAACTCTTTTGAAAAATTCTTGCAACTTTCATTTGTAAAATAATTTTTTTTAAGCTCTTGACTTTTGATGGAAAATTGAACTCAAAATTGTTTTATTGACGGTTTTATTTAAAACACGAAGAGTTTTATTTTTTCTTTCAATAGATGCAACTTTTTACCGTTTTATTTAAACGTATAAGAGTCTTAGTCCTAACCCTTGAGAGTTTTATTTTTCTTTAAGAGTTTTAATTTATTTAGCTTTGTAAAAATATTATTTTAGGATTGAAAAGAGTTTTGCCCTCCACAATAAATTATTATTAGTTTGTTTATAATATAAGAAGAGCTTTATTTTTTTCTGTTTGCGTTTAAGGAAGAGTTGAAAGAGTTTTTTTTGTTGTTTTTTTTACAAATATTTTAAGAGTTTAGTTTTTTTAATTATTAAAAATACATTCTAAAACATTAAGAGATAAAAACAAATTGCAAAATTTTGTATATGAAAACTAAGAGGAAAAAAAGAGTTTTATTTTCCTGGGCACAATTACAAACCCTGATTTGATTCGTTAGATTTCTTGTCAAACTTTCTATTCTGTTATGTTCTGTTTTTTTGTGTGTCGTTTTGAAAATATAAATCAAAATTTTTGTGTGTGTGTGTTTTCAATGTAATTTTGCCAACGAAAAAATTAATAGACCCCAGACCCCAGAAATTTCGAACACATTCAGATCACAGAAGAGTTTCCAGAAGTGTCTTGTGGAGGAGGTGGAGGAGAATGTACAAAATCACTTATATTGATAAGAAGCTGTGCCATTTATTGAAACATCATTTGGATTTATTGGACGAAGATGACTGTGACATTTACACCATTTGGCAGTTTTGTCCACGGCAACGTTGGCGGGCTTTAAAGAACATTTTCAATAATAAAGCCTTGTGTAGGGCTGGCTATTTTCCATTAATCTATTGGCTGGTATTGATTATCAGTATATTGGGTTGTGTAAGTAGAGCAGAGAAGGGAGAGAGAGAGACATTTCTTAAGTTTTTGTCCCTTTCTTTTTTTTTGTTTTTGTGCAAACAAACAGATCCACAGTTTTAGTGAATTTACGAGCGTATTTTGGGGCAACCGCAAAGAAATGTCCATGTGGCGTGAACGTAAATTTTATGTTTTGCCCACATCGGTGTTGCGTAAATGCCGTTTGGTAGGCTCTTTAATCACATTATTCGACTGGCTGTTCCTGTGGTATGCAGTGGTTAAGGTATTGTTTGTTTTCAAGTTTGCTTTTATGGCTTTTGGTGAGGATTTTTTTTTTCTGTTTTTCTAGATTTCTCCCAGCTATATGACACCTTGGCTGACCATAAACATGTTTGTCTTGAGTTTCGAATTAATCATTTGGCTTGTGGAAGTGTTTATGGGCGTTTGTAAAATTGAAATGCACAATTTGCTGTCATTTGGCTTGGCCTTGGCCAACTATTGGTTTGTCAATTGTGTACAGAGTGTTTTTCAACGTGCCATCGAACTGAATACTGTGGATGAATTGAGATTATGGAGAAGTTCTTCGTAAAAGCATAACCCTCTTTCGCCCTTTCCCCGCTCCCCCCGCCCTCCTTTTTTCTTGCGCTATTTGTATAGACTTTATTTGTTTGTGCTTTATTTTTTAAGTGCTAAAAATAATGGACTTGACTTGTATTGTGCAATCACTTTTATTATATTTCTCTTTACATTTTTTCTCTCATTTTTTCTCATTTTTTTTTGTGCCACTTTCCCTAATAATAAAATCAAATAAAAAAAGCTTTATTTCCAGGAGTTCTAAGCTGCAGTTCTCTATTGGCTTCATGTTTACCATGCAAATTGACTTTTTTTGGTTTCCACAACCAAAAAATATTCTCACTTTTCTTTACATTACCAAAATTCCATTAAATTATTATAACGGTTCTTTCTTTTTTATTTCATTTCCGTTAAAGTAGCTTCAAATACTTACATTTATGAATGCTCGTGCTATGAAAAAGGCCACTTCCGCTTTGCACATGGCATCAAATTGCTATGGAGGCGATGGCAGCAAGTCCGAATATGAAAAAGAAAAACCAGAAAAAATTTTATAAAAAAAACCATTATAAGAAAATGGAAAAAAAGTATATTTTTCTAATAAAAAAAAGGCCAAAGAAAAACTTGTAAAATTATTATTGAAAGAGAGGAGCGCAAGGATTGTAAGAGCCACAAAAAGTGTGTTTGCATAATAAAAATGCATGGCCAAGAACATTTGAATTTAATTTTATGAAAACAATCATTCAAAATAAAGAATTTTATTCACTAAGGTCAGTGTAAAGGAATTCTAATGCTTACGTATCCATCTTTATTGCGTAAATCTCAATTAATGCCAATATTGATCTCAATATTTCATATAACTTCTCAATTATTGCTCAATTAACTGCTAATTGTTATAATATTCAATAAAACTTTAAATACAGCACTGAACGGTTAAAATATTGTTCTCAATTAACCGAATATTGACTCAATTAACGTCAATATTGATCTCAATATTTCATATAAAATCTCAATTAATTATTGCTCAATTAAATGCTAATTGTTGTAATATTCAGTAAAACTTTAAATACAGCACTGTAATAAGTCTGTTTAGTGAGTATATTATAAGTGACCGAACACTTCCTATTGATATTTGACAACTCATAAAAACAAAACAAAAACAATGTTGCTGAAACAACCAGCTGGTTTGCTTACCAGCTGTCAACTGAATATTGAGCAAGCTGAATATTGCGTATATTTATTATATCTGAACGGTTAAAATATTGTTCTCAATTGACTGTTACAAGATTTTGTCAACTTCTGTATTGGATTTATGGTGCATGGCAATATTTAAGTAAAGAAATGTTTCTGTCCTATTTAAATATTAAATACCAATGGGGGGTAACATTGGTGGTTGTAAGTTTTATGCCATAAAATTGCATTTTAACCACAATTACCAACCACAATTGCCATAGTTATGGTTTAAAAAAAAAACACTCCTGTAGAGTATTGTTCCCTAGTAGAAAATAAAAAAAATTTATTATTTTAACCCGTGCTCTCCATATATGAACCTAGAACTTGATCTTTACCTTTATGGGGTCACAAAAGAACAAAAAGAAAAAATAATTAAAAAGCCCACATCACACCCCCCAAATGAACCATAAAAGCAAAGTAAATTATACAGGCCTGGGTGTTGCAGTTTATCAGAAAATGTGTGGAGAATATTTTACAATTTTTTTTTGGATTATTTGTTCAACTATTTCGATCGCAATAAATATTCTAACTTTCACCCCCACATTATTTAAAATTCACCTTCACCCGGGGGGCTATATTTTAACGGCAATGATTTCTATACGGCTTAGTTCCTTTATACTGGGTTCAGACATGCAACTTTATTGCGTAAATCGCAATAAACGGCATTATTGATCTCAATATTACATATAAAATTTCAATTAATTATTGTTTAATAAATTCCTAAATTGTTATAATATTGATTAGAACTGCAAATACAACACTGTCATAAGTACGTTCAGTGAGCATAAAACATTTTTCCGAACACTTTCTATTGATATTTGACTCAAACTCAAATGTAAACGACGACAGTGCCATAAGCAAAAGTTTTCTTTTCTGCTAGCTATCCACCAATATTATCACATTTTTATTTCTCATCCTTCTGAGGAAAGCCACTTTGGAGTCACAAGTAGTCCTTGTTATTCGCAACTGCTCGGCCTTTCGTTTAATCATTAGCAATACCTTCTCCAATCCAAGTTAAATTGTTTTCCATTTTTTTCTAAAAAATATTTTTGGCACTTAATTTCGCGATTAAATTAAAAACAATTTTATTGAAGCAATCAGCTGTTTTGCTGTCAAATAATTTTTTTTTATACTATATGTCTGAACGCTAAAAAATATTGTTCTCAATAAACGGAATATTGATTTAATAAAAGTATATGTCGGAACATAGTATTAGTAATTAAACACTAACAGCTCTGAAGACATTTTATAAACGAAAAATGCCTTACACTCTCTCCCCTACTCTGTAGCTCTTTCTCTTTCTCTCTCCATTTCTGTCTTCATTTGTGGTTTTTTGTAATCTCAAAAACATTTTTTGTGTATAGATGTGTGTGTGTGTATGGGTGCTATTGCAACTAGTAATTGTAAGTACTTGCTAAAGGCTTTTACTGTTGCTATTGGTGCTATTGCTGTTGCTATTCCTATTCCTATTCCCATTGCAATTGTTATTGTTGCTGTTGTTGTTGTTCTTGTTCATATTGTCATTATAAATGTTTTGTAAACTTTTTCTTTTCAAGGGTTTTTCTTTATGAATTTGAGAGTAAATTTACGGTTAGTTTTTTTTTTTATGAATATTTTATTTATATACGTATGTATGTGTGAGTGTGTATGAGTGTGTATAATTGTAACTATTTGCCAAGTTTTATTTTCTCAATTTTTCTTTTTGTTTTTGTTTTTAATTTTTGTTGATTTTTGCTCTCTCTCTAACATTTGAGTATACTTGTGTGTGTATGTGTGTATATGTGTACGTGCATTTATGTTGAGGTATTTCTGCATGAATTGCAAGAGACATTACGATTATGAGATACGAGTACAACAAATACAAAAAACGAATGGGAAATTCTACCAAAAAAAACCTCAGAATTGGTTTAAAAGGTAGTTCGAAAGACAAAGAGAGAGTACGAGAGATATAGAGAGCGAGAGAGAGCGTGAGAAAGAGAGCGAGAGACAGAGAGGGAAAGGGCTAGAAGGAGAAAAATTTAATTCAGGGAAGAGAGTTTAAATAGTAGAACCTGCATAGGTTGTCGTAGAAATCTACAATTAGTGTAGCATTTCGATACCAGAGTCATAAAGTCCTGTGTAAGGTTACCTATGAATTACCATGAAAAGCTTCTCAAAAATCTGTCGTTCGGAATCGACTTTAAAGCTGTAGGTCCCGCCACTCATGTATAAAATTAACACACACAATATAGGTGGTGTGAGAAGCTAGGCCGTAATCCTGACTAGGGGGTTGTAATGGCCAATTATGTATGTATGAGAAGATATGTCGTAATCCTAACTGAAGGGTTGTAGGGAGATCATCAAGTGCCGTTAAGGCCAGCTTTTCATTGGCTCCTCGCTTCTACATCTGAGTTTCGTATTTGTAAATAAGGCTTCGGGTACTGTACTTGTCTTAATTGAGGGAGTAGACGTCCTCTAACCTAATTAAGGCTCAGGGAGGTTGCATGAAGTCCAAAAAAATGAAGGCATATTGTTTATGCTCCATATAAAAGCCCTTAACGGGGTCTCGGCTGTCGATCTAATAGAATATTTGATAAAACTTTGAGAATTTTAAACATTTTTTTCTATCATTTCAAGGCTAAAGCATTGTGGGATTTGTTTTTATTAAATTTCCTAGTGGGAATTGAAATAAAAAGCAAATGTGTTGTCTCTCCACTTTAGATTTCTAGGTCAAATATTTCAAGATACTGGCCTACTGGCCCTGGTACTTGTTGTACTCGTAGAGCAATCAGAGCAAGAGAGGGGCGTAAAAACAAATTAAAATAATAGAAATACTAGAGACCAGAGAGATAATGGCATTGGATGGCATATAGAAAATGATACAAAATGAAATAAAAAGATAAACAAAGTACCGGCAAACTACTAAGGCGGGGGGTATGAGTATCTGAACAAATATTTACACAAAGATTGTGTGCCGGAGAGAGAGGGGAGAGAGAGGGATGGCACTGCGGTACAATTAAAACGAAAGAATAATATTTGAAGAGAACACAATTGTTTAAACCCCAACCTCATCTCGCCCCCCTGGGATAAAACAGTGAAATCTTCTTTAAATAGCAGAAGCTCTAGTTATTTTCCAATTGAAGAGTTGAAGAGTGGACAGGAGGAGGAGGAGATGACTGGCTGGCTGGCTGGTTGGTTTAGTAATAAACTACAGATGTTCCTAGGATTGATGATTTTTCCTTTTCCTCTTACGGTTTTTTTTTTTTTTTTGCTTCACTGGCTTCATTTGTTCACTTTCCCAAGGCTACAGTAGAAGCCAGGTGAGCTCAGCAGCAGCAGGGGGTAATGCAAAGAATGCATAAAAAGGGTTTAAAAGGTCACAACTAAACTTTGCTAGAAACTTTCTAAATAAAATAAAAAGAAAGACAGACAGACAGCACAACTCAAAACTTAAATTCAAGGTAAAATCTTGCCAACCTGCCAACTTGCCAACTCTTTTATGCAAAAAGAGAATAAAAAAGATGAGAAGAGAAACTTTAACGAGTAGGTTGGTTGGTTGGTTGGTTTGCTTCCTTGTTAGGCAATTCAAGGTTGTTTGTATTAAATGCGGAAATAAATTATTTAAAACGGTTTATCCGAGAGAGAAATATGAAATTTACTAGATGACCCGTGCGAATATTTCGTACCGTTAGTTGTCATTTTTAAAACATATAATCACAATGGCAACAGTATTATCATGCAGTTCTATATAAAATATAATTTTTATCAATGAAAATATTAATTTTTCAATTTCTAATTATTTTTCGCCATTAGTGTTCGATATAAGCTTTAAAATGAGATATCATTCATTAAATTTGATGCAGTGGTATGAGAGATATTTGCAACCGACAAAAAAAGTGCTTTAGAAATAATATATATGATACTTTAAAGTTAAGAGGCAAGCCTTTAGCCCTTCATTTTTTATTATTTGTCAGCAATTTTATGTCTTGTCTTGATTTGATTGCCGCAAATGGCTGTAAAAAAATTTATTGGCTATGAATTGGAAGTTCCTAGGCTATTGCGTCTAGTAGCTAGTGTGTTGGCTTACTAGATCAACTTTGTTGTGTGACTCTGGATTTGTTTGTGATTATTTGGTCAATGTTTTCACGTAAGTGGAAACTATTCGATTGCAGTCTGCATTCAAACGACATGAGGTTCCACGTACTGTGCATCTTCTGTTCTTGTAATTCATTTTGAAGCATTAATAACCGTCTTCGCTGCCAAGCCTAAATTGTAGGAAGTCATTGCCATTTATATTTTCGGGGTGTTATTGCTTACGAAAACCCTATTATTATTTGGTAAGAGCACATATATTCTCATACATAATCATTTACATGCAAAAAACCAAAGACGAGTATACTCGTCGTTCGGCAATAGGAAGTCAGAAGGGCTCTATATCCTTTTTCGTATTTGATTTGGGTACGTTTTAGTAGAAAAACAAATAATAGATCATGCAGATGGTTAAAGTAAAGAAAATGGAATACAATGAGACACATTGCGACAATTGGCAACACTTAGAAGAAATTCACTATTGTGTCGATTGGCAAAAAAAAAAATTTACTAATTCAAAAGCCTGCATGTTATAATATATTTAAAGTAGGACAAGTATACTCGTCTTTGTTTAACACATTCGCTGACAAGGACGAGTATACTCGTCTTTGTTTAACACATTCACTGACAAGGACGTGTATACTCGTCTTTGTTTAACACATTCGCTGAGAAGGACGAGTTTACTCGTCTTTGCAGTGCGGGATGCCCTATCAAAGATGAGTATACTCACATAAGTTGTATTAGGTTAGGTTGTAATCCCGACTAAAGTTATGTTAACTAACTTACCTTATTAACATGATCACGTAAAACATTTGAATAGACCATAGCCACTGCTTCCAAAGCCATAAATGTTATGTAACCAATAATCCAAGGAACAATTAAGCCGGGATTTTCCTGAAATCATATCAGAAGAAAGAAAACGACATTAAAAATATTTTCTTAAAATTGATCTTTTAAGATAGCAGGTCCTAAACCCCTACATACTGAGCCTTGGTGCCTTTTTCTTTTTATTCAAAAAAAATATTAAAACGTTGACTGCCGCCTAAGAGATAATTCGTAGATTGCGTTCGCTTCTAGGGAGCCAAACTACGAGTTATCTCGTACTCTCACTAATGTGAAAAAGTCGAGTTGTTGTATATGTTCTCATGGATGTTATGAAATGAATTTTCTCTCATAATTATTGTGTGTTTATTAACGTTTTTCACAACGGATGACGTGTATACACGTATCTTTTAAGATAGCAGGTTCTAAACCCTTACATACTAAGCCTTGGTGCCTTTTCTTTTTCTTCAAAAAAATATTAAAACGTTGACTGCCGCCTAAGAGATAATTCGTAGATTGCGTTCGCTTCTAGGGAGCCAAACTACGAGTTATCTCGTACTCTCATTAATGTGAAAAAGTCGAGTTGTTGTATATGTTCTCATGGATGTTATGAAATGAATTTTTTTTCATAATTATTGTGTGTTTATTAACGTTTTTCACAACGGATGACGTGTATATACGTCATTTACTTGATACATTACAGCGGCTGACGTCGTGTAAGTACGATAGGGGCTGCATATACTCCACTTTACTTCCATTTTCGCAAACGATCACGACTGTTTGGGTGTACAGTCGCGAACCGTTTTGTAGATGTGTGGTACAGGAGCGTCGTCGTAAAAGGGTGGTTAACTGAAGAGGCTAGCAATAATGCTCTCGGCCTACTTGGAAATGTATTTCCAACATGCTTATGCAAATAACGCTTATAAACACATGTAATGGCGTGTAGTGGTCTCAAAGAGAGCTTTTGCTGGGTGAAGCCTTCAAAAGTTTTATTGACAATATGTTTACCAGCAGCTTACAAATAAAATTCTTCATTTCATGCGTTATTTTGCTGGGGGGCCCATAAAAAAAAACCGTAAAATTTTAATAAATTTCGCTGAATTTCCCAAACCAAAAAAAAAGGCGGGGGTGGGGTTAAGAGCAGAACTTTATGCAGATATAAAATTGGAAAGTAATCACTGAAATGATGATGATGCCGACGACGACGTATGGCATGATATAACCTGGAACATGTGTTGACACTGTCATTTTATGACATCTAACGATGACAAAAACAACAATCACAACAGCCACGATGAAAAACAACAGCATCAGCTATAAAACTCCTACACGCAGACAGCGCAAGAAAGGGTGGGAGTGAGGGAGTGAGTTTTTTAGATGAACGGTTAAAAAATAAAAGCAGATGCTAAGCAAGTAAATAGGGTGACCAGACCTAACCTAAGTATTGGAATAATCTTCATAAATTTATGTTTAACGCAAGCGTATAATGACGGATTCGCCGTGGTCTAGTGCGTAGTGTGTTGGCTTATTAGACGAGAGGCCCGGGTTCGAATCCCAGGTCAGACATCAAAACGAAAAATATTTCTTCGGCGACTTCCTCTCAGCAGATTTCTGGCACAAAACTCTGAGAGTAAAAATTGCCATGAAAAACTTCTCAAAAATCTGTCGTTCGGAGTCGACTTTAAACTGTAGGTCCCCCGCCACTCATGTATAAAAATTAACGCACACAACATAAGTGGTGTGAGAAGCTAGGTCGTAATCCTGACTGAAGGGTTGTAATGGACAATTATGTATGTAGACTTCCTCTCAGCAGATTTCTGGCAAAAACTCTGAGAGTAAAAAAAATTGCCATGAAAATGCTTCTCAAAAAAATATGTCGTTCGGAGTCGACTTTAAACTGTAGGTCCCCCGTTATTCATGTATAAAATTAACGCCCAACAACATAAGTGGTGTGAGAAGCTAGGACGTAGTACAATTGGTCAATTCGACCACCGAGTACAGTACTTGTCAGAATTGACAAATACACGTCCTCTAACCTAACCTAACCCAAGTAACACTTGTGTTTCTCGAATGCATGAACTGCCGTGTATATACATGGAATCATCCTTTGCCAAAGAGATACTCCCATCGACCTATTGGCATTTGAGTGCCCACATGCATGTCACCTCATTGCACTTTTACGATGGATTTTGTTCAAAAGAAATAAGGGGACTTGCCCTTGAAAAAAAGGTATTCGTAGGTAACACTCGGGAGTGATGTGTACAAGCGGCAATAGCCTTTGTGCACACTTAAGTTGATGTTGTAATGCACCAAGTAACTGTCGCATAGGCACGGCACCAATGGGTTATTGGTCTCGAATTTTTTTTTTTTGGTTCACCCTAAAAACGAAATTCAATATTTTCGACTGGCAAATATAAATAAAAACGAACAAGGAAAATAAGATTTATTTACTGAATAAGGCACACACACACATATATACACACATATTTTATTATTATTTTTATGAAAAAAACAAGAAGAAGATTACAGTAAAACCCCGCTTAATGCGGATGATACGTTTCAATATGTTCTAGCACTAAATGAAACAGCATTAAATGAGGCAACTTAATACGTTCATTGCCGTTTCTTTTCCAAACGCTTAATACTGAAATAGCGTTAAGCGGGGTATTACTGTATGAAATTATATTCAACGAAATGAATAAAAAATAATAAAAAATTTACAAAAAAATAAATCAATACGTATGAAAAAGGGAAGAAAACAACAATAATAGGCAGACGAGATTTCATTTTCATTCTTTAAAATGAAAATGAAAAAAATAAATCAGTTTTCCTGCTTATACAGGGGCATAGGAGGGCATAGGAAGGCATATAAAGTCATAAGGAATCCAAAGAAAATTTTGCAAAAACCGAATAAGGAAAATATAGGGCAGGGGGAAGGGGAGCATTAGGTTAGGTTAGGTTAGAGGACGTGCACCTGTCGGTCAAGACAAGCACAGTACCCGGAGTTTGAAATTGACCCATTGTACATTGTCCTTAGGGGAGGAAGGAAATGGAGGATATAGGAATGTAGGGAAGGGGAGGGAGAATAGTAAACGGAGGAATTACACATAAAGACAAAACAAAAGAGGTTGAGAGTGCGACTACACTTATGAAGCCCTAGCACCTTTCAACCAGCCCAAGCTGCTAATGAATCTGTGGAGAGCCTTGATGTCGGCTCTCGGGGAAAAAATGAAAATATCTTTAAGAAAATTTAAAAATACTACTCGAAATTTATTTTTCAATTCTCTGGTAATAATATTTCGCAATGGCATCTTTTGTTTTTTTTCGTTTTTCATGCATTCAGTCGGCGACAATAGATTTTGCATGAAATGAAATCAAAAGCTCGCCCAAATACTTTGTTTTCTATTCGATTTATTACACAGAGTTATCCATTTATTGAGTTCAAAAAGTCAAGCGGTTGTGGTTGATAAGTGCAGACACAATGAGTTCACACTAGGGATGTCAATCGGGAAATCCTAAATCCTGAAATCCCGGGATTTTCGGGATTTAAAAATCAATCCCGTGTGGCATCCCCAGTTCACACACAATCAAAGAGGTAGACGAAGTTAAGTTCTAATCCTGAATAAAGGGCTGTAAGGACCAATTAAATAAGGTAATCGGAAAGGTGAATCTACCGTGTCATGCACGGTCATTGGTCTCTGACTGGTTACCATATCTGCTCAATCATCAGGGCGTTGATTACGATGATTCTATGTGCCGCGACATACATACATACATAATTGGTCATTACAACCCTTCAGTCAGGATTATTAACCTAGTTTCTCACACTACTTATGCTGTGTGTGTTAATTTTATACATGAGTGGCGGGGGACCTACAGTTTAAAGTCGTCCCCGAACGACAGATTTTTGAGAAGCTTTTCATGGCAATTTTTACTCTTAGAGTCTTTGCCAGAAATCTGCTGAGAGGAAGTCGCCGAATAAATATTTTTCGTTTTTATGTCTGACCTGGGATACGAACCCGGGCCTTTCGTCTAATAAACCAACACACTACCCACTAGACCACGGCGACTTCTATGTGCGAGGACATTATGAATAAAAACAGGAATACCCCTACACTCTGCAGTATGTGTTTTTGTTATCCATATTCTCTGTGTAAATAAGGAAACTCCAGATTTTATGATTAGGATTGCTTTAAAAGCCTTAACGAATTAGAGAGAGGCTTTACTTGCGACTATGATTGGTCACGTCATTACAACCATTCATTCAGGACAACAACCTAGCTTCTCTCACCACTTATGTTGTTTGAGTTAATTTGTTTATACCTGAGTCGAGGGACGACCTACAATTTAAAGTCGTCTCCGAACGACAGATTTTTTGAGAAGCTTGTCATGACAATATTATTTACTGTCACAGGGTTTTTGACAGAAATCCGCTGAGAAGTCGCCGAAGAAATATATTTTTTTTTCATATTTTCATTTTGATGCCTGACCCTGGGATACGAACCCGGGATTTACGTCTAATAAGCCACGTATACACAGCAGTTCATCACGATTATTCATTCACGAGTGTTATGTGCGAATACATGATTCTCGGGGAACAAGTTCCCTGCAAAATCCGTTGTAAAAGTGCAGTGAGGAGTCACTCTCATATCTTTGTATCTCTTTGCCAAAGCCTACGACGACTACACGTTTAATTAACTTTCCATATTCGTAGATGGCGAGTGAACCTTTCCCCTAACAGCTGCTACGGTTGTAAATGATTTAGAAACCCTCCTCAACGGACAACCCGGTATGTTGTAAATTCTTCATTTCATCATAGAATCGATGATGGTTTCTTCTCTACAATTTCTAATGCCACGATTCATTGCATCCTTCGGGCATCAAAAGGAAAAATAAAAAGAACGCGAATCTTTAGCAAACAAAAGACTTTTCGTGTGACATGACATGACATGACATGACATTTTGTCATTTTAAAATTGACAGCATTTCACTCTGTCTCTATCTCTCTCTCTTGCTCTCTTTCTCTCGTCTTTTCTCTGTTGAACTTTGTTTTTTTTTTTGACTGTAAGAGAGAGATTGCCTAACAAAAAAGTCGGAGTTTTTTTATTTCAGAATTTTTTACGTTTTTTTTCTTTCTTCTTTTAATTATAAATAAAATTTTTTGTTTGGTTTGTTTTCACATTAAATTCCTTGGAAAAGAAAAATTTTTGTCAAGTTATTAGATTGGCTGTGTTAGCAGGACTTAATTAAGCGAAAGTGAAATGAATTTCTGTTGTCATGTTAATGAATTGGCATAAAATAATGGCTGATAAATGAAATCACTTTTGTCACTCACTGTTATATTTACAGGAGAGGGAGAGGCACTTTCAGAAGATAAATACGGTCTGACCACCTCACTCCGAGTGTCAATTACATTAAATGACAATCAAAAATAAAATTCGAAAACCACTCGTCGGTCTTATCACTTAGCAAATGACGTGGAATTAAAAAAAGAACTCAAAAATGAATGACAACTCGCATCAAACATGATAGATGAGCCGACCCACAAACCGTTGGTACAGTATGCCAACATCTGATTGCGCTCGCAATCCAAGTTCTTGAAACAAGGCAAGTACTTTACGAAGTTTGGCGTTTCACAACTTAAATTGGAAGCACGACAATATCTTCTAAGTCTTCAATTTCTTAAACATTTTGTGACGGCAGTCACTTGGTATATCACTGTGGCATGACGGCTGATGTCATGTTAATATAGCAGTCACTTGGTGCATCATTGTGGCGTCGCGGCTGATGTCATGCTAATACGGCAGTCACTTGATGCATCACCGTGGCGTGGCGGCTGATGTAATATTAATACGGCAGTCACTTGGTGCATCACTGCGGCGTGGCGGCTGATGTCATGTTAATACGGCAGTCAGTTGATGCATCACAGTGGCGTGGCGGCTGATGTCATGTTAATATGGCAGTCACTTGGTGCATCACTGTGGCGTGGTGGCTGATGTCATGTTAATACGGCAGTCACTTGGTGCATCACCGTGGCGTGGCGGCTGATGTCATATTAATATGGCAGTCACTTGGTACTTCACAGTGGCGTGGCGGCTGATGTCATGCTAATACGGCAGTCATTTATTTATTCACTGTTCATACACGGCATTTCATTCATTTAAGAAACAAGAGTGTTACGTACGCATACAAGATTCTCAGGAACAAGCCCCCTTATTTCGCTTGAGAAAAATCCGTTATAGTAGTGGCTTATGCCGTAAATACCCGTAAGTAACATTTTTTAGTTATTTGAAGAGAGCATAAAGAATACTATAGGGTTGTTGTCATTATGGGCTTACGGACACTGCCTGAACTCTGTGTGTGAAGTTTAATAAGCTGCGCCCAGTGGTTCTGTCCAACAGAGAGCAGCAGTGATGAATTTTAAGTAGCATATTTGAGCAAGGGCGATGGTGTTGGTTGATAAGTGCAGACACAATGGGTTCACCCACCACATGAGTATTGTACGAAGAACGAAGTAAGGTTGTAAGTTTGACTAATGGGATGTAAGGACAAATGAAGTAAGGTAATCGGAGAGCCGATTCTACCGGGTTATGCAGTGAAAATAGTCACTGACTGGGTGCTATTTTTGCTCGAAACTGATTTCAATCACCAGGGCGTTTACGATGATTCTAGCGTTTAAAACACGTGAGAGTGAGAGAGCAGTGCAGTGCTGGTGGTAATGCAAGTATGCTGGAGTTTGTTAATCCATGTTCTGCGTACCTTTCCGGGCGTGTACATAAGAAAACTCAAGATTTTTTTGGTTGACGTTCTTTCAAAAGCCTTGGAAACTAGACTTTTCGTTGGATTTTCTGGCATGGGGGTTACTCACTTGAATCTTTTTTCTTTTCTTCTTCACTTTTAAATCATCATCCTTTACAGGTTTCTATGGGGCTTTAATTTTTTTTTTTTCTAATTTTTGTTATTTCTATTGACGGAAGCTAAACTTTTTGGTTTATTTAGCTTTCCTAACATAACCTAACTTATGCTATAGCTGACAGTGTAAACATTACCGTTGTCACCTTAAGTGATGTGATGTACTCACCTTAATAATACCAAATAGCAGCATAACGCTTAAAATGATCATCGACATTTGTGTACCGATTATGGCAAAATAGGCAATTTGTACACCTAAAAATAAAAAAAAATGAAAGAAAGCAACATGAGTGAGAAAAAGAATAAGAAAAGTGAGACAAAGAGAGAGAGATAGTGAGAGTAATTTAAATAGATTACTTAAGAGAATGTCAATACCAAATACCAAAACAATTTTTCAATTACCCCCCCATATACACACAAATACCAATAAAAACTTAAATAAACATCAAAGGAGACACAAACATATTTGTGTGAGTGTGTGTATGAGTGTTCATTTAGGTTACAAATTGAAAAATGAAGCTACACACACATACACATCCACTTACACAAACAAATTCATTATGGAATTCAAATGCAAATACAATTAGTCCCAGTTCAGTGGATAAAGATGCAAAATTAGATTTTCTGTGGTGAATTTCTAAATCGAAACCATAACACTGAAACCAAACACCCCCCTCCCTCCACCCATAAACTTGTCCAACTCTTTTTGTGTTTGCAACTGTGACACTCACATGTTGACGAGAGAAAAAATCAAACAAGAAATCATTTTTCAATGCTGCCAAGTATTGTTTTTTTTTTGCTTGTTCTTCGTTTGTGGTGTGTTGAATAGAGAGAGAGAGTGAGAGTGAGAGTGAGAGTTTGTAAGGTTAGTGAGCATCGTAGCAACAGAGCCAAAAACCAGTAATAAACTGTTCATATGCTTGATAAGCAAATGTCGGCACAGAGAGAGAACGTGATGATAAAAATGTGCGTGTATTTGTGAGAGGCATGTGTGTATCAGAGATCAGCAGTAAGTATTCAAAACGATAAGTAGATTCGAGTCATACTTATAATTTCTGATGCTTATACGCATTCATTCTTATTTTATTATACTCATACTACTCTTTCTCAAAGTTGAAAGTACTCGTCATACTTAACAATACGCACGATGTTGTTGATTTCGATTCTCAAAAGTACAAAATAAGTATGAATCGAGTACGATTACCACAATACTCACACGAAGGTTGTGTGTTTGCTTTGCTTTCTGTCTTTGTATTTCATTTTTCTTCTTTGTTTGTTAATGCAACAACAACTAAGACTGTAAATTTTGATGAATGATACGGTAGTCGCCGTGGTCTAGTGGGTAGTGTGTTGGCTTATTAAACAAAAGGCCTGGGTTCGTATACCAGGTCAGACATTAAAACGAAAAAATATTTCTTCGGCGACTTCCTCTCAGCAGATTTCTGGCAAAGACTCGTGAGAGTAAAAAATTGCCATGAAAAGCTTCTCAAAAATCTGTCGTTCGGAGTCGACTTTAAACTGTAGGTCCCCCCCGCCACTCATGTATAAAATTAACGCCCAACAACATCAGTGGTATGAGAAGCTAGGTCGTAATCCTGACTGAAGGGTGGTAATGGCCAATTATGTATGTATGATACGAGTGACTCGAATCATTTATAAGTATTTCAAGTATTTTTCTAAATTTATGAATCTGTATGAGTAGGCGGCGTATGAATCAAACATATTTCGAATGTTGTGAGTTTGATATCAAACGTTGTACTCTCATACTCATTGCAACCTATACTTATAAAATCAATGTTGTAGCGAGTACGAATGAATCGGAATACATAGTTGAATTTCAATTCTGTTGACTCTCACTCATACTTAAAATTTCATAAGTACTTATGTGTGTATGGGAAAAAACGATTCATTGCTGATCTCTGATGTGTATAACCCAGAGGAAAAATGTTAGTAATTGTTTCAAGTGTAACCAAATAGTTTGTTTATGTAGTGGAAAATATACAGGGCCAAATTCCTCAAGTTAGCATATTTAACTTGACAAATATTCTTCCAACAATGGAGATCATTTCTCATTGTCATTGGTGAATCTTGCTGTTATTTCTCTTTGGGTGTATAATTGATATACAAAACAAAATTTCAAAAAGAAGCCACAAGAACCTGCTTCCCATTGCCATTTATATTTTCGGGGTGTTATTGTTTACCAAAACCCTGTAATTTCTTGGTAAGAGCACATATATTCCCATACATTATCATTTACATGCAAAAAACCAAAGACGATTATACTCGTCGTTCGGCAATAGGTAGTTAGAAGGGCTCTATATCCTTTTTCGTATTTGATTTGGGTACGTTTTAGTAGAAAAACAAATAATTAATCATGCAGATGGTTTAAATAAAGAAAATGTGGAATAAAACGGGACTTAATGCGATAATTGGCAACACTTCACTATACTCGTTGTGACAGCGTGGTATACCCTGTCTTGGCAGAGCGAGAACCCTATCAAAGATGAGTATACTCGTCCTACTTCAAATAAATTGTCGATTACCACAAAAAAAAAAAAAAACATTTGCTAACTCAAAAGCCTACATATTGAATTATATTTAAAGTACGACGAGTATGCTCGTCTTGGCAGTGCGGTATACCCTGTCTTGGCAGTGCAGGATACCCTGTCTTGGCAGTATGGGATACTCTGTCAAAGACGATCGATTGCCACAAAAAAAACCTTTGGTATAACCTAGTCGTCCATTTATTATAGAACATTGAATTTGATGTAAACGTATACTCGTCCTTGCGTGCGAGATACCCAGTCGCCGTGGCAGCGAATATGTTAAAGAACATTGTTGATGCTCGTGTCCTGTGTGTATATGAAAAGCCAAAGATGTTGGCCCCCGGGGACTATTGGTGATAAGTTCAGTTATGCAGTTATGTTAGTATACGTAGCCAGTGTCATAAGTGTAAAACAAAATCGTCTTATTGCTTATCTAATACCTTGCCCATCTAAACTGTTTTAACGTATCAACCAACCAACCAACCACCTTTTTTGGGCAAATCACTCTCTGAATTCGAAGAAGAAGAAAAAATTTGCATTTGTTTTCGTGTTATGACAACGAACGACATTCCCAATTTGTTCTAAGCTAAGTTCTCTCTGGACTGAGCTATGCAGTAGCACTAGTTTTTTTTGGTTTTTGACCAGCTTTTGCTTTCAATTCTTTTATGATATCTCTGAGTGGGTGTGGGTGTGTCTGTGTGTGTGTGTGCCTGTGTCTGGCTGTGTCCCAGTAGTTTTTAAATAGATTTTTCCAACTTCTATTGTAAATCCTTTTTTGTTTCATGTGTGTATGTACATATGTACATATGTGTGTATGTATGTGTGCATGTATGTATGTGTTCCCCTGAAAAACCTCATGTTTTCTAGAGTTTTTCATTGCAGCTATTGGTAATGCTGCTGCTGTTTGTAAATTTTTTTTTGATTTTTTTGTTCTCTTGCTGACATTTTCTCAATATTTTTGCAATTTTAACAAACAAATTGGCTTTTTGTACTAATAGAGCCATGGGAGGAAAGGAATCTATACTTGCATTGTACTGTACTGTATTGTCCTGTACATATGTATGTGTGGGGGAAGTTATTAAAACAGTGAAGGAGAAATATGCAAGGAAAAGTTATGTCACTATGGCATTGTACTTATCATTGGGACAAGTACATGTCCTTAAACCTAACCTAACCTAGGGTATCTGTGCAAATATAAATTTCAAACGAATTTCAATTGAATTTTTTAGATCTTTGACAATGAAAAAATTTAATTTTTTTTTTATGTTTTTCGTTTATTTTCAGTTCATCCACCATCCAAATTGTTGTAATTTTCAGTGTATAGTGCATGGAGAAGGCAACAGAGAGAGAGAGAGAGAGAGAGAGTGAATGCATATTGAAATGTAAGTATTTGATTTGATGTTTTTGGGCTTTTTTTTTTAAACATTATTTATGAAACTGACAAGACAAGTTTGCTTTTTGTCCCCAAATCTATGACTAAATGAATGATTGCAGTTTTAAGAGAGCAAAAAAAAAGAAACAAAACTGAATAACATTTGTATACATGAGAACGAGGAAGGAAGAGAGAGAGAGAGAGAGAGAGAGATAGTCAATTTTGCTAACCACATATTGAGTTTAATATTGAAAATTATAGAAATTCTTTTGGATTTAAGTTCACGAACAAAGAAAAACAATAATAATTGAAATAAAATTTCTGAAAAACGTTTTGAACAACACATTTTCTCTCCCTCTCTCTCTCTCTGACTCACATACATACATGCCCGGTTAAAACTTGTTTATAAAGAGAACTAGCTGACCCGGCGAACTTCGTCCTCCTCAAAATTAATTTTTTTTAATTGTCTAAAACAGGTCACATCATATATTTATTGTAATACGCATTACCACCCTCTCTGAGCACTTCTTAAAAAGAAAAACGTAAACCATATGTGTTCTACGGTACGCAGGTCTTTCCAGTACAGATTTTAATCAAAGTCGGTCCGAATAATAAAATAAAAGGTCCCAATCATGGGGGACTCGCTCTAAAACAAAAACTAACAAACATACATGTTAAATATGTAAACCCCTGAATTAATCGACTTATAGATATCTCTTAAAGGGGGAGGATTGCCACGCCCATTTCTAGTGAGTTTATCGATATCGATTCTACGCACTTACCCACCAAATTGCATTCGTCTAGAGTCACTATGTTCCTAAATATTAAATTTTAAAGGTTTGCCACGCCTACTTTTTGCTATATCGAAATTTTTTTTAAACCGTCTAAACATGATAAGCTTTCGAAGGAGAAAATTTTTTTTAAAAAACGGTTCAGTAGTTTAAGAGTTATAGATTTCACTTGAAGGAGGAGAGTTGTGAAGTCCATTTTTGGTGGGATTGTCGATATCTACGACTCTACGAACTTACCCACTAAATTTTATTCGTCTACGAATACGAATATGTACCTAAATACTCATATTTTAACGATTTGCCACGCCCTCTTAACATTTAGGGAGATGTGAAAAATGAATGTAGTCCGATACTCGATACTCGAAAATCGGTCGATCCATTTCGTAGGACTTTAACCACTAAACACCGTGACACGAGAATTTTATATACTAGAAGGAGATTACAAAACAAACAACATTAAGAAACAAAATATCGAGGGTTAGTGAAGAGTATGTTGTAGTCTCCCTATTACTCTCACTGCCGGCATCTCACTCCCGCAATCTCACTTTTTCATTGTGCCAAATCCTTGCGGGAGTGTATGTGTTTATTTGATTTGTTTCTTTTATACGAAATAGAACATCAGACATCGTTTGGTTTATTACACTGGGCCTAAATATTAAGCCTCCGTGGGGCCTTTTTTCTTTAAACAGGTCCGTCCCTTATCCACCCATCGTTTGGGTTTTTAAGCAGTGTTTTTTGTTGCTCACTTACACTCCCTACAGATCCACTTACTTACTTCCTTAAATGGCCATTAAGAAGCTACTTTAACGTATCCTTCCGGTTGCCGCCTAGCCTATCGGCATGCCTATTCTGTTGGCAGCATGCCTATCCTATTGGCCTTCGAACCCGTAAGAGAATTACCTTTGAATCATCAGAAATTTCCCTGAAATATTCCCTTTATTTATGGATAAGGACTGTATGAACCATTTAAGATATCTTCGGGAAGAATTCCATCACCTAACAAATATCACGTGCCACGATTACTTCCACTCATTGATAAAAATTATCTTTTGAGTTGCTTGCAACATTTGTGGTGTGAAATGCCAGGTTGTAAGCTGGAGAAAACGATTAGACCCAAGCCTCTAGTTGGCTTATGAAAGTCTATAGTCCATTGACTCACCACTACGTACGTGTGTTCATAGTGTAGGTTGACTCACGAGTTAACTACATGGAGCCTTACTGTCTCTATTTAAATTTTGAATGTCAGAGAAAAGAGGTAATTAAGTATAGAAAACGAATCCTACACTTATTTGAAAAGAAACAGAGGACCCTGGAGATTAGGACAGGGAGGATGATCGGTTGACTGATTGCCTGAGCAGCCTACTGGGCTGGCAATCAATCTACGTGACAATCCATAACCTTAACCAAGAGTTTAACATGAACGTTTATTGAAGGAACTGTTTGCAACTCTTTGTGTAGTAGACAGAGTGGGTACTTACCATAGTAGACATCCTCAAGGTCACTGGATTTCTGGATGTTGATATTAATGCGCCACGAATAAATCAAAACAATAAGCAGGGATATGTTCTACAAAGAAAAAAGAGACGAAGAGAGAGGGGAAAAACTTTATTTTAATTTTATAATTTAAAAATATGAAAGACAATTTAAAGAAATATTTTTTTTTAAATGTATTCACACACTCCGTGACCCGCTAACTCACTTCTTAATACGATGTTCAAATATGCAATTTTTTTTAAATCAATATTCGATATATTGAGAACAATATTTTAAGCGTTCAGACATGTAATATATGAAAATTTATTTGCTGATTGCTTCAAAAAAATTGTTTTTAATTTAATCGCGAAAATTAGTGTGAAAAATATTTTTGGAAAAAATTTAACACAATTTAACATTGGCATTAGCAATACCTTCGCTAATGATTAAACGAAAGACCGAGCTATTGCGGTTAATATCGGCTACATGAGACTCCAAAGTGACTTTCCTCAAAAGGCTGAGACATAAAAATTTGATAATATTAGTGGATAGCTAAGGTAGCAGAAAAGAAAGCTTTTGCTTATGGCACTGTCGTCGTTTACCATTTGAGTTTGAGTCAAATATCAATGGAAAGTGTTCGGAAAAATGTTTTATGCTCACTGAACGTACTTATGACAGTGTTGCATTTGAAGTTCTAATCAATATTATAACAATTTATGAATTTATTAAACAATAATTAATTGAAATTTTATATGAAATATTGAGATCAATATTGGCGTTAATTGAGTCAATATTCGGTTAATTGAAAACAATATTTTAATCGTTTAGGTATAATGAATATACGCAATATTCATACATAATTGGTCATTACAACCCTTCAGTCAGGATTATTAACCTAGTTTCTCAGACTACTTATGTTGTGTGTGTGTTAATTTTATAGTCGACTCTGAACGACAGATTTTTTTGAGAAACTTTTCATGGCAATTTTATTTTTACTCTCGAGAGTTAGTGTGAAAAATATTTTTGGAAAAAATTTAACACAATTTAACATTGGCATTAGCAATACCTTCGCTAATGATTAAACGAAAGACCGAGCTATTGCGGTTAATAGCGGCTACTTGAGACTCCAAAGTGCCTTTCCTCAGAAGGCTGAGACATAAAAATTTGATAATATTAGTGGATAGCTAAGGTAGCAGAAAAGAAAGCTTTTGCTTATGGCACTGTCGTCGTTTACCATTTGAGTTTGAGTCAAATATCAATGGAAAGTGTTCGGAAAAATGTTTTATGCTCACTGAACGTACTTATGACAGTGTTGCATTTGAAGTTCTAATCAATATTATAACAATTTATGAATTTATTAAACAATAATTAATTGAAATTTTATATGAAATATTGAGATCAATATTGGCGTTAATTGAGTCAATATTCGGTTAATTGAAAACAATATTTTAATCGTTTAGGTATAATGAATATACGCAATATTCATACATAATTGGTCATTACAACCCTTCAGTCAGGATTATTAACCTAGTTTCTCAGACTACTTATGTTGTGTGTGTGTTAATTTTATAGTCGACTCTGAACGACAGATTTTTTTGAGAAACTTTTCATGGCAATTTTATTTTTACTCTCGAGAGTTTTTGCCAGAAATTTTTGTATTTTTATTTTGATGAATTTATTGACCAATAATTAATTGAAATTATATATAAAATATTGAGCTCAATAATGCCGTTTATTGCGATTTTCTCAATATAAGTGCATGTCTGAACATAGTATAACTCTCTCGTTTATGGGATTAAATTTTTAACAAATAATTTTCATCCCATGTGTGAACACACACGCAATAATTTAAAAGAGTGTTTATGGTTATAAAAATATATTGACGCGCCACTAGAGATTTAAAATTTAAAATTTTTATTATGACCAGCCAGTTGGTCAGTCAGTTCTGGATGGCCGTTATTTGATTGTATTTAAAAAGCCATTAAATATACACGAACACCCTCTACACACATTAATTCTCACATACATAGACGTATTAAATGCAAAAAAGAAAAAACCCAACACACACAACAACAACAACCACCACCATAACCATAATAAATAAATCAAATCAACATAATTTGAATATTTAAAAAAAAAACAACAACAACAAATACAAAAACAACAACAGTATGTACATTTTTATAATTTATTAAGGAATGCTTAATATCCATGGGTGTGTATGTGTCTGTGTGTTTGAATGTAATTAGCCTGATTATTTATTATTTTTTAATGTAAATATGCTCTCGTGTGCTTTCGTGTTCTCTCACGTTCTCACACTCTCTCTCTCTCTCTCTCTCTCTCTCTCTCTCTCTATGTTTATTTGTATGTGCGTGTGTGTCGTTTGGTTAAGCAAAAACCTTTTAAAAATTCATTAACACCAACCAAAATATTTCTCTCTCTCTCTCTTTCTCTCTTTATGTTGTTACTGTTGTTTTTCCCCATTGGAAAAAGTAAAACAAAAACAAACAAACAAAAAAAAAAAACATGAGAATATCGTATTAAAATATATACACACACACACATACACATACCCAGACAAAATTTGTTTACGAATTGGTTTGCGGATGTTTTCCTCATGCGAGTCATGTGAGCTTTTTTTTCGAGTATTTTTTCAAAGCATACTTTTTTGCTGAAAATCATCGAGCATGTGTTAGTTAATAGGCGTTGCTGGCTGGAGGCTGGTTTTAATTGAAAAAAATCAACAACACCAATACTTTTTTTCTTATTTCTTATTTCAAGCGCCGGATATCGCTTCTTAAACTTTCACTAATCGGTATTCCTGATGCTATTCATCGTTGGCTAGACTCCTACCTCTCCTTTACGACTCAGAAGATATTGTTTAGGAATTTATTGTCTAAGACAGTATATGTTTCTTCTGGTGTTCCGCAAGGTAGCCATTTGGGTCCTTTACTGTTTTTATTGTTTCTGACTGGACTGTTCTTGGTTTTGTGAATAGATAGGCAAGGGAATTCATTGATCCTTATATAACAAGACTACTGTACATTTCACTTGTTAGGCCTATTTTGGAGTATGCGTCTGTGGAATCCATACTATCGTTGTCATAGTGATTCAACCGAGTCTGTGCAGAGGCAGTTTTTATTATTCTGTTTACGTGGTTTAGGATGGGATTATACCAATGGTCTTCCGCCGTATGAGGATAGATTAGCTTTGATAAAACTTCCAACTTTGGAACGTAGAACGTCTGTTTTAGGGATTTGTTTTGTTTTCAATCTCGTTAAAGGTGATATCGATTCTGAGTTTTTGTTTTGTAACCTGAATTTCAGCATTCCAGCAAGATTTTCACGGCACTATCGTCCTCTTTCTTTGGATTTCTATATAAAAAGTAGCTTGTATGCAAGATAGTTTCATTTTATTGTTACCTTATTCAACTTGTGATTAAGTTCTCGTTGCCATAACTTTTCCCTTTTCCGCTACAGTCCGGACTTCAGTGTGTACGTGTCCCTACGTAATGGAGACGAGCCCTCCGCGGTCGGGTGAGGGTGGGTTAATGTGAGGCCGAGAACGTTCGAACAAAAAAAAAATACGGCTCAGTTACTTATTCATCCATCGACAGAGTCTGATGCCCCGCAAATACACGGGAGGTTCGTATCCCAGGTCACGCATTAAAACGAAGTATGAAAATAAAAAATATTTCTTCGGCGACTTCCTCTCAGCAGATTTCTAGCAAAAACTCTAGGGAGTAAATAAAAATTGCCATGAAAAGTTTCTCAAAAACTTGACTTTAAACTGTAGGTCCCCCGTTACTCATGGATAAAATTAACGCCTAACAACATAAGTGGTGTGAGAAGCTTGGTCGAAATCCTAACTGAAGGTTTGTAATGACAAATTTTGTATGTTCGAATTTGGGTCCTAACTGGAAATCGATTTTTGGCCAAAAATATATGAAAATTCTGTAGAAGATCAGTGGCCATTTTTTTTTTTTTAATTCAATATCTCGACTTACAAAATTATTTCAGTCATCCCACTACCATGGTTGGAAAAAGAACCCTCTGGACTATCATTTGCATATAGGCTGTATGATGTACCATTTCTTGTATGTTCCCAAATGGCCACTAGGTCTTCAAGAGAATTTTCAAGCAAAAAATTGATATTTTCAAAGCCAATTTCCACAATATCAAATATTGCTCCGTTTGTATTAAGAGATCTTGGAACACTCCTTTGAGTATGATATGGTATTCAAAGGCCTAGTATATGCCCAAAAATTAGCTCCTAAACAAGTGAATTTATTCAGATTGATACTGTTAAACAGTTAACAGTGCTCTGTTAAGGGCAAATTGTTCACTGTTAACATCAAATTGTTCACTGTTAACGTTAAATGTGGCACTGCTAAGATTTATGGATTGCGTCTTGGATTTTCAAATTCGAATTTATCTTCACACACATCACTTTATATGGGACTATATTGCTCCGATTGTATTCAGATTCCTTTGCATCCTCCTTTGCATATAGTATGGTACTCCTAGACCGAGAGTATTTCCCACAATTAGCTTCTAAACATGTTGACTTGTTTAGATGGATACTGTTAAACAGTCAACAGTGCTCTGTTAAGGACAAATTTTTCACTGTTAAGATCAATTTGTTCACTGTTAACGTTAAATGTGGCGCTGCTAAGATTTATGGATTGCGTCTTGGAACGTGTGTTGTGGCTACGTAAGCAAGCGGCATACTGAATAGGACGATATCGTAAGTGAATCTTTTTGGTTGGTTGGTTGGGTGTTTGGATGACACCTCTTGTTCATATTTAAACCTAAAATTTAATACGAAAAGCGAAAGAAAATAAAAAGCTTAGCATTCATTTTTTTTTAAGTCTTTAATAGCTTTACATTAGCATCTCTATGATAAATGTTTTGTTATTTTTTTTCCACGAGCTCTAAAAACATTATGTGTTCATCCACATGAAAATCAAATGCACAAGGAAATAAGAACGAGCGAGAGGTGTCTTGTCAATTTTATTATAATAAAAGAAAACACGCTTTGACTGGCAACTACGAGATAACTCGTTGTTTGTCCTACCTTCTACACGAGTTATCTCGTACTATAATTGAAAGAGGTGTCTTGTCGATTTTGTTATAATTATAGAAAAACTTTTAACTGCCAACTACGAGATAACCCGTTGTTTGTGTTACCTTCTATACGAGTTACCGAGTACTCTAACAGAGAGAGGTGTCTTGCCGATTTTGTTATAATAAAAGACAAACTTTTAACACCTTTTGACTGTCAACTACGAGATAACTCGTTGCTTGTGTTATCTTCTATACGAGTTATCTCGTACTCTAAGAGCGAGAGGTGTCTTGTCGATATTGTTATAAGAAAAGAAAAACTTTTACCACGTTTTGACTGCCAACTACGAGATAACTCGTTGCTTGTGTTACCTTCTATTCGAGTTATCTCGTACTCTAACAGAGAGAGGTGTCTTGTCGATTTTGTTGTAATAAAAGAAAAACTTTTAACACATTTTGACTGCCAACTACGAGACAACTCGTAGCTTGTGTTACCTTCTATACGAGTTATCTCGTACTCACTAATTTAAAATGATCATTTATGGCCAGTCAAGGTGTTAAAGAGCCACGACCAGCCACTTGCCACTTCTTTTCTTTGGTGTTTTTCGACTTTGGGAATTTTGTGTTTTTAATTTTCGGCATCCAGCTAACAACGCTGGCAGGCTTCATAATGTAATTTCCCTGGAAAAGAAGATTTATGACCGGGTTAAAATGTATGAAATTCGTATAGAAATATTGTGTAATTTGTTAATACAACAACAATAACAACATCAGCAGCCGAAAAAGGCTTAATTTATTACACAATAATACTCTTTCCGAACGAGGAGGCCTGTCTGCAAAGTTATAGGCCAAGGTGAAGTAAGAGAAATTATGGTGTGAGATTTTTTTTTTAAACTTTAAAGTAGAATGTTTAAATTGAAATTTATAGGATTAATGATGGAAAATGATACCAAAAGGGGATGCTATTTTGCATAGACATTGATGGCAGCAAGTGGGAAATGTACAGTGTACATTACATATGAGCGGTCATGTTGTATTCAAAAAGAATTAAAGTGGGGTTAAATTGAATAATTAACAGGTCATTAAGAGGTTTAAGAATGATTACGATTAGCTTCAAGCTAACGCCAGTAATTCTGAACTTAACTTTACAACTGTTTTAAACGGATTTCGGAGTGGGTTATTAATTTCTAGGGTTTGATCAGTACGTGTCTTAATCGCACTTTCCAATCTGATCCTTTCAACGTAGATAATGACGCCGCTATACTGATGATCCCCTCCTTTAAAATATAAAATGACCTCCAATAACGAAATAGTTGTGCAATGTGCAATGCTCCAGCATCCGGTTCGCCATTTTCTGGAGTTAAAAAGACCAATTGGCCTCACCAATAGATGACAGTTCTTCCTGTATTCGGTTCTTCCAATGCAGACAAGGCCAATTCCCACATACATACTCGCTTATACAGCTCTTGATTGGATTAGATCAGCAAATGATCCCTTTAATGCCGTCCAAAACCGTCCTCCATGCCGAGTCCGAGTACCACTGCGAGTTGTAAGAGATGGGTTTATGGCGTCTGTTTTCCTAGCTGTGGCGGCTTTGCAGAGATATTTAACACTTTTGATATCCGCACTAGTAATACCTAGTGCGTGTGTGTAAGATAATCGCTACGATTATTTATAGGATTTTATGTTGTAAAATTTGTTAAATTTTTAATATTGTGGCGTTGCCCTTCCATTCATCCACTCTCCCTCTCTTTCACTCTCTCTCCTTTCTCTCTGTTACTCTTTGGATTAGTATTTCTATGTGATTTTATTAGAAAATTTAAGCCACCACAACAATTAAACACTCTGTGTTTTCAGTGTGTGTTTAGAAAATTTGTGTATGTTTTAATGAAGTTATAAAATTTTCCCTTTATTACTATCTCTGTCTCTCTCTTTTTTCACTCACTCTCTTTCTCTTTTTAGCTGTTCTAGTACATTAAATTTGTTGTGATTGTTGTTGGCTGTTTAGTAGCATTTTATATGGAAATAAATTACAAAATAACTGGAGACTGTAACTGTGAAAAATAAATTCTAAACACGTTGCCATAATCAACATAAATTATGATGATTTTTATTCTTCCGCTCACTCTCTCTCTCTCTCTCGCTTGCTCTCTTTTGCTTTCGTGCTTTCTGTTCCCCTTTTTTTCCAGCACTGTCTCTATCTCTCTCACTCTTTGTTTATGTTCGTTTATTAATATTCAAACAAGCAAATGTTTTATAAATGTTGGTCCTTCCGTTCTTGCTCTCTTGCCCTCTCTCTCTCTCTCCCTATGTGTTACTCTCTTGTGTGTTAGTTTAAAACCCTGTGTGCTATCAACTCATACTCATGCAAGCCATTACATTTGGTTTTCTTTTGGCTCTACAACATACAACACACACAGTGAGTGTGTAAAGCAACTCAGCACAAGAGAGAGAGAGAGAGCAAGAGCTTATTTTAACTGCATATTAATTTGTTTGTTATAAACAAACACACACTTCCACACAACTGTACACACACAGTACAACCTCGTTAAAGTGGTTTTATGTCATCGTGCGGTTTCCTATTTGTTTTTTGTGAGGGGAAAAGTTTTTTTTTATGAATTTTTACTAGAGAAAAATGAATCAAAAATTGCTAGCTTTTGTTGGGTGTAACCATTAATGTTTTCCTAGTTTTTCTTTTTTCCTTTTTCTTTGGGGTTTTCTTTGTAAAAATGAAAAACAATTTTTGGTTTTTATTTTAGTAAACGAAAAAAAAATTTTTTTTTGTACTTTTTTGTTGCAATTAATTAGATTCTAGGAAACTATCACTCAAATTGCATGGGGGTCTTGGTTTTTGGATGCTTTGCTTTTGATTTTATGAACGATTCTACGTTCATCACTTTCATTTTAAATTGATTTAAAAACACATACAATAGGTTGGACTGGTAGCTTTGATGCCGAAGCCCACGTGCCCGTTGTGACGCCACGAGTAAAAAACGCAGTCCCTGTACTGACTAAATTCCTTTGAACTCATCGAAGATGTTGGTTGGTGCAGGGCCTGCACAAGTACGGAATATACTCCCCCCCAACTGTAACAAAAGATACTGGATATGATTTCGTTTTTTAAGTCCCCCGAAGAGGTCTTGCAAAGTTCAATGCATTTATAAGGCGTATGAGTAACATTTTAGTGTCATACTCTATCTAAAATTATTAATCATGCGCTACGGTGCGAACAAAATATTCTGCTGTCATCGAATCCATTGTGTTCGTTCTAGACAGTGTAAATAAGGGAAATATAGTAACACATACATACATAATTGGTCATTACAACCCTTCAGTCAGGATTACGACCTAGCTTTTCACACCACTTATGTTGTGTGCGTTAATTTTATAAATGAGTGGTGGGGGACCTACACTTTAAAGTCGCCTTTGAAAGACAGATATTTGAGAAGCTTTTCATGGCAAATTTATTTTTACTCTCAGAGTCTTTGCCAGAAATCTGCTGAGAGGAAGTCGCCGAAGAAATATTTTTTCGTTTTGATGTCTGGCCTGGGATACGAACCCGGGCCTTTTGTCTAATAAGCCAACAAACTAATTACTAGACCACTGCGACTTCAAACATATCATGCAAAATTCTTTCTGAAACCTGACGTCCCTATTAGTCGTTAGTGGTCTTGATGTGTCTTAATGATATCATATCTTGATATGATAGAATATCTTGTAAGGAACCAAACCTTATTGTAGGCCTCAGTAGTGAGCCTTTTATACCGCCATTGACGAAAATCTAACCAAAATTTGTCACAGTTCCCCGTCAATGACAATGTCATGGTATTGTTTCGTAAACAATCTATTGAGGTTTTATCGCGGCCAGCTTATTCTCCGGATATGAATATTATTGAAAACAAATTTCCCAAACAAATTTCCCATTCTTGTCCGAAGATTATATTCAAAATAACAGACAATTTACCAGTGTTGAAAATTTGAAATTAATGATCGAAGTGAAGTGGATGAAAATAGACGGAGAAATATTAAATAATCTTTATAAGAATATCAAAGACCGAATATTTACTTTAATAAGAAGGGGGTTTACTAAGTTTTAAGTATCAATATTTTTGGTAAATAAACCGTCTTATTGAACAAAAATGAGACTGATGGTATAATTTTGCAAAGACTAAAAACCTTAATTTTTATACTGAAGTCAAAACTGCGCTAACAATTTGAAAAATTTACTGTTATTTTTGTTCTTTTCCATTAATACTACACACAATCAAATGAATTGTCATTTATATTTTTGTTAATTTATAATAAAAAAAAGTTTAAAAAAGAAAAGAGTGAATTTAGTACAATCGATCTGAAAAAAGTACAATTTTTTATGAACGTTAGTACAATTTGTTAAGACCAATTTCCCATCCCTGGTTGAGTGTAGTGAGAGAGAGAGAGAGAGCGAGAGAGAGAGAGCGAGAGAGAGAGAGAGAGCAAGAGTAAGAGCTTATTTTAACTGCATATTAATTTGTTTGTTATAAACAAACACACACTACCACACAACTGTATATACAGTACAACCTCGTTAAAGTGGTTTTTTGTCATCGTGCGGTTTCCTATTTGTTTTTTTTTTTTTTTTTGTAAGGGGAAAAGAGTTTTTTTTTATGAATTTTTACTACAGAAAAATGAATCAAAAATTGCTAGCTTTTGTTGGCTGTAACCATTAATGTTTTCGTAGTTTTTGTTTTTCCTTTTTCTTTGGGGTTTTCTTTGTGAAAATGAAAACAATTTTTGGTTTTT
The DNA here is from genome assembly GCA_014635995.1 of Sarcophaga peregrina. NCBI lineage: Eukaryota > Metazoa > Arthropoda > Insecta > Diptera > Sarcophagidae > Sarcophaga > Sarcophaga peregrina. Next base: position 6,597,132 of record CM025792.1, on the reverse strand, counting down.
ATTTTAGTAAACGAAAAAAAAATTTTTTTTTGTAATTTTAAAGCGTCTTTTTTTGTTTTTGTTGCAATTGTTAATGAGATTCTGGGAAACTATCATTCAAATTGCCTGGGGGTCTTGGTTTTTGGATGCTTTGCTTTTGATTTTATGAACGAATCTACGTTCATCACTTTCAACCCGAAGAGGTCTTGCAAAGTTCAATGCATTTTATAGGCGTATGAGTACATTTTAGTGTCATACTCTATCTAAAATTATTAATCATGACGCATAACGGTGCGAAGCAAAATATTCTGCTGTCATCGAATCCATTGTGTTCGTTCTAGACAGTGTAAATAAGGGAAATATAGTAACACATACATACATAATTGGTCATTACAACCCTTCAGTCAGGATTACGACCTAGCTTTTCACACCACTTATGTTGTGTGCGTTAATTTTATAAATGAGTGGTGGGGGACCTACACTTTAAAGTCGCCTTTGAAAGACAGATATTTGAGAAGCTTTTCATGGCAAATTTATTTTTACTCTCAGAGTCTTTGCCAGAAATCTGCTGAGAGGAAGTCGCCGAAGAAATATTTTTTCGTTTTGATGTCTGGCCTGGGATACGAACCCGGGCCTTTTGTCTAATAAGCCAACAAACTAATTACTAGACCACTGCGACTTCAAACATATCATGCAAAATTCTTTCTGAAACCTGACGTCCCTATTAGTCGTTAGTGGTCTTGATGTGTCTTAATGATATCATATCTTGATATGATAGAATATCTTGTAAGGAACCAAACCTTATTGTAGGCCTCAGTAGTGAGCCTTTTATACCGCCATTGACGAAAATCTAACCAAAATTTGTCACAGTTCCCCGTCAATGACAATGTCATGGTATTGTCTCCTTAGGAACCCAACTACCCCACTCTCATTTTTGTCTTGAAATGACAGTTCCTAGCCAGCGACATTGACATGATATTGCCTCGTAAGGAACCCAATTACTACTTTTAAGTTTGCCTTGAAATGAAAATCTGGCGGAAATCCACACCATATTCCCGTAAACAACTTTAATATCATAAAGAGCTTTATAAACTCAGACTATTAGTCTCGGATCCGTTTCCCAATTAGTCGATAAGGGTCTAATCAGTCAGAGTGAAGGAATAAAATAAAATTTAAAATAAAAAAAAAAAATGAAGGGATGAGGACTCATAATTACATTGTCAATTGAGTGAGGATACAATCTAATAAGTACCTCGTCAGCCCTATCGTTTCTAGGGTAGTCAATCGGATTGAAATGCGTACCAAAAGTCACTTTTAGCAGCTCTCTACTGATTTTACCCTTTGTTTGCTAAGTTATTGAGTTCTATAAAGGTAGATTGTAGTCGCCTTAGTCTAAAAGGTAGTGTGTTGGGTTATTAGACGTAAGGCCTGGATTCGAAACCCAGGCCAGACATCAAAACAAACTACAAAAAGTATTTTCTTTGGCGATTTCTCTCCATTCGCTCTGCTGCTAGCAGATCCACAGGGATTGTACCTGCTATCGCAAGTACGCCTGGTGCGGACGCTGTAGCCAATGCAACCGTTCTCTGTACCGATATAAGTGACTTTGCCCGATTTTTTAGCGCTTCGTCCTAAATTTCGCTCCCATAGAGCATAAAGCTGCTCCCAACCTCCATCAGAAGTCTCCGTCTCACCGGTAGCGGGCCTCCAATATTCCCCAATAATCTGCTGAGTTTTCCAACGATCTTTTGGTGTTTCTCAGTCGAGTACTGAATCTGATAGAAAAATGTCAGTCTGGGTCCAGCCTTACTTCCAGGTATCTTACTGAGCTCTAGGTCCTAATTACCTGGTTTCCAATACTCATATCCATCTGCAAGGGGATATGACGGCCAGTGGTCAGCAATAATTCCGTTTTATGCATTTTTAGGCCATAGGAATTCAACCATGTTTTCGTTCTTAGCATGACAAGTCTCAGTTTTCGCTATGCCTCTTCCGTGTTGTGGTAACGGCAGGCAATATCATCTGCGTATTCAACCAAAAAAGTTTCCTCTGGCATATCCTCCCTTAGAATTCTATCGTAATTAACGTTCTATAGATCGTGGTCGAGGATAGATCCTTGTGCCGCTCCTGATGTTATATGTTTCACGTAATGGTAGGGTAAAGAGTTCTTCTATTCAGTAGAGTGGGTTTCGCATCTGCATTGAATATTTTAAGCTTCTCCCACTTTACAGGCGACCGAATACACTTTTTTTCCCCGTTTTGTTGGGTAAGCTCCGTAATATATTGTCAACAAAAAACCTGCATTTCCGGGGATTGAGTTCTTATGGAGTGGAGTACATGCATACGTAATCTGAGTATCTGCTGGAATAATTCTGGAAATTTGAATTTTTATCGCACCAAACCCCCCCTTCGCCCTACAATAAATTCTTCCTAACCATTTATGCAATTTTTCCATTTTAAAAATTGATTGCAAAATTTCCCTAAAATGTTTAATTTCCGTTGAGGTACCTTGGTTTTCATTTCCCATCCCAAATTTGCCTGCAATGTACTGTTCCGCACTGTACTGCACTGCACTGTACTGCATTGCGTATGTGTAGCGGAGGTTTTTTTCCTCGCTCTTTTGATTCATTAATTAAAATGTGTGTTTGAGAGTGAGTGTGCATGTGTGTAAGTGTCAGTGTCATAATGGAATATTTGCAGGACAAGCATGGTTGAATTGGCGCATGAAATTGTTGTTGTGTTCGTTTTTTGTTTTACACCACGTGTGTGGTGCAATATGAATGTTATTTTCGTTGGTACCGTTACAAATTGTTCATTTTAAAAATGGCGTGTCTATGTATACGACAGAAAAAACGCTTGTTTTCAGATTGTTATATAAAATATTTAAAAATAGAAATAAAAAAATGAGAAAAAAAATTACTTACAATTGTGTAAATTGCACTTGTTATGGCCAAGTTTTTTGCATGCATCAGGCGACAACAGCCAGTGCCCGTTAATGGCCCATATGGATATAATATAACCGATTTCATTTTCTCACCAGCACCAGCAGCAACAGCAGCAGCAGCAACACAACTTTTATGTTTTGTTTTCATTTTTTAATAAAGCCAGCAATCATACAAGCATCAGCAGCTGCGGCAGCGGCAGAAACGTTAGCAAAAACAACAACTAGAAACACTTGATGTAACATTAGATTTTGCATATGCAAGCAATACATAGACATGTTGACGGTTCGTTATGGTTCGTTTAATTTTTATTTTACACACACACACACACTCTTCTCACTCACTTATTTAGCAATTGCCCTCGTGTAATCTGTTTAGTAATAAACAAGTTTACGAAATCCTTTTTTTTTCTCTCGTCTTGCACAGAACAGGTTTACGAAGGGTCGTCCTCCGCTCATATGTATGGGTTGGGTGTGTGTGTTGTAAGTTTTAGAGAATGTGTGAGGAATTCTTTAGTCTTCTATTTTCTGTTTTTATTGTTGCTTGTTCGTGTGATTGTTTTGTTGCCGTTAGTTTTTCTCTTCTTCTTCTCGCCTTTTTATTACACACTGCAGTTCACTTTTTTTTTTGCAAATTAATTAAGCATGAGCTGCTGGCATTTGCTGAAAATATAAATTAAAAATAAGAGGGGTATAAAATAAGAAAATCTGAGCACAGTTTTTAATTTAGTTTACATAACAGTATATACATACGTATATACATATACATTTTATTTATATAAACAATATGTGTGAAAATCCACACTTTCTTTGTATGCATTTATCCTTTTAACACATCAAACACATTTAAACAACAAAAATTCCTTAACACAAGGGGGGGGTGTGAAAAATTTTTTAATTTTCTCAGTTTCTATATAAAAATAATATTATTCTCTTGGTTTATTCTTCTATTTCTCTCTCTTTTACTCTGTTTCTCTTAAAAATTTTCATTTTAATTGCTTAAAAGTAAATAAAAGAAATTATAAGAAGATTTAATAACTTCTCAAAAGTTAACATAAACACACACCCACACACACCCACTCATACACATACACCCACTCATACACATGTTAACTTTTAGTGTTAAAGATAATAAAGTGGTTCCCAAACAATTTTCTTTTTGAAAACCATAAAAATCTTATTGAATTTTCTTAGGAAATATTCTTAAGAAATTAGTCTGCGCATACATACCATGTAGATTTATATAAAATCTTTGTTATAATACAGAGGTTCCCAAACAATTTTTATTTTCTTAACCAAAACATCTTTTTTCTTAAATTTTCTTAGAAAATATTCCTAAGGTAGGAACTTTTACATGCCATGTAGTTTTATGTAAAATTTTTTTCTTTAATACAGTGGTTCCCAAACATTTTTTCTTAATCAAAAGATCCTTTTTTAATTTTCTTAGGAAATATTCTTAAGGATTTAATCTTCCTTCACATATAGATTTATATGAAATTTTTGTTATAATACAGAGGTTCCCAAACTATTTTTTTTTCTTTTTTCGTAAACTAAAAATTTTTTTATTTTCTTAGAAAATATTCTTAAGGAATAAATTTTCACAAAAAATTATTTGAAATTTTTGCTATAGCACAGAGGTTCCCAAACATTTTTTCTTACCCAAAACATTTTTTTTTAAATTTTCTTTGGAAATATTCTTAAGCTAGGAATTTTCACATACCATGCAGATTTAAATGCAATTTTTGCTATAATACAGAGATTCCCAAACAATATATTTTTAAACCAAAACGTAATTTTTTTTTTAATTTTCTTAGAAAATATTCTTAAGGTAGGAATTTTCACATACCATGAAGATTTAAATGAAATCTTTGTTATAATACAGAGGTTCCCAAACAATATTTTTTTGTAATCAAAAACATTTATTTTTTAGAAAATATGTTTAAGGAATAAATCTTCATAAAAAGTAATATGAAATTTTTGTTACAATACAGAGGTTCCCAAACATTTTTTAAACCAAAACATTATTTTTTAATTTTCTTAGGAAATATTGTTAAGGGTTGAATCTTCCTTCACATATAGATTTATATGAAATCTTTGATAAAAAACAGAGGTTCCCAAACAAATATTTTTTCCCTCAGTACAAAAAAAAACAAAAATTGCTAATTATAAACAGATGTTTCAATACGAAACATCCTATTCAATACGCACTTAGGGTAGGCAAAGCTACAAAGATATTCCCGGTACATGAAGGTCGGGAGTAATTCTGCAAACCTTGAAAGCGATCACATTTAATAGAGGACGAGAACCTATATCAACTAGGAAAATATAGTTACCCCCTTCTGGATACAGATCATATGAGAATTAGTTACAATTAGCTCGAATTTTAGCTTGCGAGGATATGATTTTCAACGCTGATGGGGCAATACTTTTCTGTTGAATTGATAAAGACATTCAGAAGCGTACCAGGCCAGGTATAATCACTTGATGAGAGGGAAGACAGAGAAAGGTGTGAATACTATTCTCAAGCAAAATTGACTTGACTTTTGTTGGGAAATTACAATGGAACTGATTTGGATTCAGAGACCTTTTTGTGAGGCGACTACTAGATCTCTTCTCTAAAATTTCTAACTGGTTAGGATATATTGCAACCGTTTTGTCTTAATCTTTCCTAGTTTTGAAGATAGTAACCCAAGCGATAGAACTGCAGACTGTAGACTTAAAGAAGATTTATTCAAGATTGGAAATGCCACGAGTACAATGTGTAGGTTAGTGGTTAATGGAGAATGATTCTTCACAGCACATTCTATACAATGTTAATGTACAGTGAGCTCCATAAGTGATTCATTATCAACTACAATTTTAAATTTTCTATTGTAAAAAATACTAGATGATCCGTAAGAATATTTCGCACCATTAATTAACATTTTTAAAACATATAATCACAATCACAACAGTATTATTATGTAGTTCTATATAAAATATAATTTTTTAACAATGAAAATATTAATTTTCTTATTTCTAATTATTTTTCGCCATTAGTGTTCGATATAAGCTTTTAAATGAGATATCATTCATTAAATTTGATGCGATGGTATGGGAGATATTTGCAACCGACAAAAAAAAGTGCTTTAGAAATAATAGATATGATTATTACGCGACCCTGTATTAGCACACTTGAACAAAAACATATAATCATAATGACAACAGTATTATCAAGCAATACTATATAAAATATAATTTTTATCAATGAAAATATTAATTTTTCAATTTCTAATTATTTTTCGCAATAAGTGTTAGATATAAGCTTTTAAATGAGATATCATTCATTAAATTTGATGCGGTGGTATGGGAGATATTTGCAACCGACAAAAAAAAGTGCTTTAGAAATAATATATATGATACTTGAAGAGTATCAGTAGAGTTTTCTTACTTTTGGGGGCCAGTGTAAATACCCCTGGTGCGTAAGTATCAAGTATTTGACAGGAAGGGAGATATTCTTACATATACTGGGTATTATTTTGTGATTTGTCAGGGCATGGGGAGGGGGACATTAGAGGGATACCCATTAGGATTGCATGATCGCAGTACAGTAGAGTCTTTCTAATGAAAAATCATGTTTTAAAAGAAGCTTTAATACGTAGATTTATAAAAATTTATTTTTTGTTTTTTATAAAATACAGTGGTTCCCAAACTATTTTAATTTTTTTTTCTACAAAAATATTAAATTTCTAAAGCAAAAACTAACAGTTAATCATCTTTACCTTTCAGGGGCTCTACGCAATGGACCCATTTCTCGGCTTATGGGGTAAGTACTTGCTTTCTATTATCTTAAATCACGGTTTGATGTTTAAGTAGGATTTCCTAAGAATTATTCTTAAAAATTTCACCTTGAAAAAATTTCGCCTTGAAAAAATTTCTTCATTTTATTGTAACCATGTTTAGCAAAATAAGAAAGAAAAATTTCTAAGAAAAATTCTTGTCTTTAAGCCTAACGAACGAACACCACATATTGGTCTTAATGGCTGTATTAATTACACTCCTCATACGGTACGATATGACGGCTTAAGTAACTTGTTTTGTGGCACCAACAACAAACATTATGCCATGCCATGCCATGAGGCATTATAATCTGCTCTGCTGGCTGTGCCAGTCAACAATAATATTTTGTGGTAAAGAGAATAAAAAAATCACAATAAAAATGGCTAAGAGCAGTCATTATTATCAGGATTTTATGGCTTTAAAAACAAACAAAAAAAATTGAAAGAAATTGCAAGACAAAGTTGTGTGAAAAGAAGTTTTCATTACGACTCTGTGCTTGCCTGACTGGCTGTCTGTCTGGGTGCCTGCGTGCCTGCTTCCGTGCTTGCCTTGCTTCCCTTTAAAGAGGATAAAGACGTGCCGGATTTTAAGAAGATTTTCAAAAGAATTTCGTTTTATTCTCTCTTTTTTTGTAGTCTTTAGTGTAATTAAAGCCATTTTAAAGGAAATTAAGAAAAATTCAGTCGTCCTACGTATAACATAATCCGTGAATGAATTTCGTAACTGGAAGCTTTCGTTTGCTGACATCATTAGATCAATAAGGGCCTCTGGTTTTCGATAACTACCATCTGTTGTAATGAGTCTAGGATTTTACGTGTTTCGCTTTAACGGCATACCCCACAGTGCTCAAAGCATGGGTGAAAACAATGCATCTACCAGCGCCCCCCACGCACAATAATGCAACCCTGCTTAATGCTTTGTTACATCACCGTACGTTGGTAGCAATTCAAAGCTTTGCATTCAGACAAGTTTTCCCTCTTTGTTAGGTTATTTAAACTGTAGGTTCATACATACATAATTGGCCATTACAACCCTTCAATCAGGATTACGACCTAGCTTCTCACACCACTTATGTTGTTGGGCGTTAATTTTTATACGTGAGTAACGGGAGCCCTACGACAGATTTTTTGAGAAACTTTTCATGGCAATTTTATTTACTCTCGCGAGTCTTTGCCAGAAATCTGCTGAGAGGAAGTCGCCGAAGAAATATTTTTTCGTTTTGATGTCTGACCTGGGATACGAACAATCCGGGCCTTTTGTCTAATAAGCCAACACACTACCTACTAGACCACGGCGACTTCACTGCACTGTTACTCGTGAAACGGAGGAATGAAAAGAAACAGACACAAAACAAAAGAGGTTGAGAGTGAGAGTTGCTAATGAATCTGTGGAGAGCCTTGATGTCGGCTCTCGACGCAGAACTCAAGTTCTCAAAGAAGGCCCTGCCAAGGGTCCTCAACCTTAACCTACCAAGGGCTGGGCAGTTGCAGAGGAGATGTTCGACAGTCTCCAACTCCTCCTCATCGCAACATACCCTGCAATACTCCGGCTGGGATCTGTTCCAGATCCCTGTCAGCGACCTAATCTCGCAGTGCCCCATGATAAAACCGACAACCAACCTTAAGCTGGCCTTAACCAAGCCCAGCAGCCACTCTGTCCTCTTGCTGTCCATAGACGCAGGAAACAGCAGGCCATAGATGCTTCGAAATAGAACAACCCGATCCGTTCCCCTAACGTCTCTGCTCTTCCGTCCTGACCCATTCATCGATGAGGCCATAGAGCTGACAGACTGGGGGGTCAGGACCAACCGAAAAATCGCCACCTGAAAGCGAACCTAACCTAGTGAAAGCATCCGCCGTCTCATTGCCCAGTATTCCGCCTCAATAACCTTCAGTATTGCGAAAATCTCCGCCTGAAAAACGCTGCAGTCATCATTTAACCTGAAGTGGAAACCCCAGCACTTGTACATCCACCTAACTTAGACCCATCTGTGAAGATGCGTATACCACTTTGCCCCTGGATTACCCACCACTCCATTGTGCCCTATCCGGTATGAGTATACTCAAACCAGATAGGAACATAGCCTCAGGCACAATATAATCAGTGGCTTTTTCCGGAAGTCCGTACCTTTCGTCAGGAAAGACGGTATTCAGAACTCTGTTGGGACCTATCGAGCGCTGTTTCCAACAACCCGATTCCCTCAGGCGTATGGCACTACGCGCTGCACACCGCTTGAGCATAGTATCAAGAGCAGCCTGAGGGCAACTTTTCCTCAATCCAGTGATACTCAAAGAGGCAATCCGCTGAACCTTATCCAAGATTTTCCGTTGAAAACTCTTATCTAAGGCACATCACCAGACAACACAGCCATAATAACAGCCAGTAATAACCAGTCTAACAATCGCTAGATATATCCAGCGAATGGCTCAAGGCGGAAGACCCCAGTTCTTACCTATGGAGTTCCTACACTGGTAGAAAGCCTTTAGTCCATTTTTCATTCTTTCCTCGGTGTTTCGTTTCCAGTTCAGCTTGCTGTCTAGAATAACATCCAAGTACTTGACCTCAGAAGACAACGGAAGCTCCCTACGAGCTAATCTTGGCAACCTGAAGGTTTCAATCTTGTACCTACGCGAGAACAAAACGAGGTCCGTCCACACTTTGTCGCCCGAGAGGATAAAATTCCAAGAGCGTACTCCATCAGTTCCCCCAGCGTTGGCAAAAATTTACCACCCACAAGAATAGCCACATCGTCGGCATATGCCACAACCCTAAAGCCCCTACTTTCGAGGAGCCTCAGACCAACATTTGCAACCAAGAGCCACAAAAGAGGGGATAGGATACCCCCTGTGGTGCACCCCTGGTCGCACGCTTAACGACAGAACATCCAGCCAAATTTAAACGGATCAGTCTGTTACCCAACATGTGGGTGATAAACCGCAACAGAAAATCTGGGGCATGTATATCCCTTAGTAAATTCTCAATAGAAGAAGTGGTAACGTTATTGAAGGCCCCCTCTATATCAGGGAAGGCCGACAGTGTGTACTCACCCCTAGCCAGATTCGCCTCAACAAAACCAGTCACTTCATGAAGAGCGCTCTCAACAGACTTAACCTTAATATGGCATATTAAATTCCTTCATCTTTTCATTTTGCTTTTCGACAAAAAGAAAAAAAAAAATTCCTTAAAAATATTTCTGAAACTAATGACCTTTTATTTCCCCCTCCCCATGACCTTTTTTGTGAAATAATTTTTGGTAGGCTTTTATCAGCCTGTAGAAATGCCTTAAAAATCAATAATTACCGACTTTACTGTATAACTTCTAAGAATTATTGGCATTTCTTATATGCTTTAAGGCTTAAATTTTTTGTTTTTGATTCTTTTTCTGGGTTCATATTTGCTTAAGGCTTTCTTACGTTCTCTTTCTTGCTTGGTTTAAATAGATTTCTTTTCGCTTTTCACACAAATTGACCACCTAAGCATACCCCTTTTCTATGGCCTCCTGAAATTTTGTTTATCTTTTGTAAGCTTTAAATGACTTTGTGTTCTGTGGGGTAATTATGACCATATTTCTTATACATATAAGGCATACAGAAATAGGCTCTTAAATAGTCATATAAAGCCAGAGTTATGGCAATAAAATGGTTTCCAAATGTATGCCAAATGGGCGAACCGCTTATATTTACCATTCCCCATATAATATGGATTATGGCCCACAAACAGTCCGACAGATAAACAGAGAAACAGAAAACATTTTGGCCAAAGAAATATAAACTTTAACTAGTTAATCATTGAATTTATTAGAATGGCAAACGTTATCAGTCAGACCCACTTACACTCACACAAACCTTCAGAGCCATTTCATCTGCAAAATCTATTCCTATTCCCTTTTAAAGAAATATTCGAAATACTAGATGAGCCGTGCGAATATTCCGCACTGTTAATTGTCATTTTTGTAACATAAAATGAAAATAATTATTAGAAATTTTATTAAAAGTATAAAAATATTAGAAATCATAATATCATCATACATATTTACATACATACATATGTTTAAATGCTTTTATAATACTTTCTAAAGCACTTTTTTTTGTCGGTTGCAAATATCTCCCATACCACCGCATCAAATTTAATGAATGATATCTCATTTTAAAGCTTATATCGAACACTAATGGCAAAAAATAATTAGAAATTGAAAAATTAATATTTTCATTGATAAAAATTTTATTTTATATAGAACTACATAATAATACTGTTGTGATTGTGATTATATGTTTTAAAAATGATAACTAACGGTGCGAAATATTCGCACGGGTCATCTAGTATATATTATTTCTAAAGCAATTTTTTTTTTGTCGGTTGCAAATATCTCCCATACCACCGCATCAAATTTAATGAATGATATCTCATTTAAAAGCTTATATCTAACACTAATGGCAAAAAATAATTAGAAATTGAAAAATTAATATTTTCATTGTTAAAAAATTATATTTTACAATGATCATCGTTAACTTTTTGCCCGTACAAATCCTTAATACAAATAAAAATATCTTTAAACGTACGCACTCGAGAAAAAGCCACGTATAACTAACTGCCCATGTGAAAAGATGTGTTCTGGTAAATACAATCCTACCTTTTGAAGGGTTTGACCTTATGCTTTGTATATCTTTATAAAATGTAAACCTGGTTGTTTACATTATTATTGTTGTTTGTGTATTTTGTTTACATTTATTCTTGTAGTGTTTTTTGTTGTTGTATATTTGTTTATCAATTTTTTATACTGATGCTTGTTGTTATATTACCCAGTGCGATAATTAGTAAGCAAGTTTATTATTTTTTTATGCTACTCTTCACAATTTGATGTAAACAACTACAATTGCTTTGTTTGTTATGCCTCTTTATATAAAAAATAACAATTACTAGTCAATTGTTCAATAGATCTTTGTCACGGAGATCTTCAAACCACAATTACTCTCTTCAGACACATCGCGTCTTCACACAAGACTGACTGAATTTTTACTAACTCCGTAGCCGGCTTTACTTAGCCTTATATATGGCAACATAATCAGTTTAATTAGTGTTATTAAAGGCGAATGTTCGTGAACATCGTCGTTTCATTATTGTTGTTTGTGTATTTTCCTTACATTTATTCTTCTAGTGTTTGTTGTTGTATTTCTGTTTATTGTCTATCATTTTACATTACGCAGTGCGATAATTTCTTAACAAATTTATTATTTTTGTTTTTGTAGCATTTGTTTATAATTTAATGATGTAAAAGCAAAACATTAGTATCTAGATTTTTGCCATTTTCGTAACAGTATTGCCTCTGACCCCATCATCTCCATCTGGTAAACATTTCGCCATTTTGTATGTCCATCTTTTGGAATTTAATGCTTTTACAATGGGAATGTACTTGTATTGTGTGACATTACAGCCTTGTAACAAAAATTTAATTTATTTTAATAAAATTTTTTATATAATTGTTAACATTAATTTATTTTTATAAACAAACTTAATTCAATTAAATCTTCAAATAATTTTTTGTTTAATTTAACATAATTTTCCCATTATATTTTGAAAACGAATTTATTTTTTTTAACTTTACAATGCAAAATGACCCATATGCTGCTGTTTGGCTTCCTTACATATATATACGCACGCTTATTAAAACAGAAACAATAATACGCAACCATCAACACTAGCGAAAGCACCACCACCACCACCACCACTTATACAAACAAAATAATTTGATTGTTTTGTTGTTGTTTGTGGTTATAAAAGTTATAAAGATTTTATTTCCTTTCATTCTCTTACTCTCTCCCTCGCTCTCTCGATCTCTTGCTTTCGTATACTTTAGAAAATGTTTTGTTTCGGTTTTTTTTTGTGTTACTCGTTTGGCTTTTAGCTTTTGTTGTTTAGGTTTTGTTTGTTTGTTTTCTCGAGGAGCCGAGCAAACTAACAGCATTCATACAGCTCACATATACATTTACGTTTGTAATTGCGTGTTTTTGTCTCATGTTATGTGTTTTTTTTTTTGCTTGATGTTTTTGTTTTTGTTTTGCTTATACTCAAATACAAGCAAATCCTTATCGCCTCTTCATTAAATTCTATCATATTGTCTGTGTGTGTTTGTGTGTTTGTTTGTTTTATTGTTTCTCTTTAGAAATTTTGCTTAAGTAACAAAAAACAGGAATATGGCTGCTGTTGCTGCTGCTACTATTGATGCTGCCGCTGCTATTACTGTTAATAACGATTTGTTGTTTTTGTTTGTTGTGTTCGTTTGCTTTACGTTTATTACTCTCATTTGTATTTTTATTTATGTCTACTCGGCATTGTTATTGTTGTTTTAAGGCTTTTGTTTATGTTTTTATAATGCCAAGAAAACAAAAATGTGCGTATTCTGGCTACTGGCTTTAATATTAAAGTATGTATGGCGATAGAGAGAGAGAGAGAGACTGCGGGAGAAAACTGTTATATTTTCTGGCAAAGTATAGTTCAATAAGGAATATTAAATTGCATTAATACAGAGACAGAGAGTGGTACAGCGAAAGAAACAGAGAGAGAAAGAAAGTTTTCATGTATTTAAACACTAAAGTTCAATAAAAATCATTAATAATCGGGATTTTATTGTTTATAAAATATTAAATTATCATGTTAAACTATAAAAATTATTCCAAATTCTGATTATTATTATTGCATTAGCATAACAAAATCATTAATTTTAAAGATTAATATTGTTCAACAGGAAATTGGTGATAAAATAAAACCGGAGATATAGAAAAAGCCATCAAAATAACGTAAATATTGAAAAAACACATGCTTTAACAACTCTCTCTCTCTCTCACGTTCTGACTGTGCTTTAGTCATAATACCACTGAATACTAAACTGAATGTGTATGTGTGTGTGTGAGTGTGAAGATGTATTATTGCTTAGCTAGAAATAAATATGCGAAGATTTCTTACTTACAATGTCCCTCAGGGGAACATCATCTTCGGCGTTTTACACACATAGAACACGAATATCATCAATGTTTGTTAAAAAGAACGCATAAAAATGCAATCAGTTGCTTGTCAACTTTCAGTGAAGCAGGTTCTCGTTGCTTCTTTTTGAAATTTTTTTTTTTTTTTTTTTGTATATCAATTATACACCCAAAGAAAAATTACAGTAGGATTCATTACTATTTTCTAATGAGATTCATTAATAAACAATGAGAAATGATCTCCATTTTTGGAAGAATATTTGTCAAGTTAAGTATGTAGTCTTTAGGGATTTGGCATTGTAAATTTTCCATTTTCCACTACATAAACATATTATGAGTTTATATTTGAAAACATTACTAACAATTTTTCTCTGGAAGTCGCCGTGGTCTAGTAGGTAGTGTGTTCGCTTATTAGACGAAAGGTCCGAGTACGAAACCCAGGCGACTTAGGCGACTTCTCAGCAGATTTCTGGCAAAAACTCTAAGAGTAAAAATTGCCATGAAAAGATTCTCAAAAAAATTTGCCGTTCCAAGCCAAGTTTAAAACTGTAAGTCCCACCACTTATGTATAAAAATTAACGCACACAACACGAATGGTGTGAGAAGCTAGGATACTGTTCGTGCCACAGTTGTCAGGTACGCGTCCTCTAACCTAACCTAACCTTTCTCTGGATTATACACATGCCTCTCACAAATACTCTCTCTCATTTTTATCATGTTCTCTTTGTGCCGACGTCTGTTGATAAGGCCGGCAATAGCTGTAGACCACAAAATATCAAGTTTTGCCTTGAGTTATGCTTTGTATTTCGTTTTTTTTTTGAGCTTATAAATGTTATTTAAATAAAATCAAATAAACAAACCATAAGGCCTCAAAACTACTTTGTTAGAACAAAAATAAACCCAAAAAAGAAGCAGCTTTAGTTCCTTTTTTTGATAATTTTTTATTGCCCTAGGGGCATAGTAATTTTTTGCTTTAAACTTTGCAACCCTTCCCTTGTTCTTTTTCTTAATTTCCTTTGATTTTATAATTTCCTTGTATTCTTATTTAAACTTTTCTTATAACCTAACATGATGATGAAAAAAATTTGAAGGTTTTTTTTTTTTGGCACTGCAGGCTAGGTGATGTATTTTGCCTTTGATGTGTGACCGCATCATTTGTCCAAAGGCGTTATAAAACTAATTTCTATTGTTGACCATAACAATTTTGGGAATAAAATGGCAACAAAATTTTTACAAGGCCTGGTATTTTGCTGTAAAATAGTTTGAAAAGTTTTAAAACTAAAAAGTTTAAACAGAAAGCAAAAATTTTTTTTTATTAGAACGAGAAACACAAAAACTTTTTGTTTTTAAACAATTAAATAAACAAAAAAAAAATATTTTTTTTCCTTATACAACAATGACTACAATTAAAAGCCTACCGATTGGTGGTAAGTTAAGTGTCCAATAATTAAGTTTAGGCAATAAAAAATATGTTTTGAAATACAGATTTCTATTGTGTTAACATTTGTGGCTTAATTTATTTCAGTTTGTTAACCTAGTTTTAGCTAAACTTTTATTGCCAAGCAATGTTTATTGCAATTAGTCGTTGTTGTATAGTGATATAAACATATGTACAGACATAAATTGTGAAACATTTTTGTCTCTTGAAGGCCATATACATACGTACAGGCATACATATACGATAAGCCTGGTGTTGCAAAGCAAATTGTTGGCCATTAAGGCTGTTTGGTGTTAAATTATGGTCATTATTCTAACAATAGCTGCTGCTGTTGCTATTCTGATTTCATGTTAAACCATACGTAGACAGAAATAATTTATTAAATAGATTGTTTTGTTGTTTGGGTTTTTAAGCTGCTTAAATTGTTTGCTTTGTAAACGTTTTCTTTTGTGCACACAGTTAGTTTATGAATGAATGGCTTATTAAGGATTATAACTTAACAAAATCAAAAGATTTTCTATTTATTTTTTTTTTCTTTCCAAATATTAAAGAAAATCTTTTGTGTGTAATAAAAGAAAAAAAAATAAAAAAGATTTTTGTTTATTGGCCGTTTTATAAATCATTATGATATTAACAAAGAAATAACAATAAAAACATTAAAAACAATAAAAATAAGATTAATTGTTAATCAAAAAAGGTTTAAAAACGTATTTTTTACTCTACAAGTTAGGCAATAAAAATATAATAAAATTGCAAGCCTAGAAATATACTACACTTTAATTAACATTCTTCTCTTTCGACTTAAAAACACATGAACAACACACTTGTGTTATAATAAGAACTATAAGATGCATGCTGTACACATAACAAATACACTTGCATCTGATCTCTCTTACTCTCTCTTTTTCTCTCTATCTCATGCTTGACTTTGTTTTGCACAAAAAATTCCTTTATAGGAATGAGTACACACACACACTTACACCATACGAGTACAACGTAAACCATGCTTGCTTTACAATTTGATTTACACTCGCCTACTTCAAGACTGAATTCTCTTGCTTTGTTTCGTTTATATTTCCAGTGTTTGTGTGTATATGTGTGTGTGAGTAATTATCTTTGGGTCAATAAATGTGACTGACAGTGAAATGTGTCTTCTTCTTTGCTTACATTGAGACAATAAGACATTTATGCTCGAATAACTTTCTTATAAACAAGCTGCTCGTATCGTGTTCACTCGTATATACAGTACGAATAAACGAATGCATACGTGTACGTATGTATGTGTAAGTGCTTACTTGCTTTGCTTATTAAATGAATGGCCTTTTTGTGTTAGAGTATTAGAGTGTGAATGTATATAAAGTTTACCCTAGAGAACATTTCATAAGACACACACACACACACGTACTTATATGCTTATAATGTTGCTTTTAGAGAACCTTAAAAATACCCGTGTATGTTGGCAAGTGTAGAAGAGAGAAGAAATAAAATGGAACTTGTGAATTGCCAACACATTGTAAAGTTTTTAATCTTTTCTCTTTCTCTTTCACACACGCACATAATTATATATTGGCAGTTGCTTTAGGGTTTACTGTGTTGGAATTACAAAATATGTTTAGAAATTCCCCTAGGATATTAAAAATTAAAAATGTTTAGCACAGATAAACAAATTTAAATAATAAAATGCGGAAATAGTGAAAAAAAAATCAATATTATTTAATTAAATAATAATATTGTTACGTTTTTATATTTTAAAAATATTAAAAATAAAATAGAAATAAATTTTGTGTTTAGTTTTAATTAAAATTCTTTATTATTTGCATAATTCTGATGTAAACAACGACAATTGCTTTGTTTGTTATTCTTAATAAAACACTTTTGCGTAAACTTTAACAATTGTTGGGCAAATCTTTATAACGGAGATCTTCAAATCAAGTTTATTCTCTTTACACAAGATTGACTGAATTTTTACTGATTCCGTTGCCTACTTTGTCTTTGCGTTTTATATGTATGGCAACGTAAACAGTCTAAAGGTTCAATTAGTCGTGACTTTACCATAACGCTGTAGTCGTAACATAATCCCTAACCGTAAATTTACTATTAGCAGCAATCAGTGCTGCCATGGCCATAAACAGCTGTTTACGTTAATTGCACATACGTACAAAGTAAAAGTACAAAAGTAAACAAAAAAAATGTGTATCTATGTAAGTAAATTCAGCAAACAACTGTTTATGGTTATGGCAAAAAACCAAAATTCAATTGGGGCATATGGTTATCGTTATGACTATGGCATTATGCTAAGTCACCTATAATCGAAAACAGTGATGTCCATAAAGTTGGTTAAAACAGCTGATTTATATGGTTATGGTTAAGTCACGACTAATTGAACCTTAATTTTCGTGGCTTCGGCTTCTCGAGTTCTGGATAAATGTAAACATTATTGTTTCATTGTTGTTGTTTTTGAATTTCGTTTACATTGTTAGAACAGTTATAGAGCCTAGTTATAACCCACTGAATACAACCACTTTGAAACTGGCCATGCCTTACACTGACTTCTGCAGAAGAAGACGATAATGAGAAGATCCCAGAACATCTTTCCTGACATCTCAAGCATAACATGTCTGCCAAAAGTCGATTTGGATGGTATTCTTCTTCTAGCTAAACTGTTATGTAGATGTAGATGTTTAAAAGAACTTTTTCAGAGCACTGTATTGCCATTCTTTCAAAATCAAAAATGAAAATCTTTGATATCCCACATGCAATGTCTTTAGCAATTTCTTTACGATTGTATATGCTAGCCGCATACTCCAGGATATGTACCTGAAGTATTGATGTTATCGATCACCGCGATAACTGTAGCCGGAATACAAATGTAACGTCAAGAAGCGTTTTTCTTATCTGCACTCATACGCATTTTTCAATGTCAATCAATAAGTGACATATATTGACTGAAAATACGTGAATTTTCTTTAAAAGTTGCATTCATTTGAACCGTGAACCGACTAAAATTGCATTCATTGCACTCGTAGAGGTTTAAGACCCCCCCACACAATGCTCAGAAGAGTATATAACAGCCAGTGATGCCTTTAAAATTTCATAATTTCCTAAGGTAGTGTCTTTTTTACGAATAAATTGGAAAGAAAGAGTCTGATGATCTCATACAACGAACTGCTATGTTTCTCTATAATATCTCCAGCAATCTATTGCCTGTCAAGTAATTTGGTAAGCACAATTATGTGCTCTAAAGTAAAGTGCCTAAAGCCTGTTGCTAATGGAAGTTACTAATTCCAGTCTATTTCCAAATAGTTCCAGGCAAGTCTCAAATCTTTTCCCTCCATATTCATTAAAAAAAAAAATTATCTGAAGTGTGGGCTTTACTTTTCAAGCATTGAACAAAACTGTTATTAAATAATTATTTTTATTCCCCCCATAAACATTATAAACGTTTAACCTTTAACCTTGACATCTTTGGCTGGTTAATTTGTTGATTTAAATGGCCGTGTTTTTCAAAATTTTCCCATTAACAAAAACAATCGCGCTATTATTTAAGCCTTTGAAATCAACAAACATTTTAAAATCACTCAGTAAAGTTAAGAGTTAATTATCTTGGAAAGACAAAACAAAAAAAACTTTATAATTTACAGTCTAATAACTCTTGTAAAAGCAACAACAACACCAACAACAAAAAAAGGAGAAAACAATCACCCTGACAACAGTAGGTAGAGTTGGCAAAGCAAGCAGCAGCTGTCAGCTGCTTACTAAAGCAATTTATGCCGTTAATAACGATGATGGTTACGAACGACAAATATGTTCACCACACTCGTTCGTTCGTTCGTTCGTCATCATTACTTGAAATGTCGTTAGGCGGCCAGGAGGAGTAAGGAATATTAACAACAACAAATTTTCTTGATGATATTGGTTGTTGTTGTTGTTGCTGCTGTTGATATAATGAATCAACGATGGAAGGTCGGTCATCACAGAGTTTGAGTTTAAGTAGCAAATGAAATTTTCATTTAAAAAGAAATCAATTTAAATTCTATTTTACACTCTACCGCTCTCTCACACTCTCTCTCTCTCTCGCTCTCATTCTCTTTGTCTCTCTAGTGGTGTGTTTAACTATACTTCCGTTATCTTAACAAGTTTCAAATGAAATCTTTAGAAAGAAATCCATCCTCTTAACACAGTTTGAAACTAAAACTAGTAGAGACCAGACAACACGCAACACAACGCAACTCAAATGAGTGCCTGCCGTTGCTTTGTGTGTGTTTGTGTGTATGTGTGCTTTGAATTGTAACTGAAGGAAAGGTAAATACAGTGAACTCTCGATAACGTGAATTAATTTTTACCAAATCAGTTAATATTTTAAAGTTTGTTCATTTAAAACGAAAAATTTGCTTTTAATTTTTCCTTAAATGGGTCAACAAGTTGCGAATGCGCAGAAAGCTTATCTCCGGAGATTTTAAGAAGGCAAACACCAAACCTTGAATTAAATTTTTGCAGCCATCCTTCATTGGCCTTAAGACCACGATCATTTTGTTCGTGAATTTTGAAAGCTTTGTCTTTTAACATCAGTCCTTTTACGGGCATTTTTTTCGTTTCGCTTGTGTTGGAACCATTTTTAAATAATTTTTTTTTTTCATTTTTGAAAATTCCGCTCCATGTAATGTTTTACGCTTTCCAGTGACATAAAGTGTATTACAGTCGAACTTCTATAAATTGAATCACCATTATCCTGAAGAAAAACTTCAACTTTTAGAAACTTGAAGTTTAAGAAGCAAAACCTGATAGAATTTCTCTTCAAGATGCCGTTTGCTAAGCTTCAACTTATGGAAACTTCAAGTAATTGAAGTTCAAATTATAGAAGTTCCACTGTATTTACACGATTATTAATTTAGCGTTTTTTGTTTTTAATGGAAGAAATTATTGCCGAGCTACTAGCATTAAACAATCAAAAATTTCCAATTTAAAAACAAATTTAAAAAAAAGTGTTCACGTTTTCGCGAGTTCACTGTAGATTACAGCTATTTAAAGAGTGAGACAGAGAGGGAAAGAGAGAGCGAAAGAGGGCAAAAGGTAGAGTGACAGAAAGTAAAAGAACAGCAACAGCAACAAGAACAACAGCCGGAAGTTATTACAGTTTAATTGTGTTCTCGACCGTTTAATATTTCATGAAAGAAAAAAAAAGTTTTCTGTGCTTCATTAAAAATTTAAATATTTATGCTGTGCATAGCAACTCTTCCACATCCTCTTTCTCCTTATTTCTCTCTCTCTCACTCTTTCTCTATTTTCTATTTGATTTGAATTTCAAAAAGGGAAGGCGAAAATATAAAAAAAAAACTTTGCATTTAAATTATTAAAAATAATTTACTGCAGCTGTGGCGCAATGCTTTAAATGGAAATCATTTTTAAAAATTGATTTACAATGTGCAGCCGTGCTTTGGGGCACCATATTTTTTATTTTTCTTTTTTATTTTTTTGTTAAAATTATTGCCTAAAATCTGCAATCATAATTCATTGAGAAACTTTCTAAAAAAAAATTTGTTTTTTTCTTGATTTTGTAATGAATTTTGTCAACACTTGTAATGAATGTGCATAAATTTTATGACACTCACACACACATACACACACACACACACGCACACAATCATTAATAAACAATAAAATTTATTCATTCATTCCATCATTCATTCCCTCATTCATACATTCATTGAGAGAGAAATGAAAAATATGCCACAAAAATGGAATTATAATTTCAATATACGTGGGCACATCTTAAAGTGATTAAACAAAATTTGAAAGCAGCAATTTAGAGAAAAAGTAAAGCAATTAACTAATGCTTTAGAAACTAGAGAAACTGTTCATACTGAGTTTATATGTACGTTTACAATTTGTTACGTTTTTACCTTTTAAAAACGTTTAAATATGAGCTTTAAAACACCGCTTCTTCACACAAGACTGACTGAATTTTTACTAACTCCATTTGCCTGCTTTGTCTTGCCTTTATTTATTTCTTTTATTTATTCACACAATATTTTATTTTCGCATAATTCTATGTGCCAGAGTTTACACAACTTGATGTAAACAACAATAATTGCTTTGTTTGTTATTCCTCTGTTTACACACTTTTGCATAAACAATAACAATTGTTTGATAGATGTTTATAACGAAGATATTCAAACCGCGATTATTCTCTTCACACAAGACTGACTACATTTTTACTGACTCCATTGCATGCTTTGTCTTGCTTTTTATATAGCAGGGCAAAAGCAATCTGATGAGATCTCTATAAATGTAAACATGTAAACAAAATTAGTGATTCTAAGTAACTAACTCGTCGATCTGCTGTGCAAAGGATTGCCAAGATTGTAAACATGTTTGAAGAGACTGTAACAGTTGCTGCTAGGGGTCAGGCCAGTATTTCAATGCAAAGCCAAAACTATTGCTTTCTATTTAGAGATAGTGTGGCGGACAATCCGCTACCTGTGATTCCGCCTACGCCTCATTATAGCAGATTTTGTATTTGATTTTGCACTTCCAGCGACATAATATTCAAGTCACACAAGAATTACAGCCCGCTGAACATTCACAGTGCTTGATGTAAACAACAACAATTGCTTTGTTTGTTATTCCTTTGTTTGTTTACACTTTTGCATAAACAATAACAATTACTAGTTAATTTTTTGCCAAATCTTTGCAATGGAGATTTTCAAACCACGAATACTTTATTCAAATGCACTCCATCTTCACACAAGATTGACTGAATTTTTTACTAACTCCGTTAATTGCTTTACGTTGGCTTTTATATCTGGCAAAGTACCACAGTCTGATGAATGTTCTTTAAGGGGAATGTTCATGATTTCGCCTACTCGAAATCTTTAGAAATGCAAACATCGTTGCTTACATTTGGACTCTTTGTCGAGAGCCGATATTAGGGCTCCCCATAGATTCATAAATAGATTGAACTGATTGCGAAGTGCTTAGGCATTAAGGTTGCAGTCTCACTCGCTTGTGTGCTCGCTTGTTCCGTCTCTTACATGGTCTTTTTTCTACCGTCTTTTCTTTTTTTGATTTTCCCCTATCAGCTTCACTATTCTCTCTCTCTCTCCCTCACTAGGTCGAATTTATATAGGGTATTTATAGTCTCTGGTTATTGTACTTGTCCTAATGAGACAAGTACACGTCCTCAAACTTAATCTAACCTATACGTACCAACAAGGTTGCCTGAATTAGTCGTACTCGACTGCCTTTCATGAAGAACGAATCTGTGTTTTATTAAGTAAGGCGGTATTGCAGTAAATTTCAAGGTATTTAAGTCGTCACTTAGAATTAACGTCATATGTGTATGTGTGTGTGTGTGTAATACAAAAGAACAGTCGAACTTCTATAAACTGAATCACCATTATCCGGCAGAAAACTTCAACTTTTAGAAACTTCAAGTTAAAGAAGCAAAACCTGATAGAATTTCTCTACAAGATACTGTTGCTGTGCTTGAACTTATAGAAAATTCAAGTAATTGAAGTTACAAATTATAGAAGTTCCACTGTAATTTTCATTGTAAGATTAGGAGGTGGTATTTTGACCTACATTTTCAGGCATATTTTCAGGTCTGTGTTCCTAATTTGCATTTTATTTTGTGATGATTTTTGTATCCTATTCCCCAGTTACTTTTGGCGGAGTCTCTTAATTTGAAATTAAAAACATTTTTTATGGCATTTTTAATGTCTTTAGGCTTGAAAACTGTTTTCTTAATTATTCAGTGGACACAGACACAGACAGAGACGAATAAAACAGATTGTACTCGTGAAATCAACGAATTAAATTTTAATGATTCTGTTAAGGTTTTAAATTTTAAATTTACAAAGAAAATTTAATTTCTCTCTCTCTCTCTTAGCTTTAGCGAAGTGGAAGCCTTTATCGATCGTTTCATTTGAAAATTTCAAAGTTTTACCATGTTTTTCTTCCTCTCTAAACTGCAGCTCACTTCACTTTACTTTCTTTAATTTATTTTTAATTTCATTATGAAGTGATAGATAGAGAGAAAGACAGAGCAATAGAGAGAAATTAAACCTTGAATTCTAGTTTTTATTTGAAGTTTTAGTGAAACTGGAGAGAGAGACAGAGAAGGCAGAGCAACAACTAAGAAAAGTTTTCAATGCTTAAGCCAAAGTATTAAAATGTTACTCCATTACAGACAACAGACAAAAGACAGCAGCATTATACCGTTTAAATAAAGGGTCCGCCAAATAACGTATTTTTTTTTTACAGAATATTTTCTCAAATTTCTTTTTTTTTTATTTGAAAGTATGATCCTTCCGGTTAGGTTAGGTTAGGTTAGAGGACGTGTACTTGTCAATTCTGACAAGTACAGTACTCGGTGGTCGAATTGACCCATTGTACTACGTCCGTGTTGTGTGCGTTAATTTTATACATGAGTGACGGGGGACCTACAGTTTTAAAGTCGTTTCCGAACGACACATGTTTTTGAGAAGCTTTTCATGGCAATTTTTTTACTCTCAGAGTCTTGCCAGAAATCTGCTGGGAGGAAGTCGTCGAAGAAATATTTTTCGTTTTGATGTCTCACCTGGGATTCGAACTCGGGTCTTTTGTCTAATAAGCCAACACACTACCTACTAGACCACGGCGGCCTTCATCCTTCCGGTTACTAATGGAAAATAATTTCATTCAAATAACTATCTCGGCTGGCCATGCAGTGTAGCCTACACAATCGGTCTAATTTTTAAGCACATTATCGATTGTGTGCAGCTGTATTTCACCCAATGGCTTTACGGATATTGTCCTTTAAAGCGTCAATTGTCTTTGGTTTGTCAGCGTAACACTTAGCTTTGACGGCCGGTCCCACAAATAATAGTCCAACGGTGTTAAAGCACAGCTCCGAGGTGGCCAAACGACATCAGCTTTGAGGCTGATAAAGCGGTTTTTAAAAATAGGGCGCAAAACATTGAGTGTAGCTTAGGCTGTGTGGCACGTAGTGACGTCCTGTTGCAAACAAATGTTGCCAATAGCCTTCTCTTCAATTTTTGTGAATAAAAATTCGTTCAAAATGGCCAGATAACGATCGCCATTCACTGTGGCGGCCACTTCTTGCTCATTTTCGAAGAAAAATGGCCCAATTATGCCTCTGGACCAAAATCCGCAACAAACAAACAATGACTCGAGTGTAGGTTCGGCTGTATGGCACGTAGCGCCATCGTGTTGAAACCAAATGTTGCCAATATCCTCCTCTTCATTGTCCGATAACGATCGCCATTGACTGTAACGGCTACTCCTTACTCATTTATCGAAGAAAAATTGGCCCAATTATGCCTCTGGACCAAAATCCGCACCAGAGAGTGGCTCGTTTTGGGTGTGTCGGTGCTTTTCAATATATGCGTACGGGTTTTTCTGTGCCCCAAAATACGACAATTTTGCTTG
This sequence comes from Sarcophaga peregrina, assembly GCA_014635995.1. Lineage (NCBI taxonomy): Eukaryota > Metazoa > Arthropoda > Insecta > Diptera > Sarcophagidae > Sarcophaga > Sarcophaga peregrina. Next base: position 6,572,549 of record CM025792.1, on the reverse strand, counting down.
TTGTTTACATACCCGCCAAGATCAAAACGAGCTTCTTCTGAAAAGATGATTTTTTTTTTCTTTTGCCAAAATCGGCATCTTCTGTAAGTCGATTGCAGGCTTACTTAGTGAAGCGAAAACGAGTATACACGACCATATACGTTCAGCGGAAGAATAAAACTAATTATCCGTCAAATCAGACATGAGCTAAGTGTTACCATTCGCGAAATAAACACTAGTTGAAAAAAAAAACGTTAGATGGCGGACCCAATACCATACAGAGAGAGGTAGTAGCAAAAAGAGAGGGAGAGAGAGAGAAAGAGAAAGAGAGAGCAAAGCAAGAAAGTTGACAATTGAAATGAAAAAATAGAAAATTCTGCTTTAAATAATCCTCAAACAGTTTTATCAGCAATTAAAAAAAAAGAAAATAAAAAAAACGGAGAAGAAAAACAACCACAAACATTAAATACTTGAAGGTTAAGCAGAGATTCCCAAACAGTACGGTTTTTTTTTTACGCCGAGGAGGGGCAAATGTACCTAACCGCATCATAGAGGAAGTCGTCACGTCCTCCGTGTGTGGGGCCTTCACCCGCTAAATCCCCCCTCGTACCGTGGACTGTTGTGTCCGCTCCGGAACTACGGTGGTATTACTTTGGAGTGGAGTCCTATTGGCCCTTTGGACGCCTTCATGCTCACATTCGCGTCCGGACTGCGTAATGAAGGTTGGGGAGACTTCTAATTGTCTCCACTATTCCTTCCGACCTCGTTTGACACGTGAACTAGTGTCATCTATGCCGGCGTGCCCGCATGCTCCGCAGCCTCCAGATCTCTATTCTTCAGTCTCAGAATGCGCTCCACATAATTCGCCACTGAGGCCCAATTCTCTGTGGTCGCAATCATAGCCCCGACAATGTTAGTGGCCGTTATCGTTCCGATCATCGACGTCAGTGCAGAGCGATAACTCTGCCAGCGTGCACATTCGAAGATAGTGTGTTCCGCATCATCTATTACCTCCCCTTCCTCGTAAAGGCAGTAAGGGGAGGTGATCTTGCCAATTCTGTTGAGATATTTCCTAAAATATCCGTGGCCCGATAGCATCTGTGTAACGTAATAATTTACTTCTCCAAATTTCCGACAGATCCATAGCTTTATTTCCGGAATGAGTCTCGCCGTCCATCTTCCTCTATCCTCGTCGTTCCATCGTCGTTGCCATTCTGAAATCGTGTTTTCCCTGAAGCAACCGGTTATGTAGTTTCTAGCCGATTTCGCCTTATAAATCTTCATCCGCTCTGCTGCCAGTAGATCGACAGGGATTGTACCGGCTATCACAAGTACGGCTGGGGCGGACACCGTACAGTACGGTTAGAATTGGTAGGTAGGTGGTAGATAGACAGTCAAAGCTCTCATCGATATGAAACTCGTAGACCTAGAGTATTTGTCATAAAATTAGCTCCTAAACATGTGGACTTGTTTAGATGGATACTGTTAAATAGCTAACAGTGCTCTGTTAAGAGCAAATTTACTTTTGTTAATGCCAAATGTGGCACTGCTAAACTGTATGGTTGGCGTCTTGGATTTAATTTCAATTTTTCACACACATGCAGTTAAGTTTCTCTGGTTTACTTGATTCTCTGTGTAAATAAATACTCAAGCATCACTTGTGTTAGCATATGAACAACATGCACTCCATGCTTATATGCATACACACACACACACACACATACTCCCATAAAACGTATAAAAATATGTTCTTTATGTCCTTTAAACATTACAATTTAAATTCATGCACTTGAAATACAAATACAAACACAAAAAAAAAAGAGGGCGAATATAAATAAACCCGTTTGTCTAGTTGCTACTCTCTCGCTCTCTCTCTCTCTTTCACATTCTCTGTGTTCGTTAACTTTGACTTACGTTGCCTTCGTTATAAATAGAGGGTGGAGCGATGCACTTAAATTTAATTGAAAAAAACTTGAAGTAGAGAATTGAAGAACTAGAGAAATAGAGCAACATTATTGAGCTGCACGATGCACGACGCAAAGCAGAGGCAACAATTGTGTTTGCAATGAAATTTGAAAAATTATTTGTCATGTGTGGTGTGGTGGTGGTGAAGAATTTGTAAATAAAAAAAAAGTTCTTCTCGTAAAATGCTTGAAACTTTTCTGTTTAAAATGCAATTTTTCTTCTTCTTTTTTTATTTTTAAAAAAATAGTTTTGAATTTATATTTTATTTGTAATTATTGCTTTAATTAAGTGGGTTTAGATATAAAAAAAAAAATATTTTTCCTGTTTTAATAAGATTTTTTTAATGTTGTTGCATGCGTAAGTGAATAATTGAATAGATTTCTAGCATAATTGTTGGCAAAATTAAAAAGTTTTTCTTTTTATTCATATTAAAACCACTTTTTACTGACAAAAACTAGAAACTAAAAACTAATTCAATAATAATTAAAAAAATTGTGTCTCATTTGCTTAAAAAATGAACTAGCTTTCCTCTTTTTTAGGGAAAAACAAAATTGCGATCTTTATCTCTTTCTTCATGGCTGAGCGCCATTATTAATTTGATTTAGCACATCAAAACATTTCTAAAAACGATGAAGTCTTATCTCCATAACCTCAATATCCCTTGCGAAACTATAATCAAGTATCCTTTCAGAGAGAGAGAGAGAGCATCAATCCGCCATCTGCACAATATGAGATATCCTTTCCTTTCATTTGTTTAATAAGGGAAATCGGTCTTCCTTTTTAGAGAAAAGCCAAATTGCAACATTAACCACTTACTGGCTAGGCTAAGGAAATGCCCACGCCGTCATAATTGACTGAGTTGAGCACATTATCATCGTCTACATAATCTCCGCCCCCTTCCTCCCCCTGCCTTACGAATCTAAAGACCAGTTTTCGTTTGCATCCTTGAAAGAAGACGATCCAGGCTCGAAGCCCTCGATAAGACGTTCTCTCTTTTCTTGCTCCTTCTTAGGGTGTCTGAAAAGCCGTCTCTCCTATATCTGCATAACTCGATATCCTCACTCGAGAAATCCCCAATTTCTCTCTTTTCTTGCTCCTTTTTCAGGCGTCTTAAAAGGCGTCTCTCCTACAGCTGCATAAGTCGAGATATCCCCACGTTTTTGCTCCTTCTTCAGGCGTCTGAAAAGGCGTCTCTCCTTCATCTTCACAACTCGAGATATCCCCACGTTCTCGCTTTTCTTGCTCCTTCTTCGGACGTCTGAAAAGGCGTCCCTCCTACATCTGCATAAGTCGGGATATCCCCACGTTCTCTCTTTTCTTGCTCCTTCTGCGGGTGTCTGAAAAAGCGTCTCTTCTACATCTGCATAACTCGAGATATCCCCACATTTTCGCTTTTCTTGCTCATTCTTCGGGCGTCTTAAAAGGCGTCTCTCCTACATCTGCACAACTCGAGATATCCCTACGTTCTGGCTTTTCTTGCTTCTTCCTCGGGTGTCTGAAAAGGCGTCTCTCCTACATCTGCATAACTCGAGATATCCCCACGTTCTGGCTTTTCTTGCTCCTTCTTCGGGTGTCTGAAAAGGCGTCTCTCCTACATCTGCATAACTCGAGATATCCTCACTCGAGAAATCCCCACGTTCTCTCTTTTCTTGCTCCTTCTTCGGATGTCTGAAAAGGCGTCTCTCCTACATCTGCATAACTCGCGATATCCCTACGTTCTCGTCTTTCTTGCTTCTTCTTCGGGTGTCTAAAAAGGCGTCCCTCCTACATCTGCATAACTCAAGATATCCCCACGTTCTCGCTTTTCTTGCTCCTTCTTCGGATGTCTGAAAAGGCGTCTCTCCTACATCTGCATAAGTCGAGATATCCTCACTCGAGATATCCCCACGTTCTCTCTTTTCTTGCTCCTTCTTCTAACGTCTGAAAACGCATCTCTCGTCTCTCTTCTCCTTGTAGTTCCTCTGTAGTTCTCTACAATGGCACTCAAAGCGGCGGACTGCAATGTTTTCTTATACGCGGCGCCATAAGCTGCTGTTGCCTCGCAAGACTCCTCACCTCACATTAGTTTCGTTGTGGTAGGCGCTCTCGTAAACAAAGAATGTTTCCGCAGAAGTGCGCAAGCAGTGGGGGATGTTGCCTCACAGTCCACCAATGTCGTTCAGTTTGGATGGCGATAGACGGAGCTTATCTGACAGTTGAGCTACGGATAGCCTTAGCTATCCATTGTGAACGCAGCTTCTTGATGTCTTGCGCAAATTCGCACAGACCTCAAGGCATACAATACATACGTAATCGAGTGTTGGCTGCGACAAGATGGTGGTTTGTATTGATATTTGAACCTCTGAACGTGCACACATCTAGTACAATAGACACGTGCCTTTCGTCAATCACAATGTGATCAATCTGATTGACTGTTGATCAATCAGGTGCTTTGTGGATATTGAAGTATAGAAACCTAATGCTACATACTCTAGCATGTCCCAGGCCTCGGCAAAATCGAACACCATTATGCCATTGGACGTGGGGGTCGCGAAGAGGCTGAACTAAGCAGCAGTGGCACCAAAGACATCTTTCCGCCTGACCTTCATATTAAAATGTCCGACAACGATTTTGTTAACATGGAAAAGGCACTTGTCGTATATGTTTTCGGGATTAGGGCTCTTGTTCAATCGGCATAAGTCTAGGGGATTGTACTTCGCTGCACGCATTAGTTAACATGTAGTGAATGTTAGTATGCCATCTAGGAGTGGCTACAAGGGAATTTTACCTTGTTTGCATGCCTGCCATCCCACATTATTCTTTAGCTCACGTATAATTAAGATTCTGTTCGATTTGGAAGAACTTCTCGTTAGGGTTTAACTTCAAGACGGTGTTATAGTGTTGTCGCAGATATCTCGACGGGATAGCGAAACGATATGCCATTCATATCGTAAGGTGCCGGAGCACATTGGTATTCCGGGTAACTACAGAGCTGATTCTCTTGCCAGCCGGGCCACGACCATTGAGCTTTCCAATGAGTTCTCGGATCTGGGCGTAGCTATGAGGACCTGCTGCAAGCTTATAATTGAACGTCGATTCTGTCGATTCAACGGAAGGTAAGCGGTCTCGGATACGGGTAGAACGGCTCGTAAAATTTGGCCAAGGCTGGATAAGGGGCTCACAATAAGGCTTCTTCAACTACAAAGGGGCGCGCTCAGTGCAGTTGTCGATGTTATTACGAGGCATTGAATTATGCGTACACATGCAAAGCGCTTCTGTCTTAAACACCTTACAAACGACTTCTGTAGAAGCTGCAGAGTTGAGGAAGAAGAGGAGACTGTCCTTCACTTGCTGGGAACATGCCCGGCTCTATGCCAAAGGAGAAGAATGAACTTGACTACTTACTACATGGATGATCTGGAAGAATGAACTGTCAAGGATTGACATTGACAGCCTGAATCGCTTCATTATGAGCTCAGAGTGGTTTCGAAACTAGCGGATAACGAATGAGTGTAGTAGCACAATGGGCCCAATGCGGCCTAAAGGAGTCCATCCAAAAAAATGTTCATGGATGGGCAGCCATCTCTACCTACCTACCTAAAGATTAACAGGGAAAATTGAAAACAAATTTGAAAATGGTCAGTTAGGTGAAAAGAAAGGCAAAAGAAAGACGAATAAATTACAAAGAAAAAAAATGTTAAAAAAAGAAGGTTTTTGCAAATTGTAAAAAAAACTGAATTTTCAAAAACTTAAAAACCAAAACTTCACGTGTAAAAGACCCCCTGTAAAGCTTTAGCAGCAATATCCTTGGCATGTTCTATTGAAATTCAAATCCTTGTAACTAAGAACTCATATTTGCTGTTACAAATTGTTTTGAGGTTACAATAAAGAGGGGAAATCCCTTTTAAATGTAAAATGCCTTAAGCAACACCCACACACAACGGCCCACGTATAAACGCATGCATGCCTGCCTACATACGCTGCAAAAAAAGTTTTCTTTTATTGCCAAGGAAAACCTGCTGCGTAAGGCACCTTATTTTGCCTTACCTTAGCATATCTTTATTACGAGTACGTTTGTGTTAATGAACCTTTTTAAACACACAGTTTAACCGTGTGGAGAACAAGCACTTAATAAAACATATGCATGAGTGTGTATGTGTATGTTCAAGTAATAAAAATGCTGCTCATAAAATATGTTCGCTGGCTGAGCCGCTGTTGCTTTATGAACCAAAAAGCAATTCCTTTACTTTTGTAAATTCTTTACACAAAATAAACTGCCAACACAGTCAAGTCAATGACCATAATAAATTCACTTGAGAACATAAACTTCCGCATAGCAACGAAGGGGGGAGGAAGGGGGGATCGCTATAAAAGTCGTCGTATATTAAAAATGGAAGTCGTGTTGGGTGTCAAGTGGCGGCAAACAAATACTTGACATTTGTCAAGAGAGGACATTCGCTGTCATATTAAAACAAAACAGCAGGTGCAGGCAGGCAGCTATTGTTGCTCTGACTGAAGCATATGCTTAAAGCATATGTCGCTTGTGATGTATGTTTTGTATGCCAACATATTTTTACTGTCACACTCTCTAGCTGGCATGCGATTACATTAATTTAAGATGAGGTTTAAAAAGTAATCAAATTGTATGTGTGTGCGTTTGTGTGTGTGTATGCTGTGTAATAAATATGGAAATAATTTCAACAATAAATTTTAATCAATATTTTCCATCACATTATGTATTTGCTTTTCTTATAAAACAAAATGTTGCCATTATATGAGTTTCTTGATTAAAATGAGCTTAAAGAGGCGGTGTTTTAAGCTGTCATTGTCATTGCAATAAGATATCGAGAAAATTGACTATAAAAAATGCAAGTTATCATCAGATTTACTATAAAAAATGCAAGTTATCGTTAAATTATGTTAAAAACATGCAAGTTATTGTTAAATTTATTTAAAAAAAAAATGCAAGTTATCGTTAAATTTATTATAAAAACTACACGAGTCACGTTTACTATAAAAATGCAATTATTGTCAAATTTGCTATAAAAAATGCAAGTTACCGTTAAATTTATTTTAAACAATCAAGTTATCACAAATTTATTAAAAAAAAATCATGCAAGTTATCGTTAAGTATAATTATAAAAAATACACGAATCACGTTTAATATAAAAAAATGCAATTCATTGTTAAATTTACTAAAAATGCAAGTTATCGTTAGATTTATTATAAAAATATACAATTTGCTGCATGAAATGTAAATTGTCTTCCAATTTACTGTAAAAATGCAAATAATCGCCAAATTTATTATAAAAAATCAATTAAAATTTATTATAACAAAATTGCAAAATTCATCATACAAGTTATTTTACAAAAATAGCAAGTTATCGTTAAATTTATTGTCAATTATTTAAAAAATGCAATAATGTTATCGTTATTGTCAATTTCAAATTTACTACAAAAATTGTCAATACAATATTGCAAGTATCGTGAAGTTCTATCTAAAAACGCGATAAATTATATTACATTAATTAATTGACAGAAAGTTTATTAATAGTTAGCTTTAAAAAATGTTATTCTACCGAAAGTGCAAGTCATCGTTAACTTTATTACAAAAATATGCAAGTTATCGTTAAATTTACAATAAAAATACAAGTTATCGTTATAGCTACTAAAAAATTAAATGAAAGTTATCGTTCAATTTACTACAGAAAATGCTATTTATCGTGAAGTTTCCTACAGAAAACGCATTAGCAAGGTATTAATAGTAGCTTTTGATTCTACCGCAAATTAAGAAGATCAGTTGTACCATTAGATCAAAGAGAATTGAGGGGGGTGGGAGGATGCTGTGTCCTGTGAATTATTACAAGATAGTTTTCAGAATAGTTGTCTGTAATATGATCCTTTGCCTCGCTCAAAAATTTCTAATTTGGGGGTCGCCGTGGTCTAGTAGGTAGTGTTCTGGTTTATTAAACGTAAAGCCAGGGTTCGAGTTCCAGGCCAGACATTCAAAAAAATAAAAATAAAAAATACAAAAAAGAATTTTTTCAGCGATTTCTTCTCTTTCTCTTCTTGTTTCGTTACAAATATCTGTCGTTCGGGATCCGACTTGTTTATCAATGCAATGCCAAAGCTATCGATTTCTATTAGCGATAGTGTGGCGGAGAATACAATCCCATATGATGCCAGGCATGGGACTTACTTACGCCTCATTATGACAAATTTTGCATTTGAATTTGCTCTTCCAGCGACATAATATTCAAGGCACATTAAGAATTACAGCCTGCTGAACATTAACAAGGCTTGATGTAAACAACAACAATTGCTTTGTTTATTATGGTTCTTTGCACTCTTTTCCATAAACAATAACAATTACTAGACAATTGTTTGATAAATCTTTGTAATTGAGATCTTCAAACCACGATTATTCTCTTCAAATGCCCTGCGTCTTTACACAAGACAAATTGAATTTTTACTAACTCCGTTAACTGCTTTATATCTGACTAAGTTGCCTTTATATCTCACTAAGTAAACAGTCTGAAGTCGCCGTAGTCTAGTAGGTACTATATTGGCTTATTAAAGGTAAAGCCAAGGTTCGAGCCCTAGGCCATACATCAAAACAAACTACAAAAAGTATTTCTAAATAAACCTGCCTGCTCTGTCGTTCGGAGGCGACTTTAAACAGTAGGTTCCCGCCACTTCTGCATAAAATTAACACACACAACATAAGTGGTGTGAGAAACTGCGGGCTTTTTGGGAACGATTGGTGTAGACTGTCTAATGGTGGAGGTATAGCACTGGCCATTTTATAGTCACCAGCAGCAACTCGTTTCCTTACCGTTCGCATCTTCCCTCTCCCTTTCCACCTTTCCTAATAAACCTGCACAATGCACTGCATGAGTAGGGGTCATCCCCTGAGTGCTGGTTTTATAAAAATTTCTACTCATTTCTTGTGTGTATTTTAAATGACGGCGATTGCAGATATCTGGAAGTCGTCGTAGTCTAGTAGGTAGTGTGTGTTAGCGCTTATTAGACGTGAGGCCATGGTTCAAACCCTAGGTCAGACTTCTTCAACTAAAATGAAATATGACTTCTAATCAACAGATTTCTGCCAAATAATCTAAGAGTTTTGCTTAGACTCCCTTTATTATTTTCTAAATTTTTTAAAGTGTTCATCGAGAGGTAAATTTGCTAAATTAATGCCATGGGCCATGACAGTATAACGTATAGAGACTGTCTGGTCTTGTTATTGAATTATAGGAAGAGGGGGGAGAGTCTTTTCTTTTGTTTATTGAATTTAATCTTCAAACTGTTGGTTTTACAAATGATTTCAATAAAAAATAAAAAATTTCTGGTTCTATTTGAACGACAAAAAAAATTCGTAGAATTCTTTGTGACTGCAAAAGAAGAAGGAAAGGAAACCTTCAAAATCCGTGCTGTGATTACAAAATGTTGGGAAAAAAATCCAAAGTTATTGTTGTATATTGTACGTGTGAATATTTTTACATATTTTTGTAAATATTTTTAACACGATTTTTATTTTTCTTTTGTTGTTATTGAAATACTTTTCTTGTTTCTCCAAAGTTGTTCACGGTGTTACATGTACGTTTACCCTACGGCATGGAAAATATCAACAAAAAACAAACAAAAAATAGCAGAAAAAACCAGGTTAACTTAAACAAAAAAAATAGAATGAAATTGTATAGAAGGAACAAAAAAAAATATCACGAAAATAATTTATAAACCTCACCGCAGACAACAGGCAACAGGAGTTCCATGCAGATTTAATAAGATTTTTGTGTGTGGCAATTGGGAGGGGGGAAATTTAAATTTTTCACTTTTTAACGAGACTAGACGACCCGTACGAATATTTCGCACCGTTAGTTAACATTTTTAAAACATATAATCACAATTTTACAACAGTATTATCATGCAGTTCTATATATAAAATATAATTTTTTATCAATGAAAATATTAATTTTTCAATTTCTAATTATTTTTCGCAATTAGTGTTCGATATAAGCTTTTAAATGAGATATCATTCATTTAATTTGATGCGGTGGTATGGGAGATACTTGCAACCGACAAAAAAAAAGTGCTTTTGAAATAATATATATGATGATTGATGGGAATGCATGACGGAAATTTATTCAATCATCAAAATTATTCCAGCTATCCCACTACCACCGTTGGAAAGAGCATCCTCTGGACTACTCTATTTGCATATAGTCTATATGGGGTACAGTTTCTTATATATTCCAAAGTGGCCACTGATCTTCTAGAGAATTTTCAAATATTTCAACTCTCAACTCTCTCTCTCAAAATTAGTAAGGCTATCCCACTACTACGGTTGGAAAGAGCATCCTCTGAACTACCATTTGCATATTGTTTGTATATGTACTATTTCTTATATGTTCCCAAATGGCTACTGGGTCTTCTAGAGAATTTTCAAGCAAAAAATTGATATTTTCAAAGCCAATTCCCACAATATCACATCACTTTATATGGGACTATATTGCTCCGATTGTATTAAGAGGACACTATATTATGTAGAACTGCATTACCATTAAGCAACACTGTATTACCACACTTGAATAAAAACATATCATCATAATGACAACAGTATTATCATGCAGTTCTATATAAAATATAATTTTTATCAATGAAAATATTAATTTTTCAATTTCTAATTATTTTTCGCCATTAGTGTTCGATATAAGCTTTTAAATGAGATATCATTCATTAAATTTGATGCGGTGATATGGGAGATATTTGCAACCGACAAAAAAAATTGCTTTAGAAATAATCAATGAAAATATTAATTTTTCAATTTCTAATTATTTTTCGCCATTAGTGTTCAATATAAGCTTTAAAATGAGATATCATTCATTAAATTTGATGCGGTAGTATGGGAGATATTTGCAACCGACAAAAAAAAATTGCTTTAGAAATAATATATATGATGTATGATTGAGTGTTTAAAATTAAATTCCACTGCATTTGCAAAAAAAAAAATCTTTGGAAAAAACAAAAGGAAATGAAATGGAATATGAAACCGGATATTAAAAATTATTTCTATGAATTAAGCCACCCAATCCATATCTCTTAAGACTAGTTTTCAAGTAAAAAAAAATAAAAAAAATCATAGAAAAACATGATACAAAAAAAAAGAGGAAAAGAATAAAACAAAAGAATGGAAAGAAAAACAAAAACAAAAACAATTTAAAATAACATTTATAATCTTATTAAATACACCCAAAGCAATATTAAGGTTGTTGTGGCTTTGACAGAACCCCCCCTTAAGCCAGAGATAATTTTATTAGAAAATCTCAAAAGAAAACAAAAGAAAATTTTGCCGGTTTTTCTTTTCTTCTTTCGATTTTCTTTTCTAAATACTATGTAATGAAAGGTAAGAAGAACAAACAATGACTGTGTGTGTCAAATAAAGTTTAAAAAAGTAATTTTATACGAATTTATCAGCCACAGGCAAGGCAAACCAAATGGTTTAAGGTTAGCCTAGAGGCCTATTTGTAATAAAAAGTTTTGAAAAATTTTCCAATTTTTTTGATTTTTTTCTTCTTATTTTTTTTTTATAAAAAAAAAAAACAAAATAAACCTGGTTTTGGGTAAAAGGGTTCGCCGTTTTTGGGTTTATAATTGGAAAATTAAATAAAGGCGAGTATAATCGTAATTGACAGGGTATTCCACGAGTATATTCGTCCTACTTTAAATATATTATAACATGCAGGGTTTTGAATTAGCAAATGTTTTTACTTTTTTTGCCAATCGACACAATAGTGAATTTCTGCTAAGTGTTGCCAATTGTCTCAATTAGTCTCCTTTTATTCCAAATTTTCTTTATTTTATCCATTTGCTTGATTTATTATTTTGTTTTTCTACTAAATCGTACGCAAATCAAATACGAAAAAGGATATCGAGTCCTTCTAACTACCTATTGCCAAACGACGAGTATACTCGTCTTTGGTTTTCTGCTTGTAAATGATTATGTATGAGAATATATGTGCTCTCACCAAGAAATTATAGGGATTTTTAGTAAACAATAACACTCCGAAAATATAAATGGCAATGGGAATTGGAATTTTTTTTTTACGCCGAGATAGGGTAAATGTACCTAAGCGCACTATAGAGGAGGTCGTCACATCCTCCGTTTCGGGGGCACTCACTCGTGGATTGTTGTGCCCACTCCGGAACTACGATGGTATTACTTTGCAGTGGAGTCCTTTTTGACCTTTGGCATCTGCATGCTCAGAATTGAGGAGACATCTAAGTGTCTCCACTATTTCTTTCGTCCAGGTCCCTGTTTGGAATTTTGTTTGAAACGTGTGCCAGTGTCATCTATGCCGGCGTGCCTACATGTTCTGCAGTCTCAAGATCTCTCTTCTTTAGATGATTCTTCTTTTTACACCCATAGGACACGAACATCAACAATGTTCGTTATAAAGAACATAAAAATGCATTCAGAATGCTTGGCAGCCTTCAGTGAAGCAGGTTCTCGTTGTTTTTTTTTGAATTTTTTTTTTGTATCAATTATACACTCAAAGAAAAATTGCAGTAAGATTTACTATTTTCTAATGAGAAATGATCTCCATTTTCAAAAGAATATTTGTCAAGTGAAATATGCAGTCTTTAGGGAATTGGCTTTGTACAGTTTTTCCATATTTTCCACTACATAAACATATTCTTAGGTTTCTCTTGAAGAAATTACTAACAATTTTCCTCTGGGTTATACACATGCACCTGTGGTGATTCACATAAATCAAGATATTCATCGTTGACCTTTAGCACTTCACATTCAGCCTTTGGACAAATTAAACCTCGAAAGATTGTCTGGTTGCATACGGGCTCTGCCTCAAAACTTTCTATTATTTAAGGATCCAAGTTGGACTTGACCACCAGGATTAGAGAAGATATTTTGGAACAAGAACAAACGTAAACAAAATACACAAACAACAGTAACGTAAATAATCAGTTTACATTTATACATTCATCAGTGTCTGTTTACCTTGCCATATAAAAAAGGCAAGAACGGCAAAGCGGGCGAGTAAATGTAAACAATGATGTTTAAATTTCTAGAGATTTCGAGAAGGCAAAGATATGAACGTTCATCTTTAAGAACATTCATTAGACTGTTTACCTTACGATGTAGAAAGGGGTAAAATGCGGGCAACGAAGTTAGTAAAAATTCAGTCAGTCTTGTGTGAAGATGCAGTGTGTTTGAAGAGAATAATCATAAAGATCTGTCGAACAATTGTTACTGTTTACGCAAAAAAGTGTAAAAAAGTGTACCTCCGGGTACTGTGCTTGTCTTGACCAACAGGTGCACGTCCTCTAACCTAACCTAACCTAAGTTTATCATTTTTCCAACATTCATGGAAGTTAAAAAAAATCTGAAAGAACTTTGCGGTTTAATTTCTTTAATTTTTCTGTTTTTTTTCTTGAAATTTTATTTCAAATTGTAATGTCCACTTGATGTAGGACACATCCTGTAAGAAGAAATATTTATTAAGGAAAACCCCCATCCAACAAAAAAAACAAACCAGGTCAATTGTATTGTGTTTACAAATTTAACAACACCAGTCAACCAACGATAAAACTACTAGGGCAACCCCAAAAACAATGACAAGAAATGTTTTAAGGAATGCCACCAAATTATTAAGTGACTAACAGAGTAGTAAGCAGCACAACAATAATAACAACAATACCATGGTATGGTATACACATGGTATGGTAATGTGCACACATTAATCAAAAGAGAGAGAGAGAGAGAGAGCGTACTACGTATACATATGGGCTATTCCATAACAAAGTGTAGATTTTTATTTTTAATTTTTTTTTTTAATGAAATTAATTACAAGGCTTTGCTTTACTAATATTTACTGAGTTTTAATTAAATTTTTTCTCTTTCTGTGTGTGTGTGTGTACGTGTTTGGGTAATTGTTTTGCAATTTGCCGGGTTTTTCTTTTCTATTTTTGGTAACAAAAAAAAATTGGGAAAATTACCCTTCAAAGTCTGTACGTTGACAGTAGCAATAGCAATACAAAACCATTTTATTTATTCAATATTATTGTGGTACTAGCTAGTACTATACGAGGGTAGGTCAGTCAGTAGAAAATCATTTTGATTTTTTAACATTTTCTCCCTCCCCTATGAATTTCTTCAATGTGATTTGATTGTAAGTGTGTAATGACAAGGGTTTTCATCGTTGCTAAACTATTCTAAGGGCTCTAGTTATTGTTTACATTCCTCCGCAAAATTATAAGTCCACTTAAATTATAAATACTTTTCATGTAAAGAGTGTGGAATGCAACAAGGATACACACATACATAATTGGCCATTACAACCGTTCAGTCAGGATTACGTGTCCTAGCTTCTCAAAACATTTATGTTGTGTGCGTTAATTTCATACATGAGTGGCGGGGGATCTACAAATTAAAGTCAACTACGAACGACAGATTTTTGAGAAGCTTTTCATGGCAATTTTTTTCTCAGAGTCCTTGCCAGAAATCTGCTGAGAGGAAGTCGCCGAAGAAATATTTTTCGTTTTGATGTCTGACCTGGGATACGGAACCCGGGCCTTTTGTCTAATAAGTCAACACACTACCCACTAGGCCACGGCAACCTCTCAAAGTGATAAGTCCACTCAAATCAATAATAAAGAGCATGAGTTCAACAAGGATACTCACTCTTTATATAGAGGCCCTCAATCTGATTTTGTAATGCAACATGAGGGACAATATAAGAATAGGACTGCTCTAGCCTATAAGAATTATAATGCAAGACGAGGAATGTCTTCATACGTGAAGAAGTTCCTTACTGATATTGAAAGTCAATAACATAACCAACAGATATGGATGAATTGTTTCAAAGTCTGCGAAGAAAGCCTATAGCTAAAATGGCAAAGCCAAACTCTCTACATAGACAGCCCTATTGGCAAGCTTGCAATGCAATGGATTCCATTAAGATTGCTCATGAAATCTCTTATGGACTAGAAGGAGAAACATTCTTATCATGCTAATTTAAGATACTACTGGGCGCCACCTCATTTTAGATATTCATGAGAGAACTATTGGTCCATTGGCCCACTGGACATGTGGCAAATGACTTGTGGCGAGAAGTGCTTTCACTCATTGATCTGTCGAGAAGAGCTAGACAGAAGTCTAAGATTAGCTTCTGAATAGTTCGAGAAATAAAAAAATGGATGAGAATGGCTTCTAAACATATTGTAACGTTTTTAACTTTTCAAAAAGCATTTAAAATATGAGTTCATAGTTTGCAAATAAAATAATAATTAATTGGTGTTTAATTTTTTATTGTTCGCACAATTCCGTGTGCTACTTTTAGCGATTTGACTTAACCAATAACAACTGTTCGTTATTCTTCTCTGCTTACAACTTTTTTGTAAGCAACACCACAATATTCTCTTTACACACAACGTGTCTGACCGAATTCTAACTGAATCCCATGTTGTCGTCTTTACATATGACTGACTGGGTTTTGACTGAATCTCGTGTCTTTACACACAACTGGCTGAACTCTGACTGAAACACTGTTGCCTGCTCTGTCTTGCCTTTTATAGCGCTAGATCGTAGCATTATATTGCTTGTAACCATTTCATCCTCTTGGGCTGAAAGTTATTTCTATCTACTTGCCTTGCACAGGATTACGATCTAGCTTCTTACATGAGTGGCGGCATCTATACTTTAAAGTCGTCACCGAATGACAGATTTTTGAGTAACTACGAAGAAAATATCATCAAAGGAATATTTTTTTTATATTTCTTTTTGATAAAGGCATCTGATCTGGGGTTTAGAACCATGACCGTTACGTCTAATAGGCCAACACACACTACCTACTAGACTATAGCGACTGTAAACCTAACCTCCTATACCATAATAAGAATTTTTTATTAAAGTTTTCAGTATCCCTGCTGAAGGTTGGAACATAGTAGCCCCCATTAGTATTTATCAAGCTTAGCTTTTTAGCTTTAACTAAGCCAACAATAATATTTAATGGTTAGGGCACATGAATTTAATTTGCTTTTCCATTTACTCCACAAATCAATATTTATTTAAAGTCCTAGACTTTCGAACACACTCCTCGTATATTTCCTTTCCCTTTTTTTTCAGTTGATATTGTATTGTAACGGATCGTATCCCGTCTTGCTCTGCGTGTGTGTGTGTGTGTTTTCGAAATTTTGTTTGAAAATAAAAAGGCAACCCAAAGGACCCAAAAACTTGTAAAAACGTTGCATTTAAATATTTGATTTCATTTCTTTTCTTCTTTTCCTTTTTTTTGTTTGCCTTTTTGTTTCCTTTCCTTTTTTCTTTTCTTTTTTGGGGCATGATGAAATGCAAAAAAATTTATTTGTATCGTTTTCGTTTTCATCGTTTGTATATGTTTGATGAAGAAAATGTATCAAAGATGGCATGTATGTGTGTGTGTGTGTATGTGTAAATGTACGACGTTCGTTTACTTCCTTTGCCTGACCTTATTTCGTTTTTAAATATTTTGCTTTTGAGTGTGTGTGTGTGTTTGTAAATGTAAGTCCTAGTGTTGAAGTGTATGTATTCTGCAACCAGTCACACCACATTATTGAGAAATAATTTTATGGTTTCAAGATACCACACAGAAAGAGAGTGTGGTGGAGAGAGAGGAACACATTAGCAAAAGGCCACTACATAGTTGTTGTTATTATTGTTGTTGTTGTTAAAGCATTTATTTTATAAGTCTTTAGTGGCAATTTTGTTTGGTCGTTTATTTGTTCGTTTGTTTGTTCGTTTATTTTTTTTTTAATTTTTGTGTTGCGGCCATTAACTTGTCTCTCTAGAGTAAACATTTACATCTTAGAGCTGTGCTCTGTACTATGCCTGCCGTTTTGGCTTGATTTGGCTTTGTCGGGTTTGTTCGGGGTTTTGTTTGATGTTGGGTTCAGTAGTAGTAGTAGTTGGTTTGGGTTGATGTTGTCTGTCTCTGTCTCGTCTTGTCTAACTGCTGCTAATTTTTGCCTGGTTGTGCTGTTACTGTTTCAATAAGTTTTCTTGATTGTTTTGGGGGTACTCTCTCCCTGTATGTCATTTAAATGTTTGATGGTGTGGTGTGGTGTGTTGTATGGTGGTGGAGGGCAATTGAATAAAATCGAAAAATGCAAATTTCTTTGTTAACAAGCATGTACAAGAACAACAACCAACAACAACAACCACTAGTACAAACCTAAACAAGAGTTTATTTCACCATTTTTTTGTTTTTTTTTTTGTTTTTGTTGCCTTTCTTGTGTGTATCATAATTGCTAACAGCTTCTGTCTTCAAATTTTGTTTTATTTTTTAAGTTTCCATTTAATTTTCATTTTTATTGTAACTGTTATAAGAAAGAGATCGCTTTAAATGGCAATGTGGTGTTGCCATCATAAAAATGCAATATTTATGCGCCGCGGATTATATTCTTCGTTTTATTTCTTTATTTTGTTTTCATTTTCATTTAAATTTTCATTTTCCTTTGCTTGTCTGCGTTTCATTTCACATTTGCAAGGCTATTTAGTGCGGGATGTCCTTTCTCTTTTTTTTTAAGGACAAATAAATTCAATTTGGATTTATTTTCATCTTGTCGTGTTCTTTTGATACAAAAAAAGCAAAAAAATGCGCAAAAAAATTGAAAAATTTAATTCTTAAAGCAATAAATTTTATTACAACAGTCAGACAGATTATTTGTACAGATTTTTTTGTTGTTGTAACAAATTTTAGTAGAAAAATATACAGCCATGGACATTAAATTAGCACAAATTTGTATACTTTTGCTGAGCAATTATACATTTTACATCGTGTCCGCGGTTTTCAATCGGTTTTAAGTTAGAAATTTTCACCGGCCAGTTTAAAACACGAATGTGCTCTTTATAAAACCTATACTTTGCCAGCTTAGACGTGTGTTTGGTATCATTATCTTGCTTAAATAGTATTCCGTTTTTACCTTTTTAAGAAAAGTTAAAAAATATGAGTTCATAGATTGGAAATTAAATAAAAATAAATTTTGTATTTCAGTTTAAATCAATTCTTTATTGTCTGCACTATATTTGTGCCACTGTTCGAACTTTTACCACGTATACACCGATAACCATCACAATATGTGCTTGTTCATTATATATTTCTCTGCTTACAACCTTTTTGTAAGCAACAACACTTGTTCGTTATTGTTCTTTGCTCACAGCGTTCTTGTAAGCAACAAAACTTCTGCTCGCGTAAACACTAACAACTGTTCTCTTCACACGCAACTTGTCTACACGCAAGTTTGACTGAATTATAATTCGATCTTGTGTCTTCAGTCGCCGTGGTCTAGTGGGTAGTGTGTTCGCTTATTAGACAAAAGGCCCGGGTTCGAATCCCAGGTCAGACATCAAAACGAAAAATATTTCTTCGGCGACTTCCTCTCAGCAGATTTCTGGCAAAGACTCTGAGAGTAAATAAAATTGCCATGAAAAGTTTCACAAAAATCTGTCATTCGTAGTCGACTTTAAACTGTAGGTACCGCCACTCATGTATAAAATTAACGCCTAACAACATAAGTAGTGTGAGAAGCTAGGTCGTAATCCTGATTGAAGGGTTGTAATGGCCAATTATGTATGTATGTATGTTGTTTACATCAAGTTGTGAAGAGAGGCACATAGAATTGTGCGAAAATAAAATATTGTGTGCATAAATAAAATAAATATATATAAGCAAGACAAAGCAGGCAATGGAGTCAGTAAAAATTTAGTTAGTCTTGTGTGAAGACGCGCTAATTTTGAAAATCCGCATTATAAAGATCTGTTGAACTGTTGTTATTGTTTATGGAAAATAGTGTAAACAGAGGAATAACAAACAAAGTAATTGTTGTTGTTTACATCAAGTTTGTGGACAGGGGCATACAGAATTACGGGAATAATAAAGAATTGTAATTAAAACTAAACTCCAATTAATTTTTACTTTATTTGCAATCTACGAGCTTATGTTTTAAACATTTTTAAAACAATATTCATTAGACTGTTTACTTTGTCGGATATAAAAAGCAAGGTAGAGCAGTTAACGGAGTTAGTAAAAATTCAATCGATCTTGTGTGAAGACGCAGTGACTTTGAAGAGAATAATCGTGATTGGAAGATTTCCGTTGCAAATATCTGTCGAGCAATAGAGTAGTTATTGTTATTGTTTATACAAAAGTGTGTAAACAGAGTAATAACAAACAAAGCAATTGTTATTGTTTACATCTAGTTGTGTGAACAGTGGCATACAAAATTGTGTAATTCATATTAAACAGCAATTAATTTTTATTTTATTTGCAATCTATGAGAGCTCATATTTTAAACGTTTTTAAAAGATAAAAACGTAACACAGAATTTATTTCCACGGTCTGGTAATTTAATTTCATGGATTATTTGGGTTTATGAGGTGAGAACTTTGAATTTCTTTAAATTTTATTAAAGAATTCTTTGGATGGAATGGAATTTTTTTTTTTGACAAGTGTTGTTGACACAGTATTTTAATAAAATTTATTCATTTTAATTTAATTTTTTGTTGTTTTTTTTTTGTCGTTCTTCGTTTTTATTTTTATTTTTATCGTGTAACTAAATAAGAAATTTTTACGTTTTTTTTTGTAATTTTTTGTAAATTTTTTTTTATGGCAATAAAATGACAATGAATACTGAAATAATGATGACAGCGGCAGTAGTAGGAGCAGCAGCTATTTGAATAAGAATTTTAAAAGGGGGAAGAGAATGCCCATGGCGTCAACAATTTAATGCCGTTTGGTAGTAAAACGAAAAAGTAAAAACGGAGGAGCTGTTCTCTCTATCTCTTTGTTATCAAATTGTTGGGTTTTTGCAAAGGAGTTGCTTTTATTCTGTGTTCCCTTTTTAATTTTGTTTCCCTTTTTGTCTTTCTTTTCATGTAAATTTTTCCGAAGGCAGGTAAGGTTTTTAAGGTGTTTGTTGGTTGCCACCATTTTTTTTTTTGATTGTGTTTTTTACTTCCTTTTCCGTCTTGTTGTCAAAATTGTTTGTTTTTGTTTTCTTGCTTCATTGTTGTTGTTAAGGAACTGTAAGGCAAATTGAAATGATTTCCTTTATACTTCAATCATTCATTCATTCAGGCTCTCCTGTCAGCCAAAGTCTATTTAAGTTACAGCCTTTCATTGGGGGCTGCCTTACCCTACCCTATCCTACCCTTCGCCCATTCATTAACGACGCTACGTTAAGTCCGTCAGTTTAGTTTTATTCCGAGCTGCCAACGTTCTTGTCAATCAGTTTCTATAGAAATTTATGAATTCAATGCGTTTTCTTTCTTTCTTTTTCACATTTTTTGTTGAAGACAGTGACGGGGGTGGTGGGGGGGTATAGTACTTCATTAATTTATTTTATTTTTACAGGAGTTTATTTGAATATTTATGTAAATATTCTTTGCTTTTTCTATTATTTTCTTTTATTTTTTCTTCTTTTTTAAAAAATTTTTTTTATTTGTTTTCCTTAACAATCCCCCCCTTAACTTGTCTTGTATTCTCTGGTTGTTGCTGTTGATTTATGCCAAAAAAAATCGAAAGAATTTTTAATATTAAATTCATAGGAAACAAATAAAAATAATAATAATGATGGCCTACAACAATTTAATACTCTTCTCACCCCACCCCCCCTTCTCTGCCTACCGCTCCCCCCCCCCCCTCCACTTTCTTTTAATAAATATTTCCTTTATTGGCACATAAATTCTGTGCGTTTGTTTAATTTCCCTAAGAACCTAAAGCTAAAGAAGAATTAAAATATTGAAGCAGTAGCAGCATCAGCTAAAAAAAAAAGTTAATTTTAATGCCACAAACTTTTCCTAGCACCCTACTTTTCATTTGAGCATAAGTTTCTTGAAGAAAAATACCCACAGGGTTCCCAATAGGATGGTAATTATGCGATTAAAATTGTCTATAGAAGAGCTATAAGACGCACTGGCCATCTAAGAAGTATTCCCAGATATCAAGAAAGTATTCGAGTTAATTGTATGAATCTAAAGGACTATGTATGAGGCTTCATAATTCTTATTTATTTTGCCGCAATAGGATGGTAATTATGCAATTAAAATTGTCTATAAAAGAGCTATAAGACGCACTGGCCATATAATAAGTATTCCCAGATATCAAGAAAGTATTCGAGTTAATTGTACGAATTAGAAGGGCTATGTACATATGAGGCTGCAGAACTCGTATTTCCTTGCAATTATGGGACACTATTTGAACATTATTACTCACCAAGACCAATACTGGACATAAACTGGGAATAAACTTCAAAGGATGCACACACTTAAAGTACTCATCAAAGTCTTTACTGAGCATTGCATTCTCATGAGAGACGAGGACGCATTGTGTCTCGTAAGTGGCTGCAGAACACTTACTTCTTTACAACGATGGGGCATCACTTGGGAATTATTTCTTACCAATACTGGGCATTAACTGGGAATAGACTCCAAAGGAGTACACATTTAAAGTACTCATCAAAGTCTTTACTGAGCATCGCATTATCATGAGGGCTGCTCATTGTGTTTTGTACGTGGCTGTAGAACTCTTACTTCTTTACAAAGATGGGGCATCACTTGGGCATTATTTCTTACCAATACTGGGCATTAACTGGGAATAAACTCCAAAGGAGTACACATTTAAAGTACTTATCCAAGTCTTTACTGAGCATCGCATTATCATGAGGGCTGCTCATTGTGTTTTGTACGTGGCTGCAGCATACTTACTTCTTTACAAAGATGGTTCATCACTTGGGCATTATTTCTTACCAACACTGGACATTAACTGGGAATAGACTCCAAAGGAGTACACATTTAAAGTACTCATCAAAGTCTTTACTGAACATCGCATTCTGGGACTTAGC
This sequence comes from Sarcophaga peregrina, assembly GCA_014635995.1. Lineage (NCBI taxonomy): Eukaryota > Metazoa > Arthropoda > Insecta > Diptera > Sarcophagidae > Sarcophaga > Sarcophaga peregrina. The sequence continues at coordinate 6,550,727 of CM025792.1, read as the reverse complement.
ATTCTCATAAGAGGCGAGGACGCATTGTGTCTCGTACATGACTGCAGAACTCTTACTTCTTTACAACAAAGGGGCATTCGCGTACCGTGCTTGTCGATTTTGCGTACCGTGCGTACTAATTTTTGCGTACCGTAACTACCAATTTTTGCGTACCGTACGTACAAATTTTTGCGTACCGTACGCACCAATATTTGCGTACCGTGCGTACCATTTTATGCGTGCCAATTTTTGCATACCGCACGCACCAATTTTTGCGTACCGTACGTACAAATTTTTGCGTACCGTGCGTACAAATTTTGCGTACCGTACGCACCAATTTTTGCGTACCGTGCGTACTAATTTTTGCGTACCGTACGTACCAATTTTTCCGTACCGTACGCACTAATTTTTGCGTACCGTACGTACCAATTTTTGCATACCGTACGTACAAATTTTTGCGTACCGTACGTACCAATTTTTGCGTACCGTACGTACAAATTTTTGCGTACCGTGCGTGCCGATTTTGCTACACACGGTACGATTTATAGAGAGCATTTTGTTTGCTCGTGTAAAAAGGTTCCCAAGGCGAAATCTATCCAGCTATCCAGAAAACCGCACGGTTTTTAAATTTATCGAATTTTTCATGATTTATATAGAAAGGATTTTGTTTGCTCGTATAAAAAAGTTAACATCGTCGGCTATATCTCCGATCCCAAGGCTGACCCGACCGTAACGAAAACTGTTTTGGAATCCTGGATCTAATAGCTGTCCAGCCTAATAGGCCAGAAAACCGCAACTTTTTAAATTTTATCGATTTTTGCCAACTTTATGGAGGGCATATGGAGACTTTAAATTTTATTGAATGATACGAGAAAGACTCGAATCATTCGTAAGTATTACAAGTATTTTTCTAAATTTATGAATCAAACATATTTCGAATGTTGTGAGTTTGATGTCAAACGTTGTACTCTCATACTCATTGCAACCTATACTTATAACATCAATGTTGTATTGAGTACGAATGAATCAGAAAACATAGTTGAATTTTAATTCTGTTGACTCTCACTCATACTCAAATGTGCATAAGTACTTATGAGTAACGAAAAAACGATTCATTGTTGATCTCTGGTCGTAATCACGACTGAAGTGTAAGTAAGTATGATGACAGACAGGCAGATAGTTAGCCTTACTGACCTAAAGTATGGCAAGTTAACGGATTGTATGGTCATAGTAGTCTGGCATCTCTACAGGATAATAATAACGGCAGGTTTTCATCATTTTTTCTCAGTTTTCAATCTGGAAAATTGCCTTCTTGTGCATTGGATTGCATGTCCTAAAAATGTAGAGGGGCCTCTAGGCGAAAATCATCAGCCTATCATGAATCTAAACGGAACGTGAAGAGAGTAAGAGGGCAAGTCTTTGTGAGAGGACTGCAAGTGTGTTAATCAATCACTTAATCGTACACCCTTTAGTGTGTGGCAAGAAGCGCTTTTTAAAAACACAATAAAACAACACGCGTCAACGACACTGAATGAATGATTCGCTGAGAGTATAGAATATTACTCTTAAGAATTTTCTTCTACTCTTCACTACACTTCATCTCACTTGATTTCATTTGATTTCACTTCATCATTTGATTTTTTTTATGAACATGCCATTAAAGAAATATGCCAATACGACGACACAACGACAATTTTTTTTTATTAATTTGCCCTCATTATTCCATTCCATACCATACCCCTCATTCATCATCGTCATCGTCATTATTGTCGTCTTTATTAACAATCAAAAATTCTCTAAGGAATGGCAGGAGGAGGGGGGAGTAATTTGTTTTTAAATAGAAAAGAAGATTTTTTCTTGACTTGCAAACCATCCAACCATCCTCTCTCTTAGCCTCTTAGTAGGAGACTTTGCCAAGAAGAATCGAATCGTCAAGAAAAAGAATTTTTTTTTTGAGAGAGAAAATAATTTTGAAAAAATTTTAAATTAACTTTTTTTGTATTTGTAGTTGTTGTTGTGTTCAAATCGAGCAAATAATTTCCATTATTTTGTATACGAATTGAATTAATTTTGTAAAGTTTTGCTGACATTTCTTAAGCATTCTCAACACTCGAGTTTTACCAACACCCAACCGCCTTAACGCCTTAGCTTAACACTCTGCCAAATAATTCTGTGAAACTCAGTTTTTTCCTCTTTAAGATAGACATAAAGGCCATGAAGTGGCCGTAGTCTAGTAAGTAGTCTAGTTGGCTTATTGGACTCCAAGTCAGACATCAAAACGAAAATATGAAAAAAAAAAAATATTTTTTCGGCCATTTCCTCTCTGAGAGCAAATAAAATTGCCCTACAGATCCTTACTTACTTACTTACTTCCTTAGTTGGCCATTAAGAACCTGGTTTAACGTACCCTTGCGGTTGCCTTTGCATTACCATTTGGTCACGACTATCGATTACCCATAATTGTTGTTGCACAAGTTGTTTGAGAGAATAACAAGTCTAATGGCATGCTTAGCCTATCGGCAAGCCTATCCTGTCGGATGCATGCCTAGCCTATTGGTCTTCGAACCCGTAAGAGAATTACCTTTGAATCATCAGAAATTTCCCTGAAATATTCCCTTCATTTATGGTTAAGGATTGTTTGGACCATTTAAGATATCTTCGGGAATAATTCCATCACCTAACAAATAACACATGCCACGATTACTTCCCTTAAAGCAATCCAGTGCTTACACAGCCTCTAAAAAATTCTTGAAAGTTTAGATTTGAAAATACTAGACTTTTCTCTTTCTTAGGCATTCGGATTAGGCATGTACCATGCTTCTACAACTTCTGTAGAAGCTATTTGATGTGAGTTTGACTCCAATTCGTGTCGCATAAGGGCCTATAATGCAAATGCAAAGTTCAGTAACTACGTGGGACCTCATTCATTTCTGATTATATTAAAGACTCCATTGTCCATAGTAATGAAAAGCTTCTCAAAAATTTGTCGTTCGGAGTCGACTTTAAACTGTAGTTCCCCTCACACTTGAATAAAATTAACACACACAACATAAGTGGCGTGAGGAGCTAGGGCGATATCCTGACTAAGGGATTGTAATGACCAATTATGTATGCATGTATGTATGTCAGGCCATTGTAAGTTGTAATGGTTGTTGTGGTCCTTCAAATTAAGAGACAATTTTGTAAGACAAACATTTTCAAATGTGTGACTTTTTGTATGACAAACACAAACTAGTTCGCTTGAAATCTTTTGCCTTGCAAACTCGAACCTCTAATTATGGGAATTCATTCCACTTTCAGTCTCTAGAAAAGGCATGCCATGTTATGCTATAACTATGTTGTGGTAAAAAAATGCAAAAATTCTATTTAAGAGACGGTTTTTGTAAGACAAAAACAGTTTCAAAGGAATGCCTTTTTGTATGGCAAACACAAACAAATTAAAGTCGCCTTAGTGTAGTAGATAGTGCGAGTGTTTACTTATTAGACGTAAAGCCAGGGTTCGACCCCCTCGTGACCCAGTTCCTAACTGGTCGTGGATGTTTTAGGAAGTACCTGCACAGATTTCGACATGATACTTCCCCTATATGCCCAAACTGTGTAGACGAAGAGGAAGATGCGGAGCATATTCTAACATGCTGCCCCATGTTTAGATGGCCCGGAGAAAGTAGATTAGGATCAAACCGGCTCATGGAGGAGCTGTTGAAATCTAGGATGCTATGGAGCCAATACAGCCAGAAAATGGCCGAAGTAATGATAGTACTCCGAAGGTTGGAGGAATGAAGGCGAAATTTGAGATGACGTGTAACCAGCCCCCCGCGAAGTAATACTTTACGGCAGTCCCGCGGGGGGAGAGTGGTTGATGTGTGTAGGGGGTGGGTTTTTTTGGACGTATAGGCACCAGGGATGGTGTATCGTGCATGCTTTTGTCGGAACAAAAGTATCTTTAAAAGATTTACCACCTCATTTTACATACATACATACATAATTGGCCATTACAACCCTTCAGTCAGGATTACGACCTAGCTTCTCACACCACTTATGTTGTTAGGCATTAATTTTATACATGAGTGGCGGCGGGGGACCTACAGTTTAAAGTCGACTCCGAACGACACATTTTTTTTTTTTGAGAAGCTTTTCATGGCAATTTTTACTCTCACAGAGTCTTTGCCAGAAATCTGCTGAGAGGAAGTCGCCGAAGAAATATTTTTCGTTTTGATGTCTGACCTGGGATTCGAACCCGGGCCTTTTGTCTAATAAGCCAACACACTACCCAGTAGACCACGGCGACTTCTCACCTCATTATTTATTATAATTAATTAAAGGATCTTGAGGATTCTTGCTTTTGCCTTATTTCAGATGAGGGTGCAAAAAAAAAAGTACAATTGTACCAACTTTTCCATCCCTGTCCGTGTACCATTGACAAAACTACACGTCCTCAAACCTAACCTAACAATACTCTTTCTCTCTTTGTGAGTGTGCGTTCGTTGTTGTATTGTGTTTGTAATTAGTCATGACAATTTAATTGAAATGAATTTTATTTTAATTTGTTTAATTAAATAAAAAAAATAATTCGGAAGAGAAAAAAATCACAATAAAAAAAATTTTTAAAAAAATTTATTAAAAGTAATGACATGTTCAGATAGTCAATTAGTAAATTAGCACACAAAAAAAAAAACAAAAACAACAAAAACAAGCAATTATTTTATAAAATGATAGAGAGAAAGAGAGTGAGAGGGAGAGAGTAGGAGAGTAGGAGAAATAATATAATTTTCGAATACTCATTATTATGAGGGTTATTTTAATTAGTTTCGAAAAATTCCAATAAACTTGAGTTGTTTAATTTGGAAACTACAATGAGAATCTATAAGAAATTAGAACTGGGCCTAAAGGGCACAGGGTCGCTGTGGTCTACTAGGTAGTGTGCTGGCTTAATAGACGTAAAGCCTGGGTCCGAGTCCCAGGCCAGACATCAAAAAAATAAAAATAAAATACAAAAAAGTATTTTTTCGGCGATTTCTTCTCTTTCTCTTTCTTGTTTCTCAAAAATCTGTCATTCGGGGTCCGACTTGTTTATCAATGCAATGCCAAAGCTATCGATTTCTATTAGCGATAGTGTGGCAGACAATACAATCCCATGTGATGCCAGCCATGTGACTTACTTACGCCTCATTATGGCAGATTTTGTATTTGAATTTGCTCTTCCAACGGCATAATATTCAAGTCACTTAAGAATTACAGCCTGCTGAACATTAACAATGCTTGATGTAAACAACAGCAATTGCTTTGTTTTGTTATTCCTTTGTTTATACTCTTTTGCATAAACAATAACAATTACTAGACAATTGTTTGACAAATCTTTGCAATGGAGATCTTCAAACCACAATTACTTTCTTCAAATGCCCTTTGTCTTCACACAAGACTGACTAAATTTTTACTAACTCCGTTAACTGCTCTACCTTGCCTTTTATATCTGACAAAGTAAACAGTCTGAAGTCGCCGTAGTCTAGTAGGTAGTATATTGGCTTATTAAAGGTAAAGCCAGGGTTCGAGCCCTAGGCCATACATCAAAACAAACTACAAAAAGTATTTCTAAATAAACCTACCTGCTCTGTCGTTTGGAGTCGACTTTAAACTCTAGCTAGTCCCGCCACTTTTGTATAAAATTAACAACACACAACATAAGTGGTGTGAGAAACTGCGGGAGTAAATTTTCTTGGGTCAATAGCTACTTTCACAGCGAAATTCGTATTCTCTTGTTTTATCTCGAAGTAGAACGTCTCATATAGTTGTGCAATCAAGTAAAATGACTCGCAACTAAGCACGTATTGTTCATATTTTAAAGCAAGAAAAACCCAAAGCACACACGAATATACAAATACGATGCTTATGAGCATAAATAAATTAATAAAAATTAAAATTTTAATTGTTTTATAAATTATTATCAATTATTAATTATTTTCATAAACAATAACCAGCCAACCAGCCAACAAAACCAGGTACAAATAATCCGCTTAAACAATAGAAGGCTTAAAGCCAAATGCAACACAATAAAGGATTCGAATCGTGTGGTAAAGAATGTCTACATAAAATATTGAAGCGATAATTAAAATGGAAAATTTTAAATTTTAATTAAAACAGGCAAGTAGGCATAATAAAATCTGCTTTTCTTTTCCTGTTGTTGTTGTATAATAAAGGGTCATCCACCAAGTGCTTGGAAAACCAAAGCTGTGGCACGGCACTGTCATTGTTGAAAATCATTTAAAAACCGATTAATGCATTGAAAATGAAATAAAAAAAGTGTGGAAATTCAAACATGACCATATTTCAAGCATTACATGGGGGATTGTGATCGTTATAATCCATTTTCAAAAGTATTAAGAAATTGAAAGAGACTTTAAGACATGATCATCGTAAACTTTTTGCCCCTACGAATTCTTAATACAAACAAAAATATCTTTGAACGTACGCACTCGAGAAGAAACCACGTATAACTGCCCATGTGAAAAGATCGGTTCTGGTAAATACAATCCTACCTTTTGAAGGGTGTGACCTTGTGCTTTGTTTATCGTCATAGCAAAAGCAACTTTCACAGGGAAAATTGTTTTCGTGTCATTCGGAAAGGCACAGTTGGATCAGAAGGTGTAAGGTTAATTCGGGTTATAAGTACAGTTATATCGGTATGAATAATTTTTGCTCATATGATGTGCCCTCCCAAGTTTATTACGATTAGCCTGGTACCCTTTATTAACACGAATTACTACACTTCATAAAACAAACAATACCATGACATTACTACATAGCATTACTAAAATAGCTTTTACAACTTTATATATTATTATGTGGAATAGCATTACAATTAAGCGACCCTGTTTATCGCAATTGATCTAACAACTACTGCAAAGTATTGCAGTATTGACTTAGTAATAGTAAATAGCGGTATTGCCAGAATGGATTTTAATACATACTATATTATGTAGAACTACATTACTATTAAGCGACCCCGTATTACCACACTTGAACAAAAACATATAATCATAATGACAACAGTATTATTATGCAGTTTTATATAAAAAATATAATTTTTATCAATGAAAATATTAATTTTTCAATTTCTAATTATTTTTCGCCATTAGTGTTCGATATAAGCTTTTAAATGAGATATCATTCATTAAATTTGATGCGGTGGTATGGGAGATATTTGCAACCGACAAAAAAAAATTGCTTTAGAAATAATATATATATGATATGATTAATTGGTGTTTAATTTTTCAACAATTCTTTATTGTTCGCACAATTCCTTGTAACCAAAAACAATTTAGTTTATTTTTATTCTTCTTTTACACTCTTCCGCGTACGCAAGTTATTACGTTCGTTATTCTTCTCTGCTTACAACCTTCTCTTCTCTGCTTAATACCGCAATTATTCTCTTCACACACAACTTGTCTGACAGAATTCTTAGTGAATCCCATGTATCGTCTTTACACACGACTGACTGAGTTCTCACTGGATCGCCATTGCCTACCCTGTCTTGTCTTTTATGTATATCACAAGGGTCAGCTGTCTGACGAATGCTCTTGAAGGAGAATTTCTTCGAGAAATATCTAAAAATTTAAACAATTTGTTTTCATTATTCTTGTTTGTGTATATTGCTTCTATTCATCCAGGCAGAATAGTTGTTGCTTGTGTATTTGCCTATTCGCTATTTTTGTTTTATACTGCACTTTGTTTTTCCTTGTTTACTTCTTTGTTCGCTGCACTTTGTTGTTGTCTGTTTACATCTTTTATCCCTTATATTTTTTTATACTGAAATTGTTGCTATTTTTCTGTTTATTCTTTGATAAGTCCATTGTTTTTGTTGCAAAGCATATTATTTTATGTATTTTTCTCAAATAGACCTGAACTGCCATTGAAGATGAATCACTAGACAAGCGTTGTAGTCTTATAAGTACTTCATTAGTTTCTTAGACGCCAATCTTTGGTTTAACACCCTGACTTAGGCATTTCGAACAAAACGAAATACGAAAAAAAAAAAATATTTCTTTCGTTCACTTTCTTGCCAGTCGTCTTCTGGCAAAACCTGCCATGAAAAGTTCCTCACAAATTTGTCTTTCAGAATCAAATGTTGCTGGTATAAGATGCTAGTTTGTAATCCTAACTACACGATCGTAATGACCAATTAAGTAGGTCAGCTGCATATATAACTTGGCCGGTTTGTTATGGGAACTTTTAGAATCGTTTCGATTTTTTTTTTTGTAACGTTGCATCATTTGAAAACCAAAATTGTAATGAAATTAATAATTTTACTTTTGAATCTTCCAAAATGGTACACTCTTTATTATCAAAAATGATCATAATTAATGAAATCATTGCCGAAGGGAATATGGACAACAGTACGTATGAGTAATGTAAACGCGTAAATAAATATGCATCATACGCATATAAGTATTTACCATGATGACGGGAGGGGGACGTAGTGTTTAAAGAATAGAAATTATATTGAAATTCATCTAGGTAGGTAGACAAAATTGGCTGTCCCCCAGATGCACTCATGAGCGGACACACATTGGTCACACACAGGGTGTTTCACATTCTCCCCTATTCCAGGAACTACTCGGAGCTTCCGATGAAGCGTCTCAGACTGGCAATATCCATGTATGACAGTTCATCTAGGTCCTTTATGTAATAGGCACCAGCGTGTTTCTTTCTCCTCTGACCAAGTGCCAGGCATGTGCACAGTAGCTGAAGAATAATTTCATTCTCTTCCTCATAGCCATAGCTTCTTCTGTAGAAATCATTCGCGAGGTATGCAAGACCAATTTGGCTCGCATGCGTTCCTATAATACAATGCCCCGTAATAATCCCGATAACAGTGCTGAGCTTGCTTCTTTGGAGTTTAAGCAGAGATGCCGTGAGCCTGCTATCCAATCTTGGTCAGATTTTTTTGCTTCGTTCTGCCTTTATCCGAAGCTGCTGCCCACCTACTGTTGACACACAACTGTGGATTCATTCCTCGTCTTGTATTATAATTCTCATAGGCTAAGGCAGTGCCATCCTTATATTGTCTTTCATGGCGCAGTGCAAAATCAGTTTGACGATTTTTTTGAAATAAAGGGATCCCCAATGTAGAGAATTCATCAAAAGAGAGTTCAATGGTCGCGGCCCTTCTGGCCAAATCATCCGCTCTGCAGTTGCCGGGAATTTCTCTATGTCCCGGGGTAACCATCACGATGTGATGTACGCCATCTCATTGGGATATCTGCGACAGTCGTACACCGTCTTGGAGTTTATTACACCAGAATCCAGGGCCTTGATGGCTGTTTAGCTATCGGAAAGTATAGTGATCCTTTGCTTGCAAACATTTTGCTTAAATTGCCGACACTTCCGCCTGCAAGACACTGCAGTGATCAGGATATTCAGATTGATTGCGAATAGATACCATTTCCAACGGCTCCTTCCAATTTGGGGTCAACGATGTAGATTTGTGCGGCATTCCCAGCACTTTTTTCTGAATACATACATAATTGGCCATTACAACCCTTCAGTCAGGATTACGACTTAGCTTCTCACACCACTTATGAATGGCGGGACCTACAGTTTAAAGTCGACTCCAAACGACAGATTTTTGAGAAGCTTTTCATGACAATTTTCACTCTCAGAATCTTTGCCAGAAATCTGCTGAGAGGAAGTCGCCGAAGAAATATTTTTCGTTTTTGATGTCTGACCTGGGATACGAACCCGGGCCTTTCGTCTAATAAGCCAACACACTACCCACTAGACCACGGCGACTTTTTTCTGAATGGATTTCCTAAAATTCATTGGGAAGTCTTATCGTGGTGTCATATAGCCAATACTTCCGACAATATCAGTTTCCTCAAGTATGCCCAATGCATGCCATTGTCCAGTCAACGTCCCAAAGACGCCTCAATCCTGCAGTATAGGTCAGGCGGTAGAAGGTATAAGATCATCTCCAGAGCGTTCGTAGGGCACCACTAATAATTCTGTGTTGGAATTTATTTTTGAAATCATTTGGAAAGCTAGTTTACTGTTAAACAGTTAACAGTGCTATGTTAAGAGTAATTTGCACTGTTAACACTCAAAATGTGGCGCTGCTAAAATTTATGGATTGCGTCTTGGGTTTTCAAATTCGAATTTATCTTCACACACATCACATTATATGGGACTATATTGCTACGATTGTATTAAGAGACTTTTGAACACTCCCTTGACTACGATATTATGCTCAAAGATCTGGTATATGCCCTAAAATTAGCTTCTAAACAAGTGATCTTGTTCCGATGGTTACTGTTAAACAGTTAACAGTGCTATGTTAAGGGCAAATTTTGAACTGTTAACACTCAAAATGTGGCGCTGCTAAAATTTATGGATTGCGTCTTGGGTTTTCAAATTTGAATTTATCTTCACAAACCTCATTTAATACGAATTTCTTTTAAGTATTTAACTGGAAAACCTTGTTTTTTAATTACTATGAAGAAAATCCTCCCCTTTTAAAGCTATTTTTTACATTCTCTTGTATTTCTCTTTATCCTTTTCAGCATTGCAGTTGAACAACGACAACAAAATTTTTATTGGCCACTTTGGATTCAAGAAAAAAAAGGAATGGAAAAACTCTTCTCTTCTAGCAAAACTTTCTGTTGCTTCAGCCATGTCACGAACACTGAAGTTTTACACAATAAAATGGCAACAAAATCTAACAACAAGTTCAACAACAACAACATTTTGCAACATTTCCACATGCAACTTTATTAGGGGTAAGAAGGCGTGTCTAGTGGATAAGAGCATTCACATTTCAAGTATCCAACAATAAAAGATTAGGGGTAAGTAAGCAAATAACTTGTAATTTTAAGACCTTAGCGCCTAGAATTATTATTTGAAATAAATTGCTTAATTTTGTCTTAAATGTTACGTAATGAAATGCTTTAAAAACTTAAAGCATAAGATTATTATTTGAAATTATTATCTGCTCTTGTAAAAAGAATTCCACAATAACTTCTCATTAAAATTTAATTTATAATCCCTGTTTGCCTGTCTGTCTGCCTGCCTGCTTGCCTATCGACGTCCTTCAAGAGCTCCTAGTAAAAGTTGTTGCTTTTTTGTTTCTCGGAAATACAAATTTCCAATTGCTTTTCAACTAGACATTGTGTAGAGAGGCAGATAGGCAGATAGACAGACAGATAGATAGACAGACAATTTCATTTTATTACGCCTCATTAAGAGTTTTTCTGCAAAAACCAAATAAACCTGTACTAAGAAGTCAGACAAACTGTTGTAAAAGCTTGAATTTAAGCATTGAAATACAAAACAAACAAAAAACAGGCATCAGAGAACAAAATAATGGCATTCGTAACTGCCCTCTCCCTCAGTCTCTCTAACAAAATTGTAATTTAAACAATATGATTATGTGTTACCCTCCCCTCCCTCCCCAACACATATTATTACGTTTTCAAAAACGTATAAAATATGTGCTCTCGTAGATTACAAAATAAAATAAAAATTAATTTGTGTGTTAATTTTAATTACAATTTTTTATTGTTCATACAATTCTGTGTGCCACTGTTCACACAACTTGATGTAAACAACAACAATTGCTTTGTTTGTTATTTGTCTGTTTACACTCTTTTCCATAAACAATAACAAAAGCTACTCTATTGCTTGACAGATTTTTTTGTAACGGAAATCTTCCATTCACGATTATTCTCTTCTCATTACATTTATTCTTGTAGGGTATGTTGTTATAATTTTGTTTACTTGTTAACAATTTTTTTAAGGTATTTTGTTGTTGTATTTTTGTTTTCGTATTTACCATTTCTTTTATGCTGATGTTTGTGTTGTTATATTAAGCAGTACGATAATTTATAAACAGGTTTGTTTACTGCTTTGTTTTGTTTTTTTTTTTTTGTAGCTTTTGCTTATACCAGTATCTTGATTTTACATTTTCGCAACAATATACAGTGAGCGTCAAAAAAAAAACTGTACACTAAAGATAAATTTGTAACAATCGCCAAACTCAACTTTTACCATTTGAGGAAAGTGCCAGAAAAAATTTGACAAAATTTCGATTTTTTTTTTTTTGTAATTTTTTTTTAAAGTTTCTTCTGACGCTAACACGACGCCTCCTTTCTATAATGACCTAAGTCGAAAAAGTGTGTTTTGAGTTATGAGCTCTCTTCCAAGTAGATTTCATAACTTCGAAACGGATCGGCATATTTTAACCAAATTTCGACAGCATTTAAGTTAGAGAACGTAGAATTTAAAAATCCAAAAACATTAAAAACTTTCTAAGTACACTTAGACCGTTATAGAATGGAGCTGTCGAACTGTGTATATATTTCTCTTTAAGATGAAAAAATGTCATTATTAACTAACCTTACTTTGCTACTTTCTAAATCCTACACAAATTATTCCCCTTTCTCTGGTAGCCTATCAATAAAAATTGTCGCAATGTTATGCTTGCTTGACTTTAAAAGAATTTTTTTCGAAACCGTTTCTGTATCTCCTTTAAAGGCTATCTAACCCCATTTTTCCCCCTTAATTTAAATGGTGAGGCTAAAAAGGAAATTATTTTTAAAAAATACAACCGCCGTCCGTCATTAACATTATGTGTGTGTGTGTGTGTCTTTGTCCCTGGTGACAAGGGATAAATATCAGCATTACCTTTATTACAATTAATTTGGGTTACAACCATGAAATGAAAAACCGCTTAAAGGAAAAACTAAAAAAAATTAAATTAAAAAATTTTTTTTTTTTTTATTTTCTTTTGTTGTCCTTAATTTTTTGGCTACACCCTGTGTTGATACCCCAAAAAAAAGCAAGAAAACAGAAAATATACAAAGAAATTAATATAAAACGCCATACAATAGCCGCGTCTAATATGTCTATAAAGTACAGCTTATGTTATCAGGCTTTATGCTGTTTAAAGGCTACACACACACACATACATACACAAACAAAGCAATATTAAAAAAACAATGAAAAATATGCTGCATTAGTGAATACAAAGAAAGATGCAGAGCGACAGTGGTAGTGGTAGGATAAAAGAATTTTATTTTTAAAGGTTATGTTGCCATAAACAACAAGTAAATCTAAATTACAATGAATAATAACAGAGTGTATAGGGGTGTGTGTGTTTGTGTGCCAATGGTGAATTACATAGAGAGAGAGAGAGTGAGAGTGTGCAAGCGAACGTTGTTTCTTTATTTAATTAATGCAACCTTTTGTTTTACTGAAACTGTTTATGTAACTGAAATAACAACAATAACAAAAACAACAATACAAAAGAGAACGCATTATTTACACCAAGAGAGAGTGAGTGTGAGATATAAAGAAACAACACTCATACAAAATCAAATCAAATCATCTGTAAAGGAGAGAGAGAGTGGGGCTGGTGGCCAGCTAAATAAGAAACATGAAAAGAAATGTCAATAAAAGCCTTCTTGTTCATTAATTTAAGTGAAAATAATACTCATTCTCCTCCCTTAACGGTTTCAAAATTAAAATCCTATTAGGTTACATAGCAAGCTGAAGGCAATATTTTTTTCTTTAACTAATAACTTCGGTAATTTTTATCCGATTTGAACAAATGATAACTCAATCTCTTCACAAGAGAACATACTTTAAGAATATTATCACTTATCCTGTATGTTTCTATTAAAATTTGCTACTATGAATGGATAAACTTGAAAAAATATGAAAAAAAATTTTAATTTCCAAGTTTACCTCATCAAATCTCATAGAATATTAAGTCAAATAATAGATACACGAATACCGTTTTAAAGGTCCATCTCTTAACTTTCCAACAAGATTTAAATTTTCGAAATGGGATAAGAAATGTTTGCATAATCCAGAAATTTGTACGTGAAGTCAACAAAAGAAATTGGTTTTTGTCAAATAAAACACGTTTCGAGGGTGAGAGAATATTTAAAAAAAAATATCTTTGTGATCTATTCAACAGCCTACACTATGCCATTAGCCGGGTGTATTTAATTTTTTGTATTTTGTCGCATAGTGATCTCTATTTGATTACCTATTTTGAACACAATTTGGCTTCTCCGAGCATGTTTTGGTCTTTCAATTATTCTACTGCTTTAGGTATTGGACTCTATAACAACTCTTGGGCTTGTTCGTGCACAGCATGTGATCAATCTATGCAATTAATTAAAGTCAGGCCAGTTCTCAAACACAGGAAGTGGGAATTTTCGATTATCAGAGGGCAAAATAATTTAAGAATGCTACGTAGGCATTGACTACATACATAATTGGTCATTACAACCCTTCAGTCAGGATTACGACCTAGCTTCTCACACCCCTTATGTTGTGTGCGTTAATTTTATACATGAGTGGCGGGGGACCTACAGTTTAAAGTCGACTCCGAACGACAGATTTTTGAGAAGCTTTTCATGGCAATTTTTATTCTCAGAGTTTTTGCCAGAAATCTGCTGAGAGGAAGTCGCTGAAGACATATTGTTCGTTTTGATGTCTGACCTCTGATACGAACCCGGGCCTTTTATCTAATAAGCCAACACACTACCCACTAGACCACGGCGACTTCATAACATTGACTGCCGCATTAATTTTCAGAAAACTCGCCAAAAAATGACAATTTGATTTATTTGTTTGCATTACTGAGTTCAAGATAAGTCATAGTTTGGCTCCCTAGAAGGGAACGTAATTTACCTAGTCGTAGTCGGCAGTTAACGTGTTAATGAAGGTCTACATCGCTTTCCATCATTCACAGTCAAACAAATTCGTAGGTGTTGTAATTAAATATAAATCTGCATACGTGTTGGCAACTCTGTAGCTTTATCGACATTGTAGGAATTGATGGTGCCGGTGAATTCCATTTTATAGGGACGATCCATTGGCATATCTTGCCACTACTTTGTAGAAAATTAAATCCAAAGGAGATCAAATCGAAACCATGTTGAAAATGTGGCTGCTCTCCTTCCAGTTACACTAACGTTTCCCTAAACTTTACAAATTTTTCCCAATAGTCCAAGAGGCATTCAAACCTTTCCTTCAACAGAAACAGAACAAAAGATCCCGGTATTGTTTCGAATTTTCACTAATTTTTTTAACGCACATAACTTTCTACGGAATAATGGGATTTTAATAAAGTCTTCTAATAAAGTGAAGCTTAAAATGTTACCTTTCAACATAGCTAAAGCAAAGCCTAATGCAATTAATATTACCAGAGATATTACAATCTACAGGCCCGTCTGCTGATGATAAATTGTAAACCAAACCCCAAAAGAGTAAATTAAAGTAAAAAAAAAGATTTAAAATTTTTTTAATTAAATCTTCTCAATTATTTATTTAAATTTGTTTGTTAACAACATTTAAAAATACTTTCAACCTTCAGTTTCGCCTTAATCAATTGCTCTTGAAAAGGTTAATTAAACGCATTTTTTTTTTGTCTTAAGAGCAACTCATTTAAAAAAGGGGTTAATTTAGCAAAACAAATATGGAAAGAAGCGCAACCGTTACAAAAAAAGAAAACAAAAAAAATCAACAACCGTTACTAATTTGTCTAACCTTAAAAATGTTGTTTTGTTTTTAAAGCTGCTCTCATTACTCTCGCTCTTTCTCTCCCTCTCTCACCCTCTTTAACAAGTAAAATATTGTTGTTGGGTTCCATTATTTTTATTATTACGAGCACTTATTTGTAACAATAACGGTTAAAACAAAACAACAACAACAAAAAAAAAAAAGAAAGAAGCGTATTTGTTTAGGCCTGTGTAGAAAAACGCCAGGCTGGCTGCTAAGGATGGCTGTGTGTGATGATAAATTCGAATTTAAAAACCAAAGACGCAAACCCATACTTTTAGCAGCGCCAACAGAGCACTGTTAACTTTGTTTCACAGTGACAATAAGTAGTTTAGTCTTCTACATTTTTTCTTTTGTTTCATCGCCGTGCTCTAGTGGGTAGTGTGTTGACTTTTTATACGAAAGGCCCCGTTTCGAATCCCAGGTCAGACATCAAAAGGAAAAAAAATATTTCTTCGGCAACTTCCTTTCTCAACAGATTTCTGGCAAAGTCTCTGAGAGTAAAAATTGCCATGAAAAGCTTCTCAAAAAAAAAAATCTGTCGTTCGGAGTCGACTTTAAACTGTAGGTCCCCCGTCACTTATGTATAAAATTAACGCCCAACAACATAAGTGGTGTGAGAAGCTAGGTCGTAATCCTGAATGAAGGGTTGCAATGGCCAATTATGTATGTATGTACTTAACATTAGCTCTGTTGAATTGTGTGGTTTTTGTCTTTGCTAAGTTATCTTCCCAAACATCAATTTCATTAGAATTTTATGGCATTAAACGTAGCAACACTCAGCAGCTGATTAAATAGTAATTAAGTACACACACACGCTGCCAGCCAAGCCAAAGAAACAATTTAAAGCAAAAACAAGAAGAATTTTAATGGAAAACAAAACAAAACCAACAAGCTTGATGGCATCCTTAAAAACAGAAATGCAGAAGAAGAAAAAGAATTGAAAACCCATTTCACTCAACACGCAACACGTCACATAGTAAAGCATCGCTTTACTTTGCTTTGCTTTGCTCAAACCAAAAACCATCAATGCTTGTCACTGTACCTACAACTGTCAGAGCGAATTCAACGAAGAAGAAAACGAAAGGAAAAAAAAAGCTTAACAATGATGGCAGTGACGGTAACGGTAACGGTGATGGTGATGGTAATAATGATGGCATTGGTGGTGGCACTGCTTACAACGGCATTCTATTATGCATCAGTGTTTCTGTCTTTTTTTTGTTGTTATTGCCGCTGCTTTTTTTACCGTGTGTTCTATTCATGCAGTGTGTTTGCCTTTTTTTTTTTTTTGTTGTTGTTGTTCTATTCATGCAGTGTGCCATTGTAGTGTCTTTGCCTTTTTTTTGCTGCATGAAATGTTGTTTATGGTGTAGAGTGTAGAATGATAAAAATGAGAAGAAAGAAAATAATTCGACAGCCACGGAGACAGAGAGAGAGAGAGAGGGAGACAGTGTTTGTAAGTTTATCAGTAGCAACAATTTCACAGACATGAGCGTTATTTACAAAAAGAAAAAAAGAGGCTTAAGATGCAAAATTTTCAAGGAAAAAATTTTCAGTGAAACTGCAAAGACAAGAGGAAGGCAAAAACTAAATTTCTGTTGCACTATTCACGGCACCGGCACCACCTTATCAATGTCAAGAGGACTAGAGGACAACTTAGTTTACTCTGAAGACATCCGTCTTCTGGCATTCAGATCCATATGCAGGCATCTGGTCTGGATTCTGCATAGACAATAGAACCCCCGCAAATTGGAAATGAAACCTTGAGCGGGCACTTTGAGGATTCAGCACTAATCTTTAGACCAGAATACACCATGAAATCGCAATACACTATTTTATATGGCCATAGCACGTGATATGAAGCAACTATTCAATGTCCACACTCCTTCGACATCCCACAATATTCTGACCCTTGCTAGTCTTTCTTTATTCTTTGTCTTTAACAAGCTGCCAAGATTAGATTAAACTGAGTTGAGGTCCATTGTAAAAGGTCCCACGAATACTTTATTCAAATGCACTCCGTCTTTACACAAGATTGACTGAATTTTTACTAATTCCGTTAATTGCTCTACGATGCCTTTTATATCTGGCAAAGTACTCTAGTCTGATGAATGTTCTTTAAGGGAAATGTTCATGATATTGCTTTCTCGAAATCTCTGTTGTTTTGTTGTTGTTTACATTTGCACGTTGTTTCGAGAGCCGATATGAAGGCTCCCCATAGATTCATAAATAGATTGAACTGATTGCGAAGGGCTAAGACAGCAAGGCTGCAGTCTCGCTCGCTTGTGTACTCGCTTGGTCCGTCTCTTATATGCGCTCTTTCATATCTCTCTTCTTTTTTTGATTTTCCCCTACCCACCTGCACTATTCTCTCTCTCTCTCTCGCTCTTTCCTAGGTCGAATTTATAAAGAGTCATTTTGGCCCTTGGTTATTGAGCTTGTCCTGATAAGACAAGTACACGTCCTCACACTTAATCTAACCTATACGTACCAACAAGGTAGTCTGAATTAGTCGTTCTCGACTGCCTTTCATGGGGAACGAGTCTGTGTTTTATTAAGTAAGGCGATACTGCCGCAAATTTCAAGGTATTTAAGTTGTCACCTAGAATTAACGTCATTTCTGTGTGTGTGTGTGTGTGTGTGTGTGTAATTCATGTCGTCGCCTTCTCGAAATGACTAATGAATGTTCTTAAAGGTGAATATTTGTGGCTTTGCCTTCTCGAGAGCTTTATAAATGTAAACATTGTTATTTAATTATTGTTGTTTGTGTATTTATTTTTGTTTACATTTACATTTTTGCAAAGTTTGTTTGTTGTTGCATTTTTGTTTACTTGTTTATCATGTGTAAACAAGTTTATTGTTTTTGTTTAGCTTTTGTTTACAGTTTAAATGACGTGAAAGCAAAACAACATTTTCCATTTTCTTAATAATATTTAAGGGCCTCCATAACTACTTTAGTAGCTAGGCTAACCTAAACCTCTCAATACTACAAACACTCTCTCACTTGCTTACTACTTAACTTACTCAAGCAGATGCACGCGCTCATTCAAATAGATTTTCTTCTTTTAGTTTTATGCACTGCCACAGCCAGTCTGTTTTTGTTTGCCTCTTAAACTTATAAACAGTAGTACCGTATGAGTATGTTTGTATGTGTAAAGTACCGTATGAGTATGTTTGTATGTGTAGAAACATACTCATACGGTACTCTACTACTATCTCTGCTCTGCTCGTTGGTTGCTCATTTAATCAACGACACTCTCATGCTTATTTAGGACATACAAACGCATACACACACATATGCACACACACGGCAATCTATATACCGTTATGCAGTTAGTGTGTGCACATGTTTAAGAACTAAAATAAGATGCAATTCCTTTAAAACAGGGCAACAAAAAACAGAATTACAGTGATGAGCAATAAAAAACTAACAAAAAAAAAAAAATCTGATAAAATGGTAGAAAGGAAATAAAACTCTGAGGCACAACTACTGCTTAGTCAGTTAAATTTGAATTTTTTTTTTCTTTCTCTTCATTTTATTCTGACTTGGTCGTGGTATCTGTTTTATTCATATTTTGCCACAGTGCTGCTGATGCTGATGATGCTCATGCTTATGCTGATGTTGATGCTGATGCTGATGTTTTTAAAGTTGTTTGTGAAAAGCTTTAGAAAAACTTTAATGGCATGTTGGTTGGTTTTTATATTTCATTTTTCTCTCTTAAGGAAACCATTTTCCTTAATTTATTTCTCTTATCAAAGAAAACTTTTTTCTTTCTTTCTTCCACTAGACACAGAACACAATTCTTTAACAAAAACCAGGAAACTTATCAAACAAAAGTGAATCCTTTTTTTCGTTTCGTTCTTCTAAAGGATAAAAACAAATTTTTTTTGGAAAAAACATAAAGAAAAAAAGAGAAATTATTTTAATTCCTCTCAACATTTACAATATTTTTACAACACATTTTACATAAAAATTATTTAATCATCATATATATTATTTCTAAAGCAATTTTTTTTTTGTCGGTTGCAAATATCTCCCATACCACCGCATCAAATTTAATGAACGATATCTCATTTTAAAGCTTATATCGAACACTAATGGCGAAAAATAATTAGAAATTGAAAAATTAATATTTTCATTGATAAAAATTATATTTTATATATAGAACTGCATGATAATACTGTTGTCATTATGATTATATGTTTTTGTTCAAGTATGGTAATACAGTGTCGCTTAATAGTAATGCAATTATACATAATATGTATTAAAATCCATTCTGGCAATACCACTATTTACTATAATGCCATTTATTACTAAGTCGGTTATATATAATATCCATATTAAGTTGTAAAACGCTGTTTTGGCAATACTTTGCAGTAATTGTAAGATTGATCAAGTGCGATAAACAGGGTCGCTTAATTGTAATTATGCTATTCCACATAATAATATATAAAGTTGTAAAAGCTATTTTAGTAATGTCGTTATTGTCATGGTATGTTATGATTTCTTGAAGTCGGCGTGATCTAGTGGGTAGTGTGTTGGCTTATTAGATAAAAGGCCCGGGTTCGAATCCCAGGTCAGACATTAAAACGAAAAATATTTCTTCGGCGACTTTCTCTCAGCAGATTTCTGGCAAAGACTCTGAGAGTAAAAATTGCCACGAAAAGTTTTTAAAAAAAAATCTATCGTTCGGAGTCGACTTTAAAACTGTAGGTCCCGCCGCCACTCATGTATAAAATTAACGTCCAACAACATAAGTGGTGTGAGAAGCTAGGTCGTAATTCTGGCTGAAGGGTTGTAAAGGCCAATTATGTATGTATAAGATAAATTTGAATTTGAAAATCCAAGACGCAACCCATAAATTTTAGCAGCGCCACACTTAGCGTTAACAGTCCACAATTTGTTCTAAAAAATCCACAATTTGATCTTAACAGAGCAAAATTAGTCGTTAACAGAGCACTGTTAACTGTTTAACAGTATCCATTTGAACAAGGTCACTTGTTTAGCAGGTAATTTTAGGGCAGAAGATCAGTGGCCATTTGGGAACATATAAGAAACTGTACCCCATACAGACTATATACAAATGGTAGCCCAGAGGATCCTCTTTCCAATCGTGGTAGTGGGATAGGATAGGATAGAGAATTCTCATATATTTTCGACCAAAAATCGATTTTTTTTAAATTCAATATCTCGACTCACAAAATTATTTCAGCTATCCCACTACCACGGTTGGAAAGAGCATCCGCTTGACTACCATTTGCATATAGTCTGTATAAGGTACAGTTTCTTATATGTTCCCAAATGGCTACTGATGTTCAAGATAATTTTCAATCAAAAAATTTATGTTTTCAAAGCAAAATTTTACAATATCATATCACTTCATATAGGACTTTTTTGCTGATAATATTAAGAGGCATTGACACAATCCCTAGAGTATTCTATGGTACTCATAGACCAACTATATGCCCTAAAATTACCTGCTAAACAAGTGACCTTGTTCAAATGGATACTCTGAAACAGTTAACAGTTAACTGTTAACGACTAATTTTGCTCTGTTAAGATCAAATTGTGCACTGTTAACGCTATGTGTGGCGCTGCTAAAATTTATGGATTGCGTCTTGGATTATCAAATTCGAATTTATCTTCACACACATAAAATATTTTTACAACACATTTTACATAAAAATTATTTAATTTCCATTTACTTTCCATTATCAAGTGTGCGTAATTTTAATTAATTTTAAACGCCACTCATAATGCAGCCAGCAAAAGCTGTCGAAAACAATTTCACACTCCATATATTTGAAATACAAAAAAAAAACTCTTCTTTCTCCTCTCCAAGTCCAATGGCCAAACGACCAGGGAATAGGGAGATTTGTTTTTTGTTCACTTACTTTATTGCAGTTTAATTTTTATTTTTTATTATTTTTTCGTTTGTTGTTGTTGTTGTTGTTTTCAATAATTAATTTTAATAACTTATATTGTGTGTATGTGTGTAAAAAAGAAATTCCATTAATTGGTTTTATTTCACGATACAGCAAAACCCCGCTTAATGCTGCCCCGCTTGACGCTGTTTCAGTATTATGCGGTTGCAAATGAAATAGTCGTGCACTATATAGCGACACTCTATACTATGTATGTACCTCTTTCAATGCTCCTTTTGTTAGTCTGCCCGAAATAAAGATTCCGTCTGCGTTTCCCAAAGTTGCAATCACAATACGAACGCATCTTTCCTGCATCACAGTTGATTTATTAGTTGTCATTAACCGCGTTACTAGAGGTGTATACATACTATGTACGTGTTAAGTTGCCTCGTTTAACCTTATTTTGTTAAGCGATGGAAGCGGGGTCTTACTGTATTCAAAAGTGAATGCAAAAAACTCTCATTTGTGAAAGGCAATTTAATTTTTTTTTTTATCAACTGATACAGGCTGTGGTCAGCTTTTAAAGGACCCTGTGGAGTATATATTCCAAAGGATTTGCACTTTTGAAAACGTATAACTCGCACTTTACAGTCCAAAAGGACGATTATTGTCATCATAACAAATTTTTGTAATGTACGATTACTTTCGATTACTTTGTACGATTACTTTCTTCAAACACACCGCGTCTTCACATAAGACTGATTGAATTTTTACTAACTTCGTTGCCTTTCATGTATATGGCAAAGTAAACAGTCTGATGAATGTTCTTGAAGGCAAATGTTTGTTACTTTGCCTTTTCGAAATCTCAGTAAATGTAAACATTGTTGTAAACATCGTTGTTTACATTTTTTTTCGTTGTACATTTATTCGTTGTAAACATTGTTGTTTACATTTGTTCTCGAAATCTCTAACATCGTTATTTACATTTTACATTACCTATAGAAGTCGCCTTACGACCCAGCTTCTCACACTACTTATGTTGTGTGCGTTAATTGTATACATAAGTGGCGGGACCTACAGTTTAAAATCGACTCCAAACGACAGATTTTTGTGAAGCTTTTCATGGCAAATTTTTACTCTCAGAGTCTTTGCCAGAAATCTGCTGAGAGGAAGTCGCCGAAAAAATATTTTTCGTTTTGATGTCTGACCTGGGATTCGAACCCCCCGGGCCTTTTGTGTAATAAGCCAACACACTACCCACTAGACCACGGCGAAATGAAATTTAAAAATTGAAATTCGTGAAAGAGTTTTATTTAAAAACAAATTCAATCTTATGGCCACGGCCAATGAAGCGTATAAGTGTCATAAAATTTATGCAAAAATGCTGATACGCCCCGTAGTACGAGTAAACAAGAAAAGAGTTTTCAAAAAAATTCTTTAAAAATGCAGCAGACCGTGTGTAAGCAGCTCAGAAGAAGAGAGGTTTACTTTACTTAATAAAAAATTTTTTTTTAGGACTTGAAAAAGAACAAGAAGAAGAAGAAACGGAATATTTTAAAAAGGTTTTCATTTATTTTTTATTTTAAATAAAAATTTAAAATTTTCTTAATCAAACTACAATGGCGGCGGCGGCTTTTTTGCTCTCAAAATTTTTCAGTTTACAATTCTTAATAATTTGTTACATAAACTGCCGTTAGGGATCTTAAGGCCATAATATATGGTTTCTAATTAGATCTCTCCAAAACGAATGCAATCTAATATGACTCCAGTTA
Organism: Sarcophaga peregrina; assembly: GCA_014635995.1. Taxonomy (NCBI): domain Eukaryota; kingdom Metazoa; phylum Arthropoda; class Insecta; order Diptera; family Sarcophagidae; genus Sarcophaga; species Sarcophaga peregrina. The sequence continues at coordinate 6,527,550 of CM025792.1, read as the reverse complement.
TTTCCAATGAAAGAAAGAAGCTCCTCTTTCCCTATAATTTTGCCTTGTTTTGATCTTCAACGTACAGACTCTATGCAAATGGTAGTCCAGAGAATGCTCTTTCCACCGGTGGTAGAGGGATAGCTGAAATAATTTTGTGAGTTTTGAAAAAATCGATTTTTGGTCAAAAAATTATATGAAAATTCTCTTAAAGATCAGTGGCCATTTGCGAACTTATAAGAAATAGTACATCTTACACACCGTTTGCATATGGTAGTGCAGAGAATGCCCTTTCCAATCGTGATAGTGGGATAGCTAAACTAATTTTGAGAGTTGAGATTTTCAGCAAAGAATATTTGAAAATTCCCTAGAAGATCAGTGGCCATTTTGGAACATTTTGGTAGTCCAGAGTCATTTCATACATACATAATTGGTCATTACAACGCTTCAGTCAGGATTATTGACCTAGTTTCTCACACTACTTATGTTGTGTGCGTTAATTTTATATATAAGTGGCGGGACCTACAGTTTAAAGTCAACTCCGAACGACAGTTTTTTGAGAAACTTTTCCTGGTAATTTTATTTACTGTTGGAGTTTTTGCCAGAAATCTGGTGAGAGGAAATCGCCGAGGAAATATTTTGTCGTTTTGATGTCTGACCTGGGATACGAACCCGGGCCTTTTGTCTAATAAGCCAGCACACTACCTACTAGACCACGGCGACTTCAGAGTCATTTCACATTCCATTATTAAGCCTCGTGTAACATCCAACATAAATTTGTATTCTGAAGCTTATTTACTTAATGGTTGATTACAACCCTTTAGTCAGGATAACAACCTAGTTTCACACATCACCAACCATGTTGTGTGTGTGTTGTGTTGTATGAGTGGCGCGGTACCCACTGTTTAAAGGCAACCCCGAATGATAAATTTTCCTTTTTTTGAAGAAATTTTTCTGAAGGCAATTTTTCATTTTTTCAATTTCATCGATTTTTCAGGGAGGAAACTGAGAGGTAATCGCCTAAAGAAATATGTTTTTCGTGTTTCATTTGATTTGATTTGTTTGGTCTCACGCCTATTGAGCCAATGCACTTCCTACTAGACTACGACCACTTTGCCTTGTAATATTGATGGTATGCCCAATTACTGGATAGTTGTACTGTGGTTTTCACACCTATTGAGCCAAGCATTCCTCAGATTACCAACATAAACTGTTTATAGGCTAGTTGCTTCGTGTCTCAAATCTATTAGGTATATACTCCAGTACAATTGGTTTTCTTTAAATTTCCCTTGTGAACACAAAACTCTTTAAATAGCACTGGGGTCTATGCCTATGAGCCAATGCCTTGAGCCAATGCACTTTCTACTAGATTAAGGCCACTTAAACCTTTAATACTTTTCTATACGACCTGGAGAGTTGCTTCGTGGCCACACATCTATTAGGCCAACATATTACCAACTAAACTATGGCTACTTAGCCGTTTAATACTGCTCTATATGATCTGGAGTACATTTGGTGTTCATAATTCCCTACAAAGTTTTTTTTTTTTTGAACAGTAAATAGGCCCCCTTTATTGTAAACACAAGAAAGTATTCATTACCTTGAAAGATTACATACGTATTACATGCTTGGATTTTTTTTCTTTCTAGTTTTCAACTCCCAACCCCTCGTATATTAGTGTTGTTTTTACCATTGCTAAGCAGCTAGCATATAAAGGTTCAATTAGTCGTGACTTAACCATAACCATATAAAATCAGCTGTTTTAACCAACTTTATGGACATCATTGTTTTCGATTATAGTAGGTGACTTACCATAATGCCATAGTCATAACGATAACGATATATGCCCCAATTGAATTTTGGTTTTTTTTGCCATAACCATAAACAGCTGTTTGCTGAATTTATTTACATAGATACACAATTTTTTTTGTTTACTTTTGTACTTTTACTTTGTACAAATGTGCAATTAACATAAACAGCTGTTTATGGCCATGGCAGGACTGTTTGCTTCTAATAGTAAATTTACGATTATGGATTATGTTACGACTACAGCGTTATGGTAAAGTCACGACTAATTGAACCTTAAAAGCACGTACACGTAAACTAAAGGGTGAATAAAATGCTTTCAAAATCCAAAAAAATACAAAAAAAAAGTTGGATAAAGAAAGAAACGAAACATCAAGTAAAACACTACACGTTCCAAATAAATAAATGCCAAACAACAACAACAACAATAATGGCACAAAACGTATGTATCACTCAGGTGTTACGTACAGCAGGTGTTATGCAAGGTTCAAAGCTTATACTTATGACTTGTGGATTTTTATTCGAAAAGCAGAGCATATACCACAGAATAACAATACAAAACATGCGTCAAAATACAACAAAAACAACAAAAAATTCTTGTAGTAATCCATAGGAAAAACGTTCGTGAATGTTTCTGATGGGGTTTCTGTAACAAAACCAAAGCGGAGGAACATAAGCCAAGGAGCAAACATGCACCACGGAGTATAATAAATCGCGGGTACTACATACAAAACAGAAATATTTTAAATCAAACACCAAAAACACAAAACAAGAAGAAATCATTTCTGGGAATAAATTTAAATTTTGAAATTAAATTTTCTAGACAAAGAAAATTTCTCTCAAAAAAAAAATGGTCGCCGCCGTCAACATTCAAATTTTGTATTTCATTTCAATATTAAAAATACAAAAAGAAAAAAAAAACCGAAATCCTTTTTAAAATATTCCTTTTCTTCTTCTTCTTCTTGTTCTTTTTCAAGTCTTTAAAATAGGCTCAATAGGTGTGACCCCACGTTTCAAACTTCAGATCACACATCTCAAATGAAATGAAACACGCAAAAAAATATTTCTTTAGACGATTTCCTCTCCGCTTCCTTCCTGCAAAATCGCTGAAAGAAAAAAGAAAAATTGCCTTCAGAAAAATTCCTCCAAAAAAAGTAAAAATTTGTCATTCGGGGTTGCCTTTAAACAGTAGATACCACCACTCTTACGAATTAACACACCCACAACATGGTTGGTGATGTGTGAAACTAGGTTGTAATCCTGACTAAAGGGTTGCAATCACCCATTAAGTAAATAAGCTTCAGAATACAAACTTATGTTGGATGTTACACGAGGCTTAATAATGGAATGTGAAATGACTTTGGACAACCAAAATATTCCAAAATGGCCACTGATCTTCTAGAGAATTTTCAAATATTCTTTGCTGAAAATCTCCACTCTCCAAATTAGTTTAGCTATCATACTAGCCCGATTGGAAAGGGCATCCTCTGGACTCTACCATGATCTCTAGGGTGTACTATTTCTTATTAGTTCGCAAATGGCCACTGATCTTTAAGAGAATTTTTATATAATTTTTTTTACTAAAAATCGATTTTTTCAAATTGAAAATCTTAATTCACAAAATTATTTCAGATAAGCCACTACCACCGGTGGAAAGAGCATCCTCTGGACTACCATATGCAAATGGTCTGTATGGTGTACTACATTGAAAATTAAAATATTTTTATGAAAGAGAAGCAAAATTATAGGGAAAGAGGAGTTTCTTTCTTTCATTGGAATTAACTGGAGTCATATAGGTTAGGTTAGGTTAGGTTAGAGGACGTGCACCTGTCGGTCAAGACAAACACAGTACCCGGAGGTCGAAATTGACTCATTGTACATTGTCCTTGGAGTCATATAAGAATGTATTGGTTTTGGACAGATGTAATTAGAGCCTTAAGATCCCTAATGGCAGTTTATGTAATAAATTTGTTAAGAATTGTAAACTCAAAAATTCGAGAGCAAAAAAATGGTAGACGCCGCCGGTTAGACATGATGGTGCTTTAGCAGTTTGAATATGAAAAATTTTAAATTTTTATTTAAAATAAAAAATAAATGAAATCCTTTTTAAAATATTCTTTTTCTTCTTCTTCTTGTTCTTTTTCAAGTCTTTAAAAAAATTTTTTTAAGTAAAGTAAACCTCTTTTCTTCTGAGCTGCTTATACAGCTTAGGACACGGTCTGTTGCATTTTTAAAGAATTTTTTGAAAAATCTTTTCTGTAGTACAACGGGGCGTATAAGCATTTTTGCATACTTTTTTTATGGCACTTATACGCTTCATTGACTTACGGGGCTTACAATTCAAATTCTTTTTGCAAATGAATTTGAATTTTTACTTTCAAATCAAATTAGCCAAACGTTCACGTAACGCAAGGGGCAACGTACGTTGATTTTTAGCATATGAAATGCATTACAAATGCTTAACGAAATTACAATTTAACTAGATGACCCGTGCGAATATTTCGCACTGTTTGTTGTCATTTTTGTAACATAAAATGAAAATAAAAAAAACCTCGTATAACTGCCCATGTGAAAAGATCGGTTCTGGTAAATATAATCTTACCTTTTGAAGGGTTTGACCTTGTGCTTAGTTTATCGTCATAGCAAAAGCAACTTTCACAGGGAATTGTTTTCGTGTCATTCGGAAAGGCACAGCTGGATCAGAAGATGTAAGTTTGATTCGGAGTATGAGTACAGTTTTATCGGTACGAATAATTTTTACTGATATGATGGGCTCTCCCAAGTTTATTACGATTAGCCTGGTATCATTTATTAATCCGTATTACTACACTTCATAAAACAAACAATGCCATGACAATAACGACATTACCAAAATGGCTTTTACAACTTTAGATATTATTATGTGGAATAGCATTATAATTAAGCGACCCTATTTACCGCACTTGATCTAACAACTACTGCTAAGTATATAAAACTGACTTAGTAATAAACGGAATTATAGTAAATAGCGGTATTGCCAGAATGGATTTTAATACATACTATATTATGTAGAACTGCATTACTATTAAGCGACCCTGTATTAGCACCACTTGAACAAAACATATAATCATAATGGCAACAGTATTATCATGCAGTTCTATATAAAATATAATTTTTATCAATGAAAATATTAATTTTTTAATTTCTAATTATTTTTCGCCATTAGTGTTCGATATAAGCTTTAAAATGAGATATCATTCAATAAATTTGATGCGGTGGTATGGGAGATAATTGCACCCGACAAAAAAAAATTGCTTTAGAAATAATTTATATGATGATTGTAAACTCAAAAATTCGAAAGCAAAAAAATGGTAGACGCCGCCGTTAGTCATGATGGTGCTTTTGCAGTTTGAATAAGAAAAATTTTAAATTTTTATTTAAAATAAAAAATAAATGAAATCCTTTTTAAAATATTCCTTTTCCTCTTCTTCTTTCTCTTTTTCAAGTCCTTAAACATATTTTGTTTAAAGTAAAGTATTCCTCTTTTCTATTGAGCTGCTTATTTAGCTTAGGACACGATCTGCTGCATTTTTAAATAATTTTTTGAAAATCGTTTCTTCAGTACTCCGGGGCGTATAAGCATTTTTGCATACATTTTTTATGACACTTATACGCTCCATTGACTTACGGGGCTTACGATTCAAATTGTTTTTGCAAATGAAAATTTTAGTTTTTATTTTCAAATCAAATTCAATTGCATGGAACTTCTTTTTAATTTCCCTTTAATAGTGCACTTAGAATTAGCCAAACGTTCACGTAACGCAAGGGGCAACGTACGTTGATTTTTAGCATATGAAATGCATTGCAAATGCTTACCGCAAATACAATTTGATTCTTCGGTAACGCTATGCGACGAAATAAAAAAAATTTAATACACCCGGCTAATGACATGGTAAAGGTGGTTGTGAGTTTTGTTGAGTAGATCTCAAGTAGATTTTTTTTTTATATTTCTCGTACCCTCCAAAATTGTTTTATTTGATAAAAACTGTTTTTTTTCCCTGACTTTATGCACAAATTTCTGGATTACTCAAACATTTCTGGATCAATTTCCAAAAATTTAAATCTTCTTGGAAAAGGGAGAGATGGTCCGTTAAAACGGTTTCCGTATATCTATTATACGACTTAATATGCCATAAGTTTTGATAAGGTAAACTACAAGTGTTAAAAGGCTAAGATGATCTTCCCTTGGGGGACATTGGTGCTGCTTATCGTATCATAACGTATGCGTATGATGAATATTTATTTCATGAAATTTCTTTTTCAGAAATTTTCTAATGAAAGTAAAATTTACTTTACATTTCTCCACTTCAGTTTTTGAAGTTTAATATTGCAAAAGCAAATTTATTTGTTTCTCCTCTGTTTTTTCTTGGTGCATAAATTAAAATCTTAAGGAAATATAATCTTTAGTTTTCAATCTCGTTTAGTTGGTTTATTTTAATAAATTAGGAGTTTAGCTTTGGAAAACTTTGCCACTCTATGCCGTGCCATGCTTTTAGTAACCCTCTCCATCCCATTGAACTAATTTTATAGCACAAATTTTGGTTTCTCATTAAATAAAGCAAGAGAAGGCACTGCCAGCTAGATTGGTTTGGCAATGTTAATGAAATACAGTCGAACTTCTATAAATTGAATCACCATTATCCAGAAAAAACTTCAACTTTTAGAAATTTCAAGTTAAAAAATCAAAACCTGATAGAATTTCTCTCCAAAACTCCGTTTTCTATACTTCAACTTATAGAAAATTCAAGTCATAGAAGTTCAAATTATAGAAGTTCCACTGTAAATTTTTAAATCTCATCATGAGGTTGATATGATGAACATTTTTTCTATGAAAACTTTAAACAAAACTTTGGTCTTTTTTTTTCATTTTGTTTTTTGGAAAATTTAAGGAATAAATTCTTTAAATATGAAAATATTTTTAAAAAAAAGTTTTAAAAAACAATAAAATTTTAATTAAAATAAAATATAAAAAAAAAACTTGTTGTTTAACTTGTTATCCTTTTTACCAACAAAAAAATTGAGAGAAAATCCTGAAAAATTCTTTTCCTTAACAAATTATAATTCCCTGAATTGAAAATGGAAAATTATTTTGGGAAATTTCAATTCTTATTTAAAATTTTTTAATTTTTTTTAAAGAATGAATGAACGAGTCCCTTAAAATACAGAAATCCATAACGTAATCGGTGATTACAACCCTTTAGCCAGGTTAACAACCTAGTTTCCCACACTACTTTTATCGGGTAGGCGTTAATATTTTAACCTGAATGGCGGGACGATAAATATCTCTTGCCAACTGGAAAATTTTTTTATTTAAACGTGGGAGAGAAAATAAAATTTACAATGAAAAGTTTTTCTCACCTAAAATCTGTCATTCATAGTCGTTTTTAAATTGTAAATCCCCCCAACCACTCAAGAATAAAATTAATCCAACCACAATATGGGTGTGGTGGTGTGAGAAACTAGATTGAAATCACGCAAGACGAAGAATTGTGTCTTGACTACATAGCCAAAGACTTTATAAGGGCCTGTGGAGGTGAGAAAGGCGCTAAAGGCTTTTGCAGATCATGCTCTGTATGGATAGTGTGAGAAACTAGATTGAAATCATGCGCGACGAAGCATTGTGGCTTGGCCACATGGCCAATGACTTTAATAGGGCCTGTGGAGATGCGAAAGACGCGCAAGGCTTTTGCAAATCATGTTCTGTATGGATGGTGTGAGACATAACATACATAATTGGCCATTACAACCCTTCAGTCAGGATTACGACCTAGCTTCTCACTCCACTTATGTTGTTGGGCGTTAATTTTATACATGAGTGGGGGCGGGACCTACAGTTTAAAGTCGACTCCGAACGATAGATTTTTTTTGAGAAGCTTTTCATGGCAATTTTTACTCTCACAGAGTGTTTGCCAGAAATCTGCTGAGAGGAAGTCGCCGAAGAAATATTTTTTCGTTTTGATGTCTGACCTGGGATTCGAACCCGGGCCTTTTGTCTAATAAGCCAACACACTACCAACTAGACCATGGCGACTACTATGGTATGAGAAACTAGATCAAAATCACACGCATTATGTCTTGGCCACATGGCCAATGACTTTAAAAGGGCCTGTGGAGATGCGAAAGACGCGCAAGGCTTGTACAAATCATACTCTGTACGGGTGAGAAATTAGATCAAAATCATGCGCGACGAAGCATTGTGTGTTGGCGACATGGCCAATGACTTTAAAAGGGCCTGTGGAGATGTGAAAGATGCTAAGGATGGAGAAGGAGCAGGAAAGCACATGGTTTTCTTTTTTCTTTTTCAAATAATCCTTCTGATCTGCTAAGATATCTGCAGAATCAAAATAAATGGGAAATTCTGATACTACAGTAGTAGGCTACATGCGACCTAGCTTCAAAATACAGTCTCTTAGCCGCTTACGACAGACGCTGTACTCTAGTAAGTATAGTGGGTTCGCTTATTAGATATAAAGCCGTGCTTTAAACCCCAAATGAAACGCTTTGAACAAATATTACTTTCCACAGTTAGTTTCTCATATCACTTCACTAGGGTAATGGATGTTGTGTTAATTTTATCTATGAGTGGAGGAGGGGAGACCTACAGTTTAAATACGATATCCAGCATAATTTTTAAATTTTATCGAATTTTTTACGATTTAAAGAAGGCATGGCATATTTGGTAAAAAATATTCGATCCTTCAACTTTAGTATCTCCAATAAAAAAATTCTTATTCTCATACGTTTTTAAGCGATTTTCTTTCCTTTCTTTTCAAATTTTTTAATTATGTTATGTTAACAGGCACTGTAAAAACATAATATAACTTTTGCAGCTAACTTCACACACATATCACCTCACTCAGACACTGTTAACATAGGCAATATTTGAAGCCCTATATCTCATGTTCTAAAATTATTTGGGAGATACCATTTATTGGGTTTTATTAGGGACATCTTAGGCTATAATTTTGTATATAGTGGGGATATCGATCATACAAAGAAGATCTGAATTTTCCGTTGTAAATTCTTGCTTATTTTTGCTGCAAAAAAAAAAATATTCTCCCTAGTGACTTATTGCCCCTGCTATAAGGCGTGTAGAATTTATTAAAATTTAAGGGAACAATAATTATTAATAACTAGCAGATTGAACCCGGCGTTGCGCGGGTTATAAAAATAACAATAAATAAAAATTCGTTTTCGAAACCGGCTTCTTAAGAAATGCAATTTTTCAAATTATTCGGAAACCGGTTTATCAAACAATTCAGTTTTTTCAATACTCTAAGTCTCAAATATAAATGCATGCAATTTGGTCGTTTTTCGCCCCTTTACCCCTTTTTCGAACCCTTTTGGTCCAACGTTTTTAAACAGAACTCCTCCAACAGCTATTTGGGAAACTTAACCAAGCTAAATCGTAAAAAAAATACCTTTAAAACCCATAAAATACAGCATTTATGCAAAAAAGTACTAATTTTTGCTCTTTTTCCCCATTTGTCTCATTTTTTTCACCCCTTTTTAGTCAAAATTTTGGTCAAGATTTATAGCGTGTAACCTGCACCGATCGACAAAAGCTCGATTTATATGCTATGCACTCAATTTGCCCGTTTTTGACGTCTGTTCCCCCTTTTTTGAACCCCTTTCGGTTCAACTTTAGAAACGGAATACCTCCAATATTACTTGGGAAAGTTAACCAAGCTAAATCGTTAAAAAATACCTTTAAAACAGATAAAATACAGCATTTATGCATAAAAGTATTAATTTTTGTCCCTTTGTCCCATTTTGTCTCCCGTTTTGTTAAAAATTTTAAAAATATTTATAGCCTATAACCTGCACCGCCAAAAGCTCGATTTATATCCCAAATTTCTAGAAAATCGGTCCAGGCGTTCAGGCGTGATTGGCTAACAAACAAACAAAAAAAAACAGACTTACAGAAAGATTTTTAATATAAATTAGGATTAAATGGACACTTACTCATGGATTTTGTTGTTTTTTATGGTTTTCATATTACTTTTTAGTATCATTATTGTACGGCCATCTATTATCATGCCTGCAATTGTTAATTTATTTTTATTTGCCACTGTTTTAATTTGTATTTCTTTTGTTTTTCACTCATTCTATTTCACTCACTCCTTCAGATTTATTTATTATACCGTTTTGTTGTGTTATCTTGTATTGTTATTTGTTATTTCATATGGTTTTTGATAATTTACAAAAGAGAGAGAAAAAGAGAGTCAAAATGGTATGCTTTTGTGTTCATGCAATGAAAATAACAACAACAACAAGAATTCTTCTTTTGTTATTCATAATATAACAGCATGGCTATTTGTTGTTATTGTTGTTGTTATAGCACTAGCAAAAAACGAAGCATAAATTATTATTATTTTTTTTCAACACAACTTTATCTCTTCTTCTTTTTATTTTTTGCTCTCAAATAATAAAACACTTAAAACGGAATCCTTTTTGTTGTTTTAGTGCTCCCGCTTTTGTACGCACACACACACACAAACACGATTAAGTTTATTATACTCACAACACTTATGTTTGTTGCCTAATAATAATAATAAAAAAAAAACAATGATTCACACACATAAGCAAAAGATGAAACAAACGGGATTAAAAATGTTAAACGACAGCAATAACGGCAGAACACTCTCACTCATACGCTTAAACGATATTTTTTAACTGTAAATTCTATGAAATATAATTTTTATGGAATTTATTTACTTTTGTTTTATTAACCAAAATAATTTGTTGTTTTTTTTTTAAATTTATTTTTTATAAATTTTCTTTTCTATTAATTTTCTTTCAATTTAAAAAAAAAAAATTCAAAAACTTTCTTTTAACGCGTCATATAATGGACACACCACCACCACAATACATTGTAAATGTTGTGTTGTTTAGCTTAACAATGGTCGTTAATAACTAACGGCATATTGGCAAAGGTTCTTGTATTTTATACACACAACAATAATACACAATTCTTCTTCTTCTTTAAAAGCAAAACACACTTACATGCACACACACACTACCTAATGCAACCGAAAGAAACTGAAACTGAAACCAAACAATACAAAACACAAGCATACGAAGTAAGACCAACGAACACGAACTTATTTAAGAGAATTTGTTTAACGTTTAAGAGAGAGAGAGCGAGCGAGAGTTGTTCGTTTGTGTGTTCACAATTTCGACGAGTTTTATTGCCGTTTTGTATATGTAGTGGTTGTTTAGTTGGTTGATTGGTTAGTTCATAGTGGAGTGTGTAAAATTATAGAAGATTTGTTTAATCTTTGTTATGCTTTAAACTCTGTCTGCTTAACATATTTGTTAATGTTGTTATTGTTGTTGTTGTTCTAATTTTTATATATGCGCCTGTATAGGTGTGTGTGTTTGTGCGTACGCGCTTATGTGTATATTCTTAATGTAATTAAAAAAATAAGCGAGAAAGTTTTAGTATTTGGCGAGAGCAGCAGCAGCAGTCAGCCTGAATACTGTAAATACTCTACGTTTTGAACATACATGCATGCATACATAATTGATTATTAAAATCCTTTAGTCTCAAACTACTTAAGTTGTGTGTATGTCCCTCAGAGAAAGATCGGCTTTTTACATACATAGGCCACGAGCATCAATAATAATCATTAAAAAAAGAGCATAAAAATGCATTCAGTTGCTTGTCAACGTTCAATGAAGCAGGTTCTTGTCGCTTTTTTTTTGAAATTTTTTTGTATAACAATTATACAGCCAAAGAAAAATTACAATAGGTTTACTAATGAGATTTACTAATAACAATAAGAAATGATCTCCATTTTTTTGGAAGAATATTTGTCAAGTTAAACACACAGTCTTTAAGGATTTACATTTTCAATTTTCCACTACATAAACACATTATTAGGTTACACTTGAAAATATTACTAACAATTTTCCTCTGGGTTATATATACGACTCTTGCAAATTCGCACACATTTTTATTATGTTCTCTTTGTGCCGATAACTGGTTTTAATGACTATTTTTTAATGTAATTTTGTTGTGCGACTGTGTATTGACAAGATTTAATGTATAGGGATTACTTAGCGATAAATTCCAAAGAATTTTACTTATAAAACAAACTTTCTCTCTCTCTCTCTCTCTCTGTCTCTATTAATTAAAGAAAACTTAACAATAATTAATAAACCAAGCCTATAAGTCCCCGTGGTCTAGTAGGTAGTGTGTTGGCTTATTAGACGAGAGGCCCGGGTTCGAATTCCAGGTCAGACATCAAAACGAAAAATATTTCTTCGGCGACTTCCTCTCAGCAGATTTCTGGCAAAGACTCTGAGAGTAAAAATTGCCATGAAAAGCTTCACAAAAATCTGTCGTTCGGAGTCGACTTTAAACTATAGGTCCCGCCACTCATGTATAAAATTAACTCACACAACATAAGTGGTGTGAGAAGCTAGGTCGTAATCCTGACTGAAGGGTTGTAATGGCCAATTATGCATGTATGTAATAATCCAAGCCAACAAAAGAAAAAAAATTGTAAAAATTTCTTCTTATAGCAGAACAAAATTCTTACCTTTCGTAAGTGCAGCACCCTCGCTAGCAAATATCTTCTCTGATTTTGTTAAAATTTGCTCAGCACGCTTATCCCTAGCAATACAATGGTCCGCTAGGAGTGCTCAAGTGAGCTTTTAGAATCAAAGCTACCATTCTAACCTAAACTAACGTAATCTAGTCTTTCTGATTTATAACTATTGGCCTTGGGCCTTTTTTAAAGTGTTACAACACAATACTTGTATGTTATCTTCAATTGTGTAATCATTTAATTCGATTTTTTTTTTTAATATTTTTAATTAAATTTTAAATTTTACAACCAACAACACTTTTTATAAAATTCCGAAGAGAATAGTTTTTTTTCCAACCACACACATACACACCCAACACACACACACACACGTCAATCCAGCTAAAGGGAATTAAAAGTTGAGATTTTAAATATTAAAAAAACATATTTTTTGTTGCATATCCTCAGGCGTGTTTAGGAAAATGAACTGCACAAGCAAGCAATGTAATGCAAATAAATAAGGGAAAATATATTTTTCGAAAACTAAATCAGAGAAATAAATAAATGAAATACAGGGTGCTACATCCTCAATTAATTGGATTGTACTTTCCTTCTTTTACTACTACTAAAACTGAAAAATTCTTTGAAATGCTTTAGGATATAGGTTTTTCCATTACCTTAAACGTAGAACTCTCTAAAGAAATTTTTTAATCATCCTCAACATTCCTTATTCATGATTTAATATGAAATTTATTTTCTATTCAAACACCCTGTATTAAATGAACATTAATGGACGTAATCATTATAAACATTTGAATGCATTTCTTGTAAAATGTTACGTTTAAGCGAAACAGTAAACGGAAGTGTAGCCACGTTTTCTAGTCAAGCCAGTCAACACAGCACAACAAAACTGACATTAAATACAATGTGCCACACACACACAGACAGACACTCACACACCCCAACAGTTGTACTTGGCGATTTACAATGTTGCCAAGCATTTTTACACACACACACAGACTAATACAAACTAAAATTAACTGTTCATTCATTATGATTTATTTTTTCTTTTTTAAAATGTCATAAACAGGAATGGTGGCCCCTAAAAACATTTGACGGTCGTTTAGAGTTTTCCCTTGTTTCGCACAGAATGTAAGCATTTACCAGCTATCGTATCCTTGTCTGTATATTTGTAAGTGATGCATTTTGCGATACATCTTTTACAATTTTACAACAACAAACATTCACATTGTTAGTGTAAGTTAACTTAACTCAATCAAATCGAAATGCTAGAAACGAAGGCGAAATAAAATTCATCAAAAAAAAAAAAACAAACAAACAAAAAAAAATATGTTTGCTGGGTTAGAAAATGGTTGAATGAATGAACACTGACAGACTAAGGCTCTCATAATTTTCTGCATCAAAACAAACAAACAAACACACACACACAATCAAACACTCACACATAAACACTGATGCAAAGGAACAAAGGCCGCAAGATGGTGAAAAAAGACAAGAGAACAGAAGACAACAGTTTGTGCTAAAACTTGAAATGAAACAACAACAACACTAAATATGATTATAATATAACGGGGAAATAACGGCAAAGAAAATTTATAAAAAAAAAGAAACAAAACAAAAAAAAAACTAAGGAGGGAAGGGATGAATATCACAAGAGCATTAAAGGGATAGAACGAGAACGAGAGAGCGAGAGAGTGAGAGTGAATGAAAGTTATATAAAATATCGATTAGAGGAGAGTGAAAAATTATGCAGTATTTTATAGTAAACCAGAGAGAGAGTAAGAGAGAGAGAGTAAATAAACTGACACAATCATTATTAAACAACGTCAATGGCAAAAGATGGCTCAAGGATACAGTTTCAGGTGCAGTTTGTTTGTTTGGTTTTTTTTCATTTCAATGCCTCTCATCTGGCCAGGTATAACGGTTGTCTATTTCAAGCACAAACTGAAGCGTATAAATAAGCGAAACGTAACGTAACGTAACGTAAATGAATGAACAAGCGAATGAACCATAAAAAGCAGCGAAACAAAGTATGAATAAATAAATATTTCATATGTAGCTGTAGCTGCAGCAGCAGCAGCACTAGCAACCTTAACTCAAGGCTATCACTACACACATGAAACACACAAACAAACACTTGTGCAGTTGTGTGAGTGGCAGCAGCAAAAGAAGTTCACCTTTTTTTTTCTTCTAAAAATCATAACATTTCCTATGTATTTATATCTGGCCTTACATACATGCATTTACAAGAAGAAGAAGAATCGTTAGAATTCGTAATTTCCTTGCATTTGTCTCTCATGCCCGCCCGATACCATTTTTGTTTTTGTTGTCATAACAACTTGTTTTGAAAGAAGTTTTTTCTTTCTTCTTGTTCTTGTTCTTTTTTTTTTGTTCGCCCTCAACTGTCTGTTCCAAATGTCTGTTGTTATTGGAACTTGTTTGAGCAAACACAAGCTAGCAAAAAATACAAAAACAACAAAAAAAGGGAAAAAATACTTTTTCTTTGTTTTCAAACTTAATTTTAGTTTTATTGTTGTGTAGCAAATTTTAAATGCCCAATGCCTTCTGCATTTGTATTGTGCATAACGTACACCAATATACACTTACACAAACACATTTGCTTTTAAATTTAATTCACACTGTAACATGGATCAATTTAACCAAAACAAGAAGAAGAACACACAACATAAAATTGCATTGTGTATGCTCTTGGGTATTGGAGAGGGCACACACACACACACAGAGAGAGTGAAGAGAAAAACTCAACTCAACTCAAAATGTAATGGGATCAAAAATCTATAAGGAAAATCAACAACAACAACAACAATATATCAATCGGCTTCTATTTGTATTACTCCTTATACTAGCAAAGTTTAAAAAGCAGACACAAGAGAGAGAAATTGATTCGTTCCTCTCTCACTATCAAACCGAAAAGCATTTTAAATTTAAAGAACGAACACCAATCCTTTTACTATAGCTGATGCATGCATGCATAGAAACATACACACATACATGCATACATAATTGGTTATTATAATCCTTCAGTTTCAAAGCACTTATATTGTGTGTAAGATCATCTTCGGCTTTTTACACACATAGGCCACGAATATGAACAATTTTTATTAAAAAGAAAGCGTCAAAATGCATTCAGTTGCTTGGCAACTTTCAATGAAGCAGGTTTTGGTTGCTTCTTTTTGAATTTTTTTTTGGATATTAATTATACACCCAAAGAAAAATTACAGTAGGATTCACTACTATTTTCTAATGAGATTCACTAATAATAACAATGAGAAATGATCTCCATTTTTTGGAAGAATATTTGTCAAATTAAATACGCAGTCTTTAGGGATCTGACGCTGTACATTTTTCATTTTCCACTACACAAGCACATAATTAGCTTGGGTTAGGTCGGAGTGGTAGCTGAGCACGCACTTATAGCGGCTCGTTG
Source organism: Sarcophaga peregrina (assembly GCA_014635995.1). Taxonomy (NCBI): domain Eukaryota; kingdom Metazoa; phylum Arthropoda; class Insecta; order Diptera; family Sarcophagidae; genus Sarcophaga; species Sarcophaga peregrina. The sequence goes on along the minus strand of CM025792.1, from coordinate 6,511,722 downwards.
TGACGCCACGGATGACCAAGTTCTTCCACAATTAGGGAAGAGAAAGAAGTTGGTCAGCGCAAGGACTGACAGTATTACTAACAATTTTCCTTTGGGTTATACACAAGCGTTTGATATTAGGCTGTTCGCTTGGTGCATCACTGTGGAGGTCACAGACGGCGTCGTGAAAAGTTATAAAGTGTAGGACAGAAAATGCGCTACAGTGAAAGGGTTAATTAAAGGTTTTCTTTTTTTTTTTAAATATAAATTGATATGAAATGTTTAAAATTAAATTCCACTGCATTCGCAAAAAAAATCTTAAATACATAGGTTACACTTGGAAATATTACTAACAATTTTCCTCTGGTTTAACTCATGACAAATGCACTCTCATTTTTTTTATGTTCTCTCTCTGCTTATAAGTTTTTTTCAAAAGTTATGAAAAAAAGTAGGCGAATTACGAATCAAACTTACACATTTCAAATGGTATGAGTTTGATGTTAACGTTCTACGTTCAACGTTCATTGCAACCTGTATTTATAAATCAACATTTTAGTGAATATGAATGAATCAGAGTACATAATTTATATTTTAACATTGTTGACTCATTTGTATTCAAAACTTCATGAGTGCTTATGATTAGTGAAAAAACGATTAATTGCTGATCTACGATGTAGATATAGCGTTACTGTTGAATTTAGTAGAATGCTCGATGATAACACCACCCCATTGTTAATTTTTGTTTCTATTCTCTTCGTACAATATTCTTAAGACAGTTTACACTAGTTTGTATACAAATTTCGTAGCAAATCTTAAGTAGTTGCTGTAATGTTGACCATTAGTGTATGTTGTAAGCATTTATTTGTGTTGTTAGTCATTTTAAGCCGTTCTTGGAGATCTTTCCCGTTAGTACTTACGATTTTTTTTGTATTTTTTAGCTGCTTTCATCCTTTTTTTTAAGGACATAAATACTCAAATCGAATCCATTCTAATAATGGAGCTTTTAAAAGGGGGTTTCTATAATAATAAAATTTTATACCTTAAAGGCTAAGCTAACAAATGTTTCTTGTTTAATTTTAATATTAAACGGGAGTAGTAAAAATAAAAAATAAAACAAATAAAATTTAAATCCTTTTTCTTAAGAATTTCAACACAATTTCCTGTTGGTTTGGATTTTATTTGTGTTTTTTCTCTAATTTTCTTAAGTATACGGTTTATTTTATTTACAATATGACTGGGTTTTATTTATTTTTTCTTTTTTTTATTTTATTTAAGAACTAAAAAAAAAAACGGAAAAAACAACAAAAAAAAAAAATAAAAAAAAATGTAAAAAACTAGGGCCCCTTAAAAAATATTCTAGCACCACAAACATTTTTATGCCACTATCATCAACAATAAAAAAAACAACAAGAAAGAGGGAGAGAAAAAATGAAATAAAACTCAAGGGTTTCCTTTCATGCACTAGGCAACCCAAGTGGCCACAGGAGAATAATAAGTGTTAGTGGGTGTATATGTGTGAGTACTAGAGTACGGGTTGTTTAAAATGTTAACAACAAAAGTAAGAGTAAGTAACGGCTACAAAGGCTTTGTTTGCTTCGTTAAACATTCAAACAACCGAACAACAACAACATTAAAGAAAAAGTCTATATAATTTTATATGGGGCTTGTGTGTGTGTGTGTGTGCAAAAACAAATTATTTAATACGGCCTTAGGCTATATACGCACATTTTCTTAATGATTTACAACCAACCGTACGACGTAAGTATTCACAACAAAGAATTACGATTTCAAATACAATCTTTGGCAATCAAAATGGCAAGCAATAAAACTCTCTCTCTCTCCCACTCTCTTTCGCTCTCTTTAATTTTTAACGGTTTTTTGTTTTTAAAACTAAAACTAAGTATACTGTCACAGGAAAAAGTCTACTTACACCGTTGAGTGTAGACTTTTTTCGTATTAATTTTTCTTTTTTGTTTTTTTTTTTTTTTTTGTTGTAATATTTCCCATAGTCTAGTAGGTAGTTTGTTGGCTTATTAACGTAAAGCCACGGTTCAAACCCCAGGTCAGACAACAGAAATGAAATTAAAAAAAATATATTTTCGGTGAGCCCCCCTCTCCGTAGATTTTTGGCAAAGACTCTGAGAGTAAAAATTGCCATGAAAAGTTTCTCAAAAACCATGTGTCGTTTGGATTCGACTTTAAACTGTAGGTCCTCCGTCACTCTTGTATAAAATTAACGCACACAACATAAGTGGTGTGAGTAGCTAGTCCGTAATACTAACCAAAGGGTACTAATTCTTTATTGTAAATGCCTTAAGAAACGCTGCCTTAAACACCTTTTTCAGTTTGATAAAAATCACAACGAAAAATTCTAAATACAGCGGTGTATGTAAACTTTTTTCTTTGACTGTAGATAGAACAAGAAAAAGATTGAAATAAATTCATAGCTGGCCAGCTTCCTTGCTACCGAAGTAGCCAGCTACCAGCCAAACAGCTCCCCAAGTAGCCAGCTACAAATGTATCCAGCTTTCCAGCTATTCAGCTACCCAGCTATACTAGCTAGACAGGTATAATTGTAACTGCCTTAAACAACACTAAAAAACCTTTTTAAATTTCATAAAAATCACAAGGAAATGGGCTACATACAGCGGTGTATGTAGACTTTTTTCTTTGACTCTAAGTAGAACCAGAAAAAGAATGAAATAAATTCTTAGCTGGCTAGCTACCAATTTAACCAGCTTCCCAGGTAGCCAGCTCCCAGCTAGAGAACTTCCGATACAGCCAGCTAAAAATGTATTCAGCTTTCCAGCTATTCAGCTACACAACTATACTAGCTAGCTTCTTAGCTAGCCTGCTATAATTGTAACTGCGTTAAAGAACGCCGCCTAAATACCTTTTTCAATTTTGATAAAAATCACTGCAAACAATTCTAAACAAGCGGTCTATGTAGACTTTTTTCTTTGACTGTAAGCAGAACAAGAATAAGAGTCAAATAAATTCGTAGCTGGCCAGCTTCCTTGCTAGCGAAGTAGCAAGCTTCCAGCTAAACAGCTTCCCAAGTAGCCAGCTACCAATGTATCCAGTTTTCCAGCTACCCGGCTATACTAGCTAGCATCCTAGATAATTAGTTACACAGCTAGCCTGCTGCCTTAACCACATTTTTCAATTTAATAAAAATCATCACAGCAAATTGGCTACATACAGCGGTCTATATGTAGACTTTTTTCTTTGACTGTAAGTTGGAGCAACAATAAGAATAAAAACAATGGCAAAAACAAACACAATTATAATACGGTCCCTACACTTTGCCATCGGTTGCGTACATCTTTATAATCGTATGCTCAAACGATTCTTATATTGAATGGCTGGGATTGGTTGTTTGAAGATCAAAAAATCCAATGCAACACAAACAATTTCTAAGTAAATTTGGTTGCAAACCTTTAATTCAACATGTTGTACAACTTCAATCGCAATACAACTTGTATAGGGGATAGGCATAAGAATAGGTCAAGTTAAGTAAATAAACAAGCGAACACATAGAGAGAGCAAATAAAATGAACACATAAATTATGCAAATGAATTATGAGCTTCTGTAATAAATCTTGTTCTTCTTCTTTAGTAATAAAAAAAACAAAAACAAAATTGCCCAAAAGTTTAATTAACACTTTAACACACTCTCTTGCATGTCAACATGCATTCACATAAGTTTTCGTGTTTTTTTGCCAAACTGTGTAAAACATAATTGGAGACATAAACAACACAGAGAGAAAACGAGAAAGAGAGGGAGAGAGCGCCAATGGAGCTCTTTCTCGCTATATGTTTTGTTTTGTTTTTTTTTTTTATTAGATTTACTCACGTTAGTTTTTAGTACGTTGCTGTTAACACAGTGAATATACTGTCTTAAGCAAAGCCCATTATTAACGATCAGTCAGTGGCATTAAAGAGCTTGAGAAGTGAAGACGTTTTTTAAATTTGTTGTGTTGTTAATATAGTGTTTTAAAGTGTTGTTGTTTTTTTATATATTGTAACGGTGTCTTGCTAAATAAAAATTCATGCTTAAAGCACTTGTTGTATATTTGACAACAAAAAAAAAAATTAAGAAACATAAGAAAATCAAAAAAGAAAAGAAAAAATATTAACAAATCATAAGTGCGTGAAATTTGATTATAAAATTTATTATTAATTTAGCAACGAAAGAAATAAAAAAAAAATTAATTTAAACATTCAAATCAATTCTTGTAATTGAAAAATTATTTTGTTAACCCAGTTTTAAACTGGTTTTTTTTTAGTCGATTTTTCATCCTACCACAACTAAAACCATTGGCAACCGGATTTTCAAGCAACTTGTTTTTGGTGTTTTCGTGAAAAATTTGAAGGTAAAATACAGAAATTTAAATTTAATTTTATAAAAAGAAAAAACCAATAAGAATAGATTTTAAATTCTAGCAAAAATTTTGAAAAACAAAAACAAAAAATTAAAGAAATTGTAAAGAAAAATAGCGTAAAAAACTGAATTCAAAAGGAAAAATAAAATTTTTTTTGAATTGAAATTTTTTCCGGGTGTTCACTTTACTTTTCCTTTCTTTTTTACATTCGAAAAACTTTTCTATGAGATTTTTGTAGCCCCAAAAGCTTTATAATGATTAGATTTAATACATTAGAAGCTATTAGCCACAATTAAACACCCATTATATGCCTTTAGTCTGAATTAGCCTTTGATTTTCCAAGCTAGCCAGTGTTGTGTGCCCTAATTTTACGCATAAATGGGGAGAAAATGTAATTTATAGTTGATTCTAGACACTTTTTCTTGGCCATACTTCTTAAAACTGTTGTAATAAGGGAGTGCCAGCTGCCTGGAGCTTGCGACTTGTAAGCGAACACACCAGCTGCTCAATAAATTCTCTTTTGTCAAGGTTAAAAACCTGCCCAGGCTTCGGTACTACTTACCCTTGTAAAAGCCCATTGACTGGTTAGTTTAGTTAGTGCCTCATAAGGGGACCGCTAACCTAGTTCTCTCGCTAGGATACTCGTTTCTTGTTCACAGGGGACGTGATTTGTTTTAAATAAACGACAAATGGCTTTCCTAAAATACTAGAACCTGTTACAATATATCGTTTGGATAATTGCATTAAAATGGCATATTCTAGAAGGCCTTTTGGACTTGATTTTCTACCAAACTAAGCAAATTAAGGGACTCGTAACAGATCCCTACAGTTCATAATCTTCAATTACAGGCCAAACCTAAAAACCGGCATTCTAACATTACTTGAAACAGTTATTACGGGAAAAAAACAGTAATCAGGCACTAGTTTTTGTAATTTTTGTCGAGTATGTAGTTCAAATGAAATGTAAAATTTCTGTTAAATTTCCCGTTTATTGCTTTACATGTTATTGAGAAAATTTTAACAAAAAAAAATTTAAATAAACAAACCTTCAATACCCTCAACTTGACATATTTTAAACTAAAATAATACCCATCATCCTCATGAATATTGTGAAAAAAAAAAACAATTCAATACATATAGGCAGCATGATAAAGCACAAAACAGAAATTCATTCATTTCACATGAAAATTAAATACAAAAAACAACAACAATAAACAAAAACAAAAATTTTGTTTGTGTCATCAATACAATTCATCTTAGAACAGAAGCAAATAATAGAAAAAACCAAGCAAGCAACCGTTACAAAAGTGAACATGCACAATCATGCACTTTAAACTAAATGTTGAAAAAAAAAACACAAAAGCACATCAAAACAACAACAAAACTAGAACATAAAAGAGTACAATGAATAAACAAGTGCACATAATATGTACATACATACACACATATGTACATGCATATGCATGCGATTGATTGTGGTTGCATATAACTTAACTGAGAAAGAGAATAAAGCCCATGATTTTTAAAAAAACAGAGAGAGAGAGAGAGAGATTGCAAAAGAACAAAAGAGAATTGTATTGTATGACAGCATCAAAAAGACCCCAAATTAATTAAATTTAACATAACCTAGGGACAGATTCTCACTAGGCAACAAATATTTTATTGAGGATTTTTTTGTTTTGAATTTATTTGAATTTTTTTTTTCTGTTTTTTGTTTTTGTCAATGAAATTCTTACTAAAAGAAATCATAATTAATTATACAGCACATTTATTTTTGGGGGCTTTAGTAGGTAACATACAGGTGTACGCATATAGTACATGAGCATATTAGGCAAGACAAAGTTCTTTAAAAAAAAAGATAGGGACCAACGTAATCGTATCAAATTAAATTATTTAAGGTACATACTTAAAACAGGGGGAAATATACCCCATTTTTTTTTTTAATATAAAAATTAATTTATTCGCTGTTTTTTTTCATAAGACAAAGGTTTTAATTTTCCTCAATTTATTTTGTTTATATGTTGGAAAACCATCGCAGTATCGAGCAACTTTTAACGCACTCTAATTCCCTTTTACTAGAACAACTGCCTAATTTATATAATGACTAGCGTAACATTTTTCTACCATGCCTCGCAATAGCTTAGTTTTTAATTAAAAAAAGCAAATCACAAAACAATATATTACTCGGCTATTTGCATTATTTATTACCAACAATATTTACATAGCAGACGTTCCCCTCTCTAACAATGCTCAAAAAAATCCCGAACACCAATCCTTTTACTATAGCTGCTTAATATTTACAATTACAACAATTATCAATTTGACTGTGGCACAATAACAACAAAATTTCCTTTCGATTTCTTAATCCACTTGTACTCTGCTCTTTATTTACTTTCAAGTCACCGAATACACACTCCTTCAAACATACATAACTTAACGATGGGAATTTTTGTTTTGTTCTATTATTCCAATCAACAGTCTTGTGAGGGTAAATTTCCCTTTATTGATATCGCATTACTCTTTCATTGTTAAGCCTTTGCATAATCATTACACGATTCTCGGAGTGTTGTTTGTTTGTTAGTTTTTTTTTTTCACTTGTTTTAGAATATTTATTAAGAAATTAAAATTAAAAGTGTTTCTATTTTTTCTATTGACGTATTAATTAATTTATTTTGCTTTAAACTTATTCATCTTTATCGTTAAATATTTGTGTATTCTTTTATAAAAATCTAGTTTTTGTAAATAAAACGTGAATTCCAAAATTAAAATCGCAAAGAAAAAGCCAAAACCAAAAGCAACAATACCAATAATAACAGTACCAGTAACAGTAACAAAAACTAAAGAAATTTGAATACAAAAACAATGCTAAACAGTTAAACACGCGGAAGTTTATTTTATTGCAAAAATATGTAGTGTACCACGTATTTGCTAAGTAAAGGGGAGATAAATCCTCTATTATCAATGAAATCTTAGAAGGCAAATAAAAGAAAAAAAAAGAAATTTAATTTAAATTATAACCTCTGTTAACACTATTAACAAATTCATCTACAACAGGCCTATTAACTGATGATAATGATGAAATTAATTTGAAAAAAAAAAAATTGATTTCTTTGGGTACGTACATATTGTATAACAAAATTACAAAAAAAAATAAATCATAAAACTTGATATGTATGTATGTATGTACATATGACTATATGTGACAGAACTTTACAAATTTGTTATCGTTGTTTATATATATTTAAAATTAAAGTTATCGATTAATCGATAACATTTTAAAATACAATAAGCATATGCACATATAGATTTTTAAAAATTTGTTATCATTATTTACATTTAAAATTAAAGTTATCGATTAATCGATAATATTTTTAAATACATATTGGGCATATGTAGATTTTTAAAAATTAATTAAAAATTAAGATAACATTTTACGTACATGTGGACATAGATTTTTATAAATTTTTTAACGTTATTTATATTTAAAATTAAAGTTATCGATTAATCGATAACATTTTTAAATACAAACAAGATGCATACATACATACATGTGAACATATAGATTTTTAAAAATTAATTAAAAATAAATTCATCGATTAATCGATAACATTTTATGTAGATGTGCACATATCGATTTTTATAAATTTTTTAAAGTTATCTATTAATCGATAATATTTTTAAATACATACAAAATGCATACATATATATGCACATATAGATTTTTAAAAATTTGTTATCGTTATTTATATCTAAAATTAAAGTTATCGATTAATTGATAATATTTTGAAATACATACAAGATGCATATATACATATGTGCACATAGATTTTTAAAAAATTAATAAAAACATAAAGTTATCGATTAATCGATAACATTTTATGTACATGTGCACATAAAGATTTTTAAAAATTTGTCATCATTATTTATATTTAAAATTAAAGTTATTGATTAATCGATAACATTTTAAAATGATCTATAGTTATCGATAACTTTCATTTCTATATATTTTAAAACTTTTATACTTTTTTTTAAATAATTTTTATTTAAATTTTGTTTTTCTTTTTAATTGACTCATCGATTTTTATAGATTTGTTTGCTTATTTTATAGCATTTATTATCAATAACTTTATAAACAGTTTTAATTACACGCAATTGTTTTTATGAATTAATAAAAAAAATTTCCCATGCAATTCGTTATCAGCTATTATAGTACTGACAACAATATTTTTGTTGCTGCTGCTACCAAACGATTTCAATGATTTTTCACTGAATAATATCATCTTTAAGTTTAATTCTTGTCCTATTTTCTTAATCTCTGTCCTCTACCTCTCTGCCCCATGGCCTTGACAGTATGTATGTTATTTTCATTTCAATGGCTTTTGTAAAAATATTAATTTATTTCAACAACATGCTCTTGTTATAATCTCGAGTCTCATTGTCATTTATCGTTATCGATCATCGTTTGAGAACTTTTAATTGTCTGCCAATTAATTGCAATTCGATTCTATTTTTTTTTTGTCTTCTTCTTCTTCTATTTCATTTTCGTTTATCTCTTGTCGTCGTGTCTTGTTAATTCATACTGTTTGTACTTGTGTACGTGTGTGCACCGTAATGTGTAGTTTTGTTGTCATTACTGTTATGAGTTTAATTAGCGTTGATTAGAAATGAGAGAACACAATTCCTTGTAATAAATTTCAAAACAGAATCGTCACCTTCTTTTCTCCCTCCCTCCTCCATCCACATACTATACAATGAAGATGATTTTCTTCTTCTTTTATTTTCCAAACAACTTTCTTTAATACTTTGTTTGTTTGTTTGTTAGCCATTGTTTTCGTTTCTTTTTTATTATGATTATTATTATTGTTGTTGTTGTTGTTGTTGTTGTTTGTAAACACTGTTGTGCTAATGATGATTGTAGTTAATGATAATTATTATTATTTTTTATTTCATTGAATGGCGTTGCTGCTATTACGCGCCAGCAGTAGTACCAACTAGCAGCAGCAGCTGCAGCAGCAGCAGCACTCTAATAAATCAATTCTATTTGGGAAGTCAATAATGTCAAGTGGGCGCGAAGTGTGATAAGAGAGAAGGGGTGTTATGTGTTTGACAATAAAACAATTAAAAATAATTGCTAAACATTTAAGGGAGATTTCTTTATTTCTTTTTTTTTTAATTTATTGTTGAGACATTGTAATTAATTATTTATTTAATGGGAATTGATTATTACACGATTTTTTTAATCACACTTTAATTTAAAATATATTTTTTTCTTGTCTATTTTCTAAATTCTTATTAAATTTTTATTTTTAATTTATTCGTTAATCTTAAATAACTAAAGTTCCTATAGGTTCATACTAAAACATTTACTGTTAAAAGTTATCGAATACCTTACATGCATGTATGTATCGATTTTAATGTAATTACATCTAACATTTTGAATGGTTTGAAATCACTAGACTTATAAAACAGGTCACGTACATTAATTTAGTTTTCTCTATAATTATCGATAAATTTATATTTTTAATTGGCTTTTTTGTTATAAGATTATTGCTTTTTTTATGCACCCCTTCCAAGTAGCTTTTTTTTATAGACATTTTAAAATAGATATTGATAATAATAAATACATAACTATATAGTTTCATTGTAGTTATCGATAAATTTATATTTTTAATTGGGGTGTTTGTTATAAGATTATTGATTTTTTATACACCCTTGAAGGTTATCGATTAAAATAAATGTTATCGATTACAGTAAACGTATTAGTTTAGGGTTTATCGTAGTTATTGATAATTTTATATTTTTAACTGTGTTTTTGTATGATTATTGATATTTTTATACACCCCTTGAGGGTTGTTTATTTATATTGACTTTTTCAACAAGTTATCGATAACAATAAATGTAATCGATACAATAAAAGTTATCGATAACAGTAAACGCAATAGTTTAGTGATCAGTGTAGTTATCTATAAATCGATAAATATTTATTTTTAATTGTGTTTTTGTTTGAATATTGATTTTTTATACAGCCATTGCAAGTTGTTTTTTTGTATTGACATGTTAACAAAGTTATCGATTATAATAAATGTTATCGATAACAGTAAACATATTTTTAATTGGGTTTTTTGTATGGTTATTGATTTGTTTTATACACCCCTTCTCAGTTGTTTTTTTATATTAACATTTTCAACAAGTTATCGATAATAATTAATGTTTTTTATGCACCCTTTGCAAATAGTTTTTTACATTGACATTTTCAACAAGTTATCGATAATAATGAATGTTATCGATACAATAAAAGTTATCGATAACAGCAAACGTTATCAATAGTGCTAGTTTAGTGTTCATACACTACAATGATTAATTATATATAAATTGATATATTGATATATGTTTTTTATAAGATTATTAATTTTTTTATACACTCTCTTTCTATATTGACATTTTAAAAAAGTTATCGATGATAATAAATAAATATCCAGTTTAGTGTTTATTGTAGTTATCGAAGTTATTTTTAATTGCAGTTTTTGTGTGTTTTTTTTTGTTGATTATTAATTTTTTATACACTCTCTTTCTATATTGACATTTTAAAAATGTTATCGATAATACAGAATAAATATCCAGATTAGTGTTTATTGTAGTTATCGATAAATTTTTATTTTTAATTGCAGATTTTTAATAAGAATAATATTTATTAGCACATTCTTAAACATTCAAGCAATCAAGATCATTGCAGTTATCGATAAATTTTTATCTTTACTTGGAGTTTTTATTATAAGAACAATGCTTATTATCACAGTTTTAAATAATGCAGCAGCAACTCAAGTTCTTTGTAGTTATCGATAAATCGATAAATTTTTATTTTTGCTTGCAGTTTTTGTTATAATAACAATATTTACTATTACATTTTTAAACAATCAAGCAGGTTTTTATAGTAAAATAAAAGATATGGAGAAGAGCAAATGTTATCGATAATGATAAATGGCTCAATGGTTTTTCTAAGGCTAGCGATATTAGTACATATGTAGGTATTTATAACGCCTTATAATTTTTAATGTAGAAAAAAATAGGTATTATAGTGATTTTATGTGTCATTTAATTGTGTTCCATGTAATCGATAACTCGTTGTTAATATTGTCATTTGAAATCTCTTTAACAAAATATTGTATTGCAATAACAGTTTTATTGACCTTGACGCTGCTGTAAAAGCTGGTGATTCCTGTTTTTTTTTTTTAAGTTTATTTTGGACTGATTTCATTACCATCTTTTTTTGATGGCTTATTTTTAATTAATACAACTAAAGTTCAGTCCAATACAAATAAAATTATTGTTGTCCCTTATAAAACAAAAAAGAAATAACAATAAAGTCAAGGTCAAAGAAATATTTTGTATAAAATTACATTAGCAGCAGCCATTAAAACAATAACAATAACAAAATTCCCCAAAAAAAAAAATTGGAATTTTTTTTCTGTTGTTTATCTTGTATTCAAATGAAATGAACATACATACACACATATTTACTAATCATGGTGTATTATTGTGTATTCGTTTCGAATGTTTGTTTTTTTTTTATTCGTGGTAATATTTACGCAATTAAAGCAGTAGACAGAGAGGAGATATAGACAGAGCGGTAGAAGATCAGAGATGAAGACAAAAAAAAATTTGTTGAAATAATAACACAACCACTATAATAGCAACAACAAATGGTTAAAGCATCATTTACAAAATTGAAGTGTATTGTGCAAAAAACCAAAAACAAACAAAATTTTGCAAGATAACCGGTTTCTCTTGTTATTACTTTTGATGCTCTCTCTCTCTCCCTGTTTCCCTGTCTCTGCCACCGCAATGTATTTACAGTTTCCATTGAAATCATAATAGTGAAGCAAACAATTATTTTGTAATGTTATTATGATGATGATGATTATTACATAATATTGTGTATGCTTAAAAGATTTTTGGGAGACAATGCAAGAGAGCAAAACAGAGATGGAGAGAGGCATACAGAGAAAGAGCTTTAAGTTGTGAGTTTGTACTAAACAAGTCTTTGCATGGTGGATATAAGCATGAGTTTAAGAAAAATCAACAAACATAGAGAGCGAGAGAGAGTTTATTATACTAGGAGAGAATTTCAAAGTACAGTGCATACATGGTGTGTAAACATTAGCTTGCCAATGTTTTTTTGCTTAAGCTTTAGTTAAACCAACTCTAAAGACTACAATTAGTTGTAGTTGTTTACATTTCAAAGAAGGTTTATAACTTGGCTAAATGATAAACACAATCTATGGAAATGTTTATTTAAATCAGAAAAAAAAATCCCCAATAATTTTCAATCAATTTTTTTTAAGCGTTTCTCATTAATTTTATTATCGTTTATCGTTCAATCTGTCTGTTTGTATTATTTGTATAGTTAAGTGCGTTTTTTATGGCTTTTACCCCCAATCATTCGATTCAAAACAATACTTTAGTACATTAGCCGTCTAAGTACAAGATAAGATATGTGAATTTTAGTAGAATCACTTTTATTCACTCTATTTATAAACAAATAATATCACCAGTAAGTGAACGCACTTAATAAATTAGACACTTCAATAGCTTTGCTTTAGAATATCTTAAGAGCCGTCGTAATTATGGCGTTATTTGACTCATAAAACGTTTAAATATAGGCTATAAAAGGCTTTTTTACTGTTTGTCATGCTACAAATTAAAGTTTTCTGTTTGTTTTTTTTTTTGATTATAACTTTGAGATTTAAATTTTATGCCATTTTTATTAACACTTTTTTAAATTGTTTATTTAGGTAATTAACATCTAAAAAACGATTTGTTTTACTGGCTATTTTTGGCTATTAAAAAAGATTTCTTAACATTTTTATAGAAAACGAAAAAAAAAAAATTTGCCGGAAACATTGCTAATTTGGGAGATTTTTTATGACCGCCTTGTTAGAGAGAAAATATTTTATGTATCGAGTAAAGTTTGCTATCTTAACCCCACTCCCTGTCACTTGTAACATTTTTGACCCCACTTTAATGTCAAACTGAATTGTTATGTTGGATGTTATTTCCACGCCAAACTGTTTTGTACCGTAGTTGTACAATGAAAATGGGTAACCAAAAAAGCCCCTACTGGGCCTGAGAGTGGAATCCAAAAGGTTCTAAAATAAATGGATATTTATTGCTCTACGGAGTAAAACAAAGAACACAACACAATCTTCCAGGCCGAGCACTACGCAATTCCGGAAGTTAAATTTAAAATGTCTGCGTAGTTATTGTAACAGTTCTGCTATTGTCTCCGAAAGTATCTCCCTGTATGTAGGAATATTAAGTTTTTGTGCTTAATTGCACGCCAAGGTGATTTTGGTGGAGATGGTAGAGATAAGAGGAAGTCGCCGTGGTCTAGTGGGCAGTGTGTTGGCTTATTAGACAAAAGGCTCGGGTTCGTATCCCAGGTCAGACATTAAAACGAAAAAATATTTCTTCGGCGACTTCCTCTCAGTAGATTTCTGGCAAAGACTCTGAGAGTAAAAATTGCCATGAGCAGCTTCTCAAAAATCTGTTGTCCGGAGTCGACTTTAAGCTGTAGGTCCCCCGCCACTCGTGTATAAAATTAACGCCTAACAACATAAGTGGTGTGAGAAGCTAAGTCGTAATCCTGACTGAAGGGTTGTAATGGCCAATTGTGTGTGTGTGTGGTAGGGATAAGAGATGGAATTATAAGTTGTGTCGTCCCAGAAAGTCCACTACTAGAGCTGAATTCAGCCAGAGGTCTATAAATCGAATTTGCGGGGCAATCAACCGTATCATGTGGTTCTTGATTGCATGAGAGGCATCAATCCAAGGTCCGCCGAATAATCCTTGCCCTATAGCTGTTCAGGGTATTCGCCCCTCCTGATCTTAGCTAGACCAGGATGGTTCTAGTAGCCGTGGTTAGTAGCCTTTCATTATCTGGGCACTTGTAATGAGGAGCTAATAAAAGTCCATAATGAAAGTGAATCGTTTCGTCACAAAAGGCAATAAATCTGTGATTTATTATGCGAAATAGCAACGGCAGTCCCAAAAAACGCTTTTGGTAGGCATCCATAGAGTACCGATTACGAAGACTAAATACTGGAATTAAAACTTCTGTCAAATAAAGGCGATTGTATTGACCAGGACACATATTTATTGTGTTTAAGTTGCGCTGCCCTGTATTTTTAATTATTTCAGAACGATTTTCCATTTTTTTTTGTTTTTTCTTGGCCAAAAATTTTCAAATTTTATTTAAGAAAATTTTACCTCCTGGTAAATTTTTTTCTTTCTGGCCAACGTAAGTTTGTTGCATGTCTGTCTGTTGCATGATTTTCTATGAATTTATTTTCTAACTTTTAAAAGATGAGCCCGCCCACATTTATTTGACAAAAGTCTCTTAACTTATCTTCACTTGTAATATTGACTTAAAATGCTTACTTTCTTGCTTGTCCTGTTATCATCTGCTATTATCTTGTTTTATAATACGGCCTAGATGTAAATCTTTTTCTTTTTTTTTTTTACATGACAAAATTCACGTCTCGTCTAGCCACAATTCACTGTGTTCAGATAAATATTTAACCATCTCGAGTAGTAGTTTATGACTCGACTGTGTCTGCTGTCATTGTGTTTATGTATTGCATTACACAACTGCTCACAACTCTTAGCAGCCTCTGGCTCTGTTGGTGGTGATGATGGTGGTGATGGTGGTGGTGGTGTTGAGACAACACAGAAGAGTATTTCAATTGCAATACATTTAACTGAGGTGTGTTCTGTATCGTTTATAAACAACTTGTGAGTAAAGGGGGGGAAAGAGGAGGCCAAACTATCTTACCATTACGTACGTGCATTGCCGAAAGTAGGCCACAACACTGCTGACTGCTAACATAAGTGATAAAATAATGCCCTTCTCTCTCTATCATTTGCATAAACCCTCATACTCTATCAGTTTCTGTTTTTTTTTTTGTAAATTAAGGAGTGTTTAATGTTGTTTCATATTCAAGTTGAAAACAATAATGGTTGCAGCAGCTGTGCTATACTGCAACTACAACTGCTGCTGTTACCGTTACTTCAAACATTAAGTGCACCATTCATTAAACTCAAGTATTTTATTTGTTGTTAAGTTGCATGGTGCATGTTGGCTTCTCTCTACAAATTGTATTAACATTTTATGCAAAATTCAACACACACACGCATACACATAACACACCACACGTAAAGTGGTATAATGTACTCTCCTCTTACAGGTTCCAAAATGAAAACAAATTGTTGACTTAATGACGCGTCGTCCGTCGTAAGTGTTGTTTGTATGCAAATGGCTTAAGATTGTCGTCTAGCAGGTAGTTATCGCATTTATTGTCTTAGTTATCGTAGTTGTCGTTGTTGTTGTTGTTGTTATTAAAACAAATATTTTGTATTGAATTATGATGGCACAGAATATTTTTCAATTAAAAACCCAAAGAAAAAACTTTTAAAATTTGTGTAAGAACTTGAAAATATTTGTTTAGAACATGGGGCAGGAAATTAAAACCGAAATTTATTTGATTTTCACCATAGAATTTCTGAATATTATGATATTAGACGGGGTAAGCTACATTAGTCTCGGGTTTAACGTAAGTTTTGGCATGACGACATACCCCACGGTGGTCAAATCACGGTTGGAAACAATGCTTCTTACAGTGCCCCCACGCACGGTGATGCAACCACCACCTACATGAGTACCTAATTCGAAGCCATGCACTTGGATATAGCTTTTCTCTTGATTAAGGACTATCGAAACTCCTTTTTGACCAGTGCTTAAGAGTGTAACGCCACACTGAGCTTTTGCGCTCTCCTCACGATTTGGGTATAAATCACAGCCAATACGTTGATCTTACAAAGGAGCCTCACCGTTACTGGGCAGAGAAAAATCTCAGGATCACCCGACACCCCTGGTAGCAGATTTAATCCTCTAGTCGCGCTTCGTAGTCTAGTCTGCTACCAGTTGAACCCCAAACAGTTTGGGACTGGTGACCCAGTAGTTGCGCTCTCTCTTTTTGTTTTTTTTTTTTTGGTCTCCCTTTTCCATATCCCCTCTATTATCATTTAATTTTAAGGACATTCCGTGCAATGGGTAGTGCACTCCTTGCGCTGAACAACTTCTTCCGTTTCCCTGATTTTGATGGAACTTGGTCAGTACAGGGATTGTGTTCACCCACATCACAATGGGCGGCCATGCAGACTCAAGTGAACTTTGTAATATCAGAGAGTACGATAGATTAATTCGATCTCCGGTTACTGTACTTGACTCAATAGACAAGTACACATACTCTAGCCTAAACCTAAACCTATAATCGCCATATAATTCACGTTTAAATTTACCTCTTTTGTTGTAAAATTTTTCTAATCAGTTTGTTAAACGAAAGACCCGAGTTCCAATCCCAGGTCAGACATCAAAACGAAAATTTTAAAATAATTTTTCGGTGACTTCCTCTCCGCAGATTTCTAGCAAAAACTCTGAGAGTAAAAAAATTGCCATGGAATGCTTCTCACAAAAAAAAAGTGTCGTTCGGAGTCGACTTTAAAACTGTAGGTCCCCCGTTACTCATTTCAAAAATTAACGCCCAACAACATAAGTGGTGTGAGAAGCTAGGACGTAGTACAATGGGTCAATTCGACCACCGAGTACTGTACTTGTCAATTCTGACAAGTACACGTCCTCTAACCTAACCTAACTTAACGTTCCATTTTCCTAAATTACAAACATTTTGCCAAAGTTTACACAAAAGTTTTGAAATCCATTAAACAGGTTCAATTAATTATCAAATAAGTCTAGAATAAATTTGTATTTTTTTTTTCTAATTCTTTTTTCTTTCTTTCTTTCTTTTATTTTCTATTTTATAGGAAATCTTTTTAAAGAATTTTTTAAATTGAGTGTGTGTACGAGAAATTAAACTTGAACGTATGGAGAGAGAGACGACAAGGCCAATATCACACACTATCACCACATGACAGCAGCCGCCACTTAAGCAAATAACTTTGATTGTTAAATCAATTGTACTTAATTAACAACAGCAACAACAACTACTACTACGATAACAACAATAACTAGTACTTAAAAGGATATTTAAACAATCGAAAATAATTTAAAGTTTTGTGGAAAGCCAATCCAATCATCACACACATCAGCAGCATGTCTGGCAACTTAAAATACATTCACAATAATTATCAGGCCCAGCAACAGCAATTGTTGCAAACACCAATCCAGCCACCATCACCAACATCACCATCGCCACATCAAAATAATAACAGTGAAGCCACGTTAAGTACGATAATGATGAATGGCACAGAAGCAAGGATTGATGATCTATTTTTACATCCCACTTTATCGGACTATTATCACAGTAAGTTTGCATATGTTTTTCTCTTTTGTTTTTGTATTCAAATTCGAATTCTCCTTTCTAACACATAGACACAGGGTCAAAGTTCAAATTTATCTTGTTTATTATGAAACCTCTTGGAAACTCTCGCTCTCTCTCTCTGTCTCTCTGTTTAACGGGCATATCTTTAGCCCCTGTAAATAATTGTTTTATAAACGATAATCCAAATATTCTGGCGTTAAAAGGTCAAAGTTCATTAGGTTGCAATTTGCAAATGTCTGGCTGTCAAAAAACATGATTGAAACAAAGCAAATATCCAATCCAACAGATTGGAAAATTTTTATTTGTGAGGTTAAAATGAATGATTGAAGAAGAAGAAAAGAAGGAAAAACATTTTCTAAAAATGGAGAATTTATAACGCAATACTCTTGGAAGATATTACGATTGAGTGATTTCTCAATAAGCAACGAATTACAGGGGGTAGTAGACAAGAAAACGTATGTTTTTAGTAGGGGTTCACGCAAAAAATGAAAACTGTTTGCTTAAAGGGGATTTTTAAAAACAAAATTTCATGGAATCTCAAATAGGATAGAGCTTTTCCTGGATGGAATTTAGTAGGAAGTCTTCCCTGCTTAAAAACCTTGGATTCAGGCTGTATTCAGACTTTGTAACAACAATTTCACTAATTTCCTCAGGTCCGTCAGAAGTTAAAGGAATTCTAAGAGGTAATCACGAAGGCAATAAATACTGTTTAAGAGTGGTGCTCTCTATCCGCAAATAAAAATAAGCTTGGAAGCGTTAAATTAGGGCTACCTTAGAGTATTTAAATATCTTTTATCCAGACTGCATCCAGACCAGGTAAAATCAATTTCACTTACAGACTGAAGCTCCTCAGATCTGTCGAAAGTTAAAGGAATCCGCCCAAAAGTAATCACGAATTCAATGATGATAGAATTTCTATGCCGTCTGATCCACTACAATGGCATCTCAAAGGACCGTTCTCTTAGCAACTTTTCGGCAATTGCCCATGAACGTAACGGCTAGAGAACGAACTCCTCTATCTTCCGATTAATATGGATTCCTTTGAGAACATGACGACAAGTTGAGACTCTTGATAGGAATTCTATGCCTTCCGTTCCTTTACAGTGACATCTCAAAAGATCATTCTCTTCAGCAACTTTTCGGCAAATGCCAATGAACGTAACGGCTAGAGAACGAACTCTATTTTCCGATTAATATGGATTCCTTTGAGAACATGGCGACAAGTTGAAATTCTTGATAGGAATTCTATGCCTTCCGTTCCTTTACAGTGACATCTCACAGGACCGTTCTCTTCAGCAACTTTTCGGCAAATGCCAATGAACGTTCCTTTAGTACAGCCAACTTAATAAGACTTAATAAGGAGGCAATTGCAGCCTAAGATTCACTCGAATGGTTTTGGAATTGGTTTGTCTAAAAGCAGTGACACCCCCCCACGGTATTTATAAACTCGCCGGACAAAAACTTCACTGTCTTGGTAACACTTTTTAGGTTATGAACTCCTCCGGATAGTGCAAAAATAAACCTAGATTCATGAACATAAGTAGGAGGCTGCTTAGAGGGCTCACTAGACAAAGACTTCATTGTCTTGGTAACAGTTTTTAGGTTATGAACTGCGGATAGTGCAAAAATAAACCTAGATTCATTAGCTTAGGTAAGGGCCTGCTTAGAGGTCTCGCCAGACAAAAACTTCACTGTCTTGGCAACACTGTTATGCCTTCATTTAGCTTATGCGCTTCTGATAGTACAATAGACCCTGTTTAAGGGCGGTGGGTACTCTCTACCCTCAAATAAAAATAAGCTTAGAATGGTTAAATTAGGCCGACCTTAAAGTATTTAAAAATCCTTTTTCAAGGCAGGCTGCACTTAGACCAGGTAAAATCAATTTCACTAACAGACCGAAGATCCTCAGATAATTCAGATGTTAAAGGAATGCTTAGAGGTAATCAGGAAGGCAATGAGAATATATCCGACCGATGGAATAGGAAGATCAAGAAGAATTAAAGTTTTTAAAATTACGACGTAAGCGGAAAGTTGAGACCCTTGACAGGATTTCTATGCCGTCTGATCCTCTACAGTGACATCTCAAAGGACACTTCTCTTTAGAAGCTTTTCGGACTCTAACCTTCCGGTTAATACGGTTGCCTTTAGTACAGCTCTACCTAAGACTCTTATTAAGAGGCAATTGCAGCCTAAGATATCATTCGAATGATAGAATGAATGTCTAAAAGCAGTGACACAGCCACTGTATTTATGAACTCGACAGACAAAGTGAAGTTACTATATTGACCACACTATTGTCATGTCTCTTTTCGGATTATGCACCCCAGAGAGTGCAATCGATCCTGCTTAAACGCAATGTTTTCTGACCTTAAATAAAAATAAACCTAGAAGCGTTAACACATTAACTCTTACGGCTTTTTTCAGAAAACCAGCTAAAAATCGACAATTTGATTTTTTCGCATTAGTGAGTACGAGATAACTCGTAGTTTGGCTTCCTAGAAGGGAACGCAATCTACGAGTTATCTCGTAGTTGGCTTGGTAACACTGTTATACATACATACTGACCTGCTCTCCAGCCTCTTATAAAACTAAGCTTAGCAGGGTTAAATTAAAGCTACTTAAATAGAACTAAGGAGGATTATCGTGGAATGGCCTCCACTTGTTTTAACCTTTGCAACAACAAAAACAAAAAAGATTTTCTTTATTTTTTTCTCTTACTTTCTTTTATTTTTGTTTTCTTTTACTTTTCTTTTCTAGATCTTACACCATTTATAACACTTGCGATATTTGTTGCCTCACTCCTTGTATTACTTAACATTTCCATTTTTGGCACTACCGTGTCACGTATACGACGACGTGTTGATGCCTACTATCGTTCACCCAGCATTGCCTTATGCTCACTATATCCCATCATATGTTGTGCGGCCCTTACCACAATTCTATGGCCAAGGACATGGCTAATATGTCATACTGTCATGCATTTGTCATTTACCGTTGGTGCGGTAGCATTCCATCAATTGTGTATCCGTTATGTGGACTCTGAAGTGAGTTACATGAAGGAAACCGATTGTGTTGCTGTCACCATTAATACACCGCCATGCTGTTGCTGTTGCATATGTTTGCCGGCAATGGTGCCGTCCAAAGGAAAATTTTGTATTTTACGTTACCTGATATGGCAAATGCCATTTGTCCAGGGCTCGATAATGTTGGTATTGAATGTGATCTTTTACAAAGAGCAGGTAAGTAAAGAAAGTTTAAAGGAAAAGAAAGTTTAAAGGAAATTTTATCGTTTTATTTTTTAATGTACAGGATCTCTATCAAAGTGTTTTAATATATTTCATACCCTTCCTTGTATGTTCCATATTAATGGGTATATGGGCCTTGAATATTGTGGTGCGTATGGTTATGGCAATTCATTCTGATTACAATTTAATGGTGAGTCTCGTTATTTAAAAAAATAAAAAGAAAAAAATTTAAATTTTCCTTTTCCTTGTCACTTTCTAGAAAAAAATGTTTTGCCTGCAATTAGTATTGCTGCTGTGCAAGCTGCAATATATGATATTGGATAGCCAATTGGATCATTTAACCTTGGGTGGTGAATATCCCATCAATCATACCGTTTACAAGCAAAGTAAGTAACCATATTTGCTTTACAAAATTGTATTTATTTTAATTCCTTTCTTCTCTCTTCTCTTCTCTCCTCCTAGCTATTATTAATCTCTTGATATTATGTGAAATGGTTTTGGTTTCAATGCTCGCCCAAAATGCCTATAAAGTGCCCACTTAATTTGAATAGTTTTTATGGTTTTTACTTAATTTTTTTTTATATACCTGACTTAATGGAATATTTAAATACAGATAAGTAGCGATAAATTAAGCAAAAGAAGACAAACAGAACAAAAGAAAAAAACCATCATCGAAAAGCAAAATATTAGTTTAAGGAAATGTGTGATAATAAGTTATATTTTTAAATACAAATTACCAATACATACTAGCAAATACAATTTTTTATCAAAAACAAGCAATTTCTTCAATTATGGTAAGTAGCTATACTTCCCCTTAAACTATTCTCTTTTATTCTTTACAAGTTTTATTAGGAATTCATAACTAATTTTCATTTAAATTTACTTTAGATGTAAAGATGACGACGACTTCATTTCATTTCAACCCAAAATTCATTCATTATTAACAACAATCATCTCATCTGGCAAAAGATCCCAAGGTATCATAGCTCTAATAAGCAGAGAGAATGTTGTATCAAATAAATATCATTTTAATCCTGTTGAAGAAACTGAAAAGATTGAGGATATAACTCATGAACAGCCAACAGAACTAATTCAACAAATCGTTCAACTCGAAGCAGTATTGTATGGCAGTAGTGAGTACACATACATACATATAGTAGAGTGTAGTAGTAGTAGTAGTAGTAGTAGTTAGTATCAGAGATCAGCAATGAATCGTCTTTTCGCTACTCATAAGTACTTATGAAATTTTTATGTGTTGGCTTATTAGACAAAAGGCCTGGGTTCGTATCCCAGGTCAGACATCAAAACGAAAAAATATTTCTTCGGCGACTTCCTCTCAGCAGATTTCTGGCAAAGACTCTGAGAGGAAAAATTGCCACGAAAAGTTTTTAAAAAAAAATCTATCGTTCGGAGTCGACTTTAGACTGTAGGTCCCGCCACTCATGTATTAAAATTAACGCACACAAGTGGTGTGAGAAGCTAGGTCGTAATCCTAACTGAAGGGTTGTAATGGCCAATTATGTGGTATGTATGTAAGTCAACAGTATTGCAAATTCAACTTACTAACTCTTACTTACTTACTTAATTGGCCATAACAATCCGATTAACGGATTTCGGCCTGCCGCAACACATCCTTCCAGGCGCCTCTGCTTCTTGTGCGCCTACGCCAATTGGTCACACCAATCGATGACAGGGTTTCCTCGATTTGATCCTTCCAACAAGGATACAAGGTCGTCCTCTTTGCCGACTTTCGCAGATCCCCGCATCAAATACTCGTCTCGCCGGAGCATTCTCCTCCATTCGAATGACATGACTGAGATATTAATACGCTGTACAACATCAATGTCGTTGAGGAGCAGCTCATACAGCTCACTGTTCGGATCGGATGCGAAAATCATCGCCAACTCGCACTGGACCGAAGATCTTACATAATTGGTCATTACAACTCTTCAGTCAGGATTATTAACCTAGTTTCTCACACTACTAATGTTGTGTGTGTTAATTTTATACATAAGTGGCGGGACGACCTACAGTTTAAAGTCGACTCCGAACGACAGATTTTATGAGAAACTTTTCATGGCTATTTTGTTTACTCTCAGAGTTTTTGACAGAAATCTGCTGAGAGGAAATCGCCGAAATAAATATAAATAAATATTTTTTGTATTTTGTTTTGATGTCTGGCCTAGGACTCGAACCCCTGCTTTTACGTCTAATAAGCCAACACACTACCTACTAGACCACGGGGACTTCACCGAAGATCTTACGTAGAACTTTTTCTCTCGAATACTCTCAAGGTAACAGCATCAGTTTTTAATAGGGTCCATACTTCTGCGCCATAAAGAAGCACGGGTAGGATGAACGTCTTGTAGAGTATTAGTTTCGTCTTGCGAGAGAGGTTTCTTGCTACTCAATTGCCTATTGAGACCATAATAGCACCTGTTGTTGATATTCAACTACTTTGATTCATTCCTACTCGCTACATTGCTTTATAAGTATAGGTTGCAATGCAACATTCGAAATATTTTTGATTCATACGCCGCCTACTCATTCTGATTAATAAATTTCGAAAAATACCTAGAATACTTACGAATGATTCGAGTCACTCGTATCGTTTAATAAAATCATTCTGATTCATAAATTCAGAAAAATACTAGGAATACTTACGAATGATTCGAATCATTCAATAAAATTTACAATCTTAGTTGTTGTTGCATTTACAAACAAAGAAGAAAGGAAAGACAAAGACAACAAGCAAAGCAAAAACACACTCTTCTTGTGAGTATTGTAGTGTTCGTACTCGAATCATTCTTATTTTTGTGTTTCGTATAAATGTTAAGTAGAGACGAGTCCAAGTCAATAACCTCATGCGTATTGTTAAGTATGAATACGACGAGTACTTTCAACTTTGAGTATGAGTAGTATGAGTATGATATTAAAATAAGTATGAATGCGTAGAAGTATCTGAAATTATGAGTACGACTCGAATCTACTCATTGTTTTGAATACTTATTGCTGATCTCTGGTTAGTATATACGATTTGCCTTTGTAGTAGCTTTCTTAGAGAAAGCTAAAGTATGTAGTACATTTGAATTTTTGTGAAAGAGTCCAACATTGTATAATAACCGCGCTCCTCTAGGAACATAACATAATTTTGATCATTACAACCCTTTAGACAGGATTACGACTTAGCTTCTTACGCCACTTATGTGTGTGTTAATTTTATATGTGAGTGGCCGTGGACCTACAATTTAAAGTCGATTCCGTACCACAGATTTTTTTGAGAAGCCTTTCCTGGCAATTTTATTTACTCTCAGAGTTTTTGTCAGAAATCTGCTAAGAGGAAGTCGCCTAAAGGAAAATTTTCATATATTCCTGGTGCCTGATGTGGTATACGAACCCCTCGGGGATTTATGTCTAATAACACAACACACTACCTACTAAACTACAGCCACTTCACTTTGTCTGGTAAATTCTGTATCAAGAGTTTAGAGTTTTAGGCAAAGTTAATTCAAAGGTAGCTGTAGTCTAGTGACCGTAGTCACTAGTAGTTAGTGTGTTGGCTTATTATCAAACCCTAGGTCAGACATTTTTGACTTTCTGAAAAATGAAATAATATTTCTCCGGCGACTCTGCCTCTCAATAGATTTCTGGCATAAACTCTAAAAGTAAACAAAAATTGCCAAAAAACAAAAAAAAGTGTCTCACAAAAATCTGTCTTTCGAAGTTAACTTTAAACTTTAGATCCACCGCCGTTCATATGTGAAAATGAACACACACAACATAAGTGGTGTGAGAAAGTAGGTCGTAATTGTGATCGAAGACTTGTAAAGACGTGACCAAACATACTCACAAGTTAAGCCTTTCTTGTACATGTCTAGACTAGTTTACTTGTTTTGAAAAGGTCCTCTCCGCTCGTGACTACTATTTACGATAAGACCTACTCGGTTTTGAAGTGTTACTAGGATATTTTTTGTTGTCAATACAGGCAGACATTTCTGCTTAGTACTTGACCAACGTCCCAGGGATTTGAAACCACACTTGCCCTTAAGTCCATATATATTCTGATGGTTCATTTTCCTTATCACACACATAATTTAAATTTTTCTCTATTCTAAGCAAGTGTTTTATGACTTTCCGGTGTTTGATCAAAAAACCCCGATTACTAGGCTACTCTCCTGTACGCATGCAAATAGCTTTTCATTGTAATTTTATAAACAATGTCTCAGCCTCTCTCCAACTTCTCTCTTTTGGTAAGTAGGTTAGGTTAGGTTGTAGTGCAAGCTTAAATACTACAAATCTACTTTAGCAAAAAGGCCGATTACTAGTCCACTTAGGCTACTCCTCGATACTCTGATGCATGCCTTAAATTGCTTTTCATTTTGTAATTACCTAAACAATGCCTCAGTCACTCTCCATTTTCCCTTTCGCTAAGTAGGTTAGGTTAGGTTGTAGTGGTAGTTTTGATACTACAAGCCCACTTTAGCATTACTAGCCCACTTAGGCTACTCCTCGATACTCTGATGCCTGATTACAATTGCTTTTCGTTTTGTAATTACCTAAACAATATCCCAGCCCTTCTCCATTTTCCCTTTTGCTAAGTAGGTTAGGCTAGGTTAGGTTGTACTGGTAGCTTTGAGCCCACAAGACCACTTTATCACATATAGCGACCCATTGTGACACCATAGGGGAAAGCAGTCTCTGCAGTGGAGAATTTCCTGCAAACCAGGGAAGAAGAAGAAGTTGATCAGCTGCAGAAAGGGCTCTACTTTTGCTAAGTAAATTTTTCTAAATATTTTTTCTCCCACTCCCCAGAAAGATTCTGGTTTTATCTGCTGAGTGGAAACTCTCCTCTTCGCTAACTCATTTGCTTTGCTTAGTCATTGTCGTAAATTTTTACACGACCTTGGGATTTAATAGAGAGTGGCCACATCTTTCTTTTGTAGACTTACTTTTACTCTCCATGGGTTTCAAATATTTTACTTTAGCACAGCATACCGCCGCCTCTCAAATATAACTGATTACCCTGTTGTATGTTTAAACTTGCTTGCATCCATAGATCATGAGTTTAAATACTCGATACTCTATTTGATTTGCTTTGAAATAGTCTCATATGAGCAGGAGGCTTATTTGAACAAATTTCAAAATAAGCTTTTAATCCAAACGATATATTTCAATTGATATTGTTGTTGTGGTAGTACATAAACAGACACGCACACATATGCATATGTATGTAGATAATGTTGCCATATTTCCATATATATAGTGGTTATCAAAAAAGTAAACTATTGCTAAGGTTTAAGGCACGAATTGTCAACAACAGCAACCAATTGGAACTGCTAGATGTCGATATTTTCAGTTTTCATTTGAATTTTTAATTAAAAGGAACACAAAGATCTACATACATATGAATTTATGTGATAATTTAATGAAATTTCTGTGATTTTATTTCAAAATTTAAGCCGAAGAAATAAAGTTTCATTTCGCCAATATATTTTGACAATTCTATAGTTGATTTGGTCTTCCTACTCCATTATATTTTATTTCCCAAACGGAATACGGATTTTTTCCTAGTTTCTTAGCTTTTGCCTCCACACAGTTTTGTTCATCACTGTTACAAAGTACCCGCACACACACACACACACACATAAAGCCAGTAAAAGCAATTTGTTGCGCTCTCTTTGACGTTCTTTCAACAGTCGCCTCTATAATCAGCAAAGTAAACACACAATAAAACAACAACAAGAAACAATTTCAAAACTGTTGATATACGAGTATGTATGCGAATACAAAAGCAAATACATACACTCCATATAATGGTACCAAATGTACCAAAAGAGAGATGAACACTGACTGAGCAGCAACTAAAAAAGAATGCAGCAAATTAAAGAGACATAAAACACTCGTTTCCTTAACAAATTTAAACGAACAAAACATAAACAGAATGCTCGATTCGAAGCATCAAACTACCGTTACAATCAAAACAAAAGCAAAACATTAAATCCTCCCCAGTCAAGTAATTCTTTCTACTCTCGCCATAAATCAAATGGAGCACACACACACCGACACCCACACATGTGTCTACTCTTATGTATAATAGACAGACAGACTATGTTTATTCGTTCTTTATTTGTTTTTGTATCCTGTATCCTTTATCTGTTTGTATAGGTGTAATTGCGTATGTAGTATGTTTATTGTTATTTACATTTTATTTTTTCTTTCTCTCCCGTTCTATCGTTTTTAATCTGTAAGTAACTGATCAAAGCTAATCAATATAATTTGCTAACAAAAGCTATAATTTACCATACATATACACTCACACCACTCTCCTTTCATTGTATTCATAAAGAATACATAGTGAGAGTGTGTATGTTGTACACATACAACCATTGCATAAAAGTAAAAATCAAATACTAGAACAGAAAAGGAATTTGCAAATTACCAATCAATACATAAAAAAAAAATAGAATAGAAAAAGAAACGAAATAATTTACATCAGCAGCTTAGCTTAACAAGATTATGTGTGTGTTTTATATTAACGAGGTTTGGTTTAGAAATTGTCCCACATAGATTCCAAAATTATCTGGACCATCAGTCCATCTGTACCAATCAATACATTCGTTGTCTACACAACAGTTATTGTAGAGAAAAATTGTTTCACGAGCATTTTTTACAGAAAAACCGTCTAAATAGCAGTTTTTCCATAGGAAAACCGTCTAAACAGCAGTTTTTCTATAGGAAAACCGTCTAGATAACAGTTTTTCTATAGGAAAGCCGTCTAGCCAGCAAGTTTTCTATAGGAAAGCCGTCTAGGCAGTAGTCTATAGGAAAACCGTCTAGGCAGAGGTTTTTCTATAGGAAAATCGTCTAATCAGCAGTTTTTCTATAGGAAAACCGTCTTAATAGCAGTTTTTCTATAGGAAAACCGTCTAAGCAGCAGTTTTTCCATAGGAAAACCGTCTAATGAGCAGTTTTTGTGTAGGAAAACCGTCTAAGCAGCAGTTTTTGTATAGGAAAACCGTCTAAGCAGCAGTTTTTCTATAGGAAAACCGTCTAAGCAGCAGTTTTTCCACAGGAAAACCGTCTAATGAGCAGTTTTTCTATAGGAAAACCGTCTAACCAGCAGTTTTTCCATAGGAAAGCCGTCTAACCATCAGTTTTTCCATAGGAAAACCGTCTAACCAGCAGTTTTTCTATAGGAAAACCGTCTAAGCAGCAGTTTTTCCATAGGAAAACCGTCTAAGCAGCAGTTTTTCCATAGGAAAACCGTCTAAACAGCAGTTTTTCTATAGGAAAACCGTCTAAGCAGCAGTTTTTCCATAGGAAAACCGTCTAATCAGCAGTTTTTCTATAGGAAAACCGTCTAAACAGCAGTTTTTCTATAGGAAAACCGTCTAATCAGCAGTTTTTCTATAGGAAAACCGTCTAAGCAGCAGTTTTTCTATAGGAAAACCGTCTAAGCAGCAGTTTTTCTATAGGAAAACCGTCTAAGCAGCAGTTTTTCCATAGGAAAACCGTCTAAATAGCAGTTTTTCTATAGGAAAACCGTCTAAGCAGCAGTTTTTCTATAGGAAAACCGTCTAAGCAGCAGTTTTTCTATAGGAAAACCGTCTAATCAGCAGTTTTTCTATAGGAAAACCGTCTAAATAGCAGTTTTTCTATAGGAAAACCGTCTAATCAGCAGTTTTTCTATAGGAAAACCGTCTAAATAGCAGTTTTTCTATAGGAAAACCGTCTAAATAGCAGTTTTTCTATAGGAAAACCGTCTAAACAGCAGTTTTTCTATAGGAAAACCGTCTAATCAGCAGTTTTTCTATAGGAAAACCGTCTAAATAGCAGTTTTTCTATAGGAAAACCGTCTAAGCAGCAGTTTTTCTATAGGAAAACCGTCTAAGCAGCAGTTTTTCCATAGGAAAACCGTCTAAATAGCAGTTTTTCTATAGGAAAACCGTCTAAATAGCAGTTTTTCTATAGGAAAACCGTCTAAGCAGCAGTTTTTCTATAGGAAAACCGTCTAATGAGCAGTTTTTCTATAGGAAAACCGTCTAAATAGCAGTTTTTCTATAGGAAAACCGTCTAACCAGCAGTTTTTCTATAGGAAAACCGTCTAACCAGCAGTTTTTCTATAGGAAAACCGTCTAACCAGCAGTTTTTCTATAGGAAAACCGTCTAACCAGCAGTTTTTCTATAGGAAAACCGTCTAAATAGCAGTTTTTCTATAGGAAAACCGTCTAACCAGCAGTTTTTCTATAGGAAAACCGTCTAACCAGCAGTTTTTCTATAGGAAAACCGTCTAACCAGCAGTTTTTCTATAGGAAAACCGTCTAACCAGCAGTTTTTCTATAGGAAAACCGTCTAACCAGCAGTTTTTCTATAGGAAAACCGTCTAACCAGCAGTTTTTCTATAGGAAAACCGTCTAACCAGCAGTTTTTCTATAGGAAAACCGTCTAACCAGCAGTTTTTCTATAGGAAAACCGTCTAACCAGCAGTTTTTCTATAGGAAAACCGTCTAACCAGCAGTTTTTCTATAGGAAAACCGTCTAACCAGCAGTTTTTCTATAGGAAAGCATATCCTTTATATATATATCCTTTATCTATATATCCTTTATATATATCCTATAATATATATATATCCTTTATATTATATCCTATATATATATATATATCCTTATATATATATCCTATATCTCTATCCTGTATATATATATATCCTTATATATATATCCTATATATATATATTCTATATATATATATATCCTTATATATATATCCTGTATATATATATATCCTGTATATATATATCCTATATCTATATATCCTTTATATATATATCCTATATCTCTATATCCTGTATATATCCTTTTATATATATCCTATATATATATATTCTATATATATATATATATCCTTATATATATATCCTGTATATATATATCCTATATCTATATATCCTTTTATATAATATCCTGTATATATATATTCCTATATATATATCCTTATATATATATCCTACATCTATATATCCTTATATATAATCCTATATATATATATCCTATATATAATATCCTTTATATATATATCCTGTATATATATATCCTTTATGTGTATATCCTATATATATATATCCTATATCTATATATCCTTTATATATATATCCTATATATATATATATATATATCCTGTATATATACTTTCTATATATATATATCCTGTATATATATATATCCTGTATATATATATCCTGTATATATATATCCTATATCTATATATCCTTTATATATATATCCTTTATATATATATTCTATATATATATATATATCCTGTATATATACTTTCTATATATATCCTGTATATATATATCCTTTATGTGTATATCCTATATATATATATCCTATATCTATATATCCTTTATATATATATCCTATATATCCTTTATATATATATCCTATATATCCTTTATATATATATCCTATATATCCTTTATATATATATCCTATATATCCTTTATATATATATCCTATATATCCTTTATATATATATCCTATATATCCTTTATATATATATCCTATATATCCTTTATATATATATCCTATATATCCTTTATATATATATCCTTTATTTATATATCCTATATCTAAATATCCTTTATATATATATCCTATATCTCTATCCTGTATATATATATCCTTTATATATATATCCTATATCTCTATCCTGTATATATATATCCTTTATATATATATCCTATATATATATATTCTATATATATATATCCCTTATATATATATCCTGTATATATATATCCTATATCTATATATCCTTTATTTATATCCTTTATATATATATCCTATATCTATATATCCTTTATATATATATCCTATATCTCTATATCCTGTATATATATATCCTTTATATATATATCCTATATATATATATTCTGTATATATATATATATCCCTTATATATATATCCTGTATATATATATCCTATATCTATATATCCTTTATATATATCCTTATATATATATCCTATATAATATATCCTATATCCTATATATATATCCTTATATATATATCCTGTATTTATATATATCCTTATATATATCCTATATAATATATCCTTATATATATATCCTACATCTATATATCCTTTATATATATCCTATATATATATCCTTATATATATATCCTATATCTATATATCCTTATATATATATCCTTATATATATATCCTTATATATATATTCTATATATATATCCTGTATATATATATTCTATATATATATATATCCTGTATATATACATTCTATATATATATATATATATCCTGTATATATATCCTGTATATATATCCTTTATGTGTATATCCTATATCTATATATCCTTATATATATATCCTATATATATATATTCCTGTATATATATATATATCCTTATATATATATCCTGTATATATATATCCTATATCTATATATCCTTATATATATCCTTATATATATATCCTATATAAATATATCCTATATATATATCCTTTATATATATATCCTGTATTTATATAAACTTTATATATATCCTATATATATATCCTTTATATATATATCCTACATCTATATATCCTTTATATATATCCTATATATATATCCTTATATATATATCCTATATCTATATATCCTTATATATATATCCTTATATATATATCCTTATATATATATTCTATATATATATCCTGTATATATATATTCTATATATATATATATCCTGTATATATACATTCTATATATATATATATATCCTGTATATATATATCCTGTATATATATCCTTTATGTGTATATCCTATATCTATATATCCTTTATATATATATCCTTTATATATATATTCTGTATAAATACATTCTATATATATATATCCTGTATATATATATATACTCTTTATATATATATCCTGTATATATATATCCTGTATATATATATCCTGTATATATATATCCTGTATATATATATCCTGTATATATATATCCTGTATATATACATTCTATATATATACATTCTATATATATATATCCTATATCTATGTATCCTTTATATATATATCCTATATCCTTTATATATATATCCTATATCCTTTATATATATATCCTGCATATATAAATTCTATATATATATATCCTTTATATATATATCCTGTATATATATATCCTGTGTATATACATTCTTTATATATATCCTGTATATATATATCCTTATATATATATCCTGTATATATATATCCTGTATATATATATCCTGTATATATACATTCTATATATATATCCTTTATATATATATCCTTTATAATATATCCTTTATATATATATCCTGTATATATATATCCTGTATATATATATCCTGTATATATATATCCTGTGTATATACATTCTATATATATATATATCCTGTATATATATATACCCTTTATATATATATCCTGTATATATATATCCTGTATATATATATCCTGTATATATATATCCTGTATATATATATCCTGTATATATATATATATATCCTTATATATATATATTCTATATATATACATTCTATATATATATATATCCTATATCTATATATCCTTTATATATATATCCTATATCTATATATCCTTTATATATATATCCTATATCCTTTATATATATCCTGCATATATACATTCTATATATATATATCCTTTATATATATATCCTGTATATATATATCCTGTGTATATACATTCTTTATATATATCCTGTATATATATATCCTTTATATATATATATCCTGTATATATATATCCTGTATATGTATATCCTGTATATATACATTCTATATATATATATCCTGTATATATATATCCTATATATATATATCCTGTATATATATATCCTGTATATATATATCCTGTATATATATATCCTGTATATATATATCCTGTATATATATATCCTGTATATATACATTCTATATATATACATTCTATATATATATATATCCTATATCTATATATCCTTTATATATATATCCTATATCCTTTATATATATATCCTATATCCTTTATATATATCCTGCATATATACATTCTATATATATATATCCTTTATATATATATCCTGTATATATATATCCTGTGTATATACATTCTTTATATATATCCTGTATATATATATCCTTTATATATATCCTGTATATATATATCCTTATATATATATCCTGTATATATATATTCTATATATATACATTCTATATATATATATATCCTATATCTATATATCCTTTATATATATATTCTATATCCTTTATATATATATCCTATATCCTTTATATATATATCCTATATCCTTTATATATATCCTATATCCTTTATATATATATCCTGCATATATATATCCTGTATATATATATCCTGTGTATATACATTCTATATATATATATCCTTTATATATACATTCTATATATATATATCCTATATCTATATATCCTTTATATATATATCCTATATCCTTTATATATATATCCTATATATCCTTTATTATATATCCTTTATATATATATCCTATATATATATATCCTTTATATATATCCTATATCTATATATCCTTTATATATATATCCTATATCTATATATCCTTATATATATATATCCTATATCTATATATCCTTTATATATATCCTATATATATATATCCTTTATATATATATCCTTTATATATATATCCTATATCTATATATCCTTTATATATATATCCTATATATATATATCCTTTATATATATATCCTTTATATATATATCCTATATCTATAATATCCTTTATATATATATCCTATATCTATATATCCTTTATATATATATCCTATATATATATATGTCCTTTATATATATATCCTTTATATATATATCCTATATCTATAATATCCTTTATATATATATCCTATATCTATATATCCTTTATATATATATTCTTTATATATATATCCTATATCCTGTATATATATATCCTTTATATATATATCCTATATCTATATATCCTTTATATATATATCCTATATCTATATATCCTTTATATATATATCCTATATCTATAATATCCTTTATATATATATCCTATATCCTATATATCCTTTATATATATATCCTTTATATATATATCTATATCCTTTATATATATATATCCTTTATATATATATCCTTTATATATACATTCTATATATATATATATCCTTTATATATATATCCTATATCTATATATCCTTTATATATATATTCTTTATATATATATCCTATATCCTGTATATATATATCCTTTATATATATATCCTATATCTATATATCCTTTATATATATATCCTTTATATATATATCCTATATATATATATGTCCTTTATATATATATCCTTTATATATATATCCTATATATATATATTCTATATATATATCCTATATATATATATATATATATATATAATATCCTATATATATATATATATATATATATCCTTTATATATATATCCTATATCTATATATCCTTTATATATATATCCTATATCTATATATCCTTTATATATATATTCTTTATATATATATCCTATATCCTGTATATATATATCCTTTATATATATATCCTATATCTATATATCCTTTATATATATATCCTTTATATATATATCCTAT
Source organism: Sarcophaga peregrina (assembly GCA_014635995.1). Taxonomy (NCBI): domain Eukaryota; kingdom Metazoa; phylum Arthropoda; class Insecta; order Diptera; family Sarcophagidae; genus Sarcophaga; species Sarcophaga peregrina. Next base: position 6,477,035 of record CM025792.1, on the reverse strand, counting down.
ATCCTTATATATATATCCTTTATATATAATCCTATATCTATATATCCTTTATATATATATCCTTTATATATATATCCTTATATATATATCCTTTATATATATATCCTATATCTATATATCCTTTATATATATATCCTTTATATATATATCCTTTATATATATATCCTATATCTATATATCCTTTATATATATATCCTATATCTATATATCCTTTATATATATATCCTATATATATATATCCTTTATATATATATCCTTTATATATATATCCTATATATATATATATCCTTTATATATATATCCTATTATATATATATCCTTTATATATATATCCTATATCCTTTATATATATCCTATATCTATATATCCTTTATATATATCCTTTATATATATATCCTTATATATATATCCTATATCTATATATCCTTTATATATATATCCTTTATATATATATCCTATATCTATATATCCTTATATATATATCCTTTATATATATATCCTATATCTATATATCCTTTATATATATCCTATATCTATATATCCTTTATATATATATCCTATATATCTATATATCCTTTATATATATATCCTATATATATATATCCTATATATATATATATATCCTATATATATATCCTATATATATATATCCTTTATATATATATCCTATATCTATATATCCTTTATATATATATCCTTTATATATATATCCTATATATATATATATATCCTTTATATATATCCTATATCTATATATCCTTTATATATATATCCTATATATATATATATATCCTGTAATATATATCCTGTATATATATATCCTGTATATATATCCTGTATATATATATCCTGTATATATACATTCTATATATATATATCCTTTATATATACATTCTATATATATATATCCTATATCTATATATCCTTTATATATATATCCTATATCCTTTATATATATATCCTATATCCTTTATATATATATCCTATATCCTTTATATATATATCCTGTATATATATATCCTGTATATATATATCCTGTATATATACATTCTATATATATATATCCTTTATATATATATCCTTTATATATATCCTGTATATATATATCCTTTATATATATATCCTTATATATATATCCTGTATATATATATCCTGTATATATATATCCTGTATATATACATTCTATATATATATATCCTATATCTATATATCTTTTATATATATATCCTCTATATATATATCCTCTATATATATATCCTGTATATATATATCCTGTATATATATATCCTGTATATATATCCTGTATATATATCCTGTATATATACATTCTATATATATATATCCTTTATATATATATCCTGTATATATATATCCTGTATATATATATCCTGTATATATATATCCTGTATATATATATCCTGTATATATATATTCTATATATATATATCCTGTATATATACATTCTATATATATATATCCTATATATATATATATATATATATATCCTGTATATATACATTCTATATATATATATCCTGTATATATATATATAGGATATATATATACAGGATATATATATACAGGATATATATATACAGGATATATATATACAGGATATATATATATATCCTGTATATATATCCTGTATATATACATTCTATATATATATATGTCCTTTATATATATGTCCTTTATATATATATCCTTATATATATATATATATCCTGTATATATATATCCTGTATATATATATCCTATATCCTTTATATATATATATATCCTTATATATATATATATATCCTATATCCTTTATATATATCCTTTATATATATATCCTATATCTATATATCCTTTATATATATATATATATCCTTTATATATATGTCCTTTATATATATATATATAGGATATATATATATAGGATATATATATACAGGATATATATATATATAGGATATATATATATATAGGATATATATATATATATATAATAACAATATTTAATATATATATATAATATATATAATTTAATATATAACAATATTAATATTCTATCAAATTGTATCATTTTTCAGGTAGCTAGCCCGCTGTACAGGTAGCTAGGCCGCTATACAGGTAGCTAGCCCCCTATACAGCTAGCTAGCCCGTTATACAGGTAGATAACCTGCTATACAGGTAGGTACAGGTAGCTAGGCCGCTGTACGGGTAGCTAGCCCACTGCCCCGCTATATAGCCAGCTAGCCTGCTGTACAGGTGCCTAGCCCGCTATTCAGGTAGCTAGCCCGATACACAGGTAACTAGCGCGCTGCCCCGCTATACAGGTAACCAGCTAACCCGCTATACAGCTAGCTAGCCCGCTATAAAGGTAGCTAGCCCGATATACAGGTAGCTAGTCCACTATACAGGTAGCTAGCCCGCTGCCCCGCTATACAGCTAGCTAGCCCGCTATATAGCCAGCTAGCCCGATATACAGGTAGCTACTGTATAGATGTACAGGTGCCTAGCCCGCTATTCAGGTAGCTAGCCCGATACACAGGTAACTAGCGCGCTGCCCCGCTATACAGGTAACCAGCTAACCCGCTATACAGCTAGCCAGCCCGCTGTACAGGTAGGTAAAGGTAGCTAGCCCGATATACAGGTAGCTAGTCCACTATAGAGGTAGCTAGCCCGCTGCCCCGCTATACAGCTAGCTAGCCCGCTATATAGCCAGCTAGCCCGATATACAGGTAGCTACCCCGCTGTACGGGGAGCTAGCCCGCTGCCCCGCTATATAGCCAGCTAGCCCGCTGTACAGGTAGCTAGCCCGCTGCCCTGCTATACAGGTAGGTATAGGTAGCTAGCCCGCTGCCCCGCTATACAGGTTGCTAGCCTGCTGCCCCGCTATATAGCCAGCTAGCCCGCTATACAGCTAGCTAGCCCGCTATACAGCTAGCTAACCAGCTGTACAGGTAGCTAGCCCGCTGCCCCGCTATATAGCCAGCTAGACCGCTGTACGGGTACCTAGCCCACTACCCCCTATATAGCCAGCTAGCCCGCTGTACGGGTAGCTAGCCCACTGTCCCGCTGTATAGCCAGCTAGCCCTCTGCCCGCTATATAGCCAGCTAGCCCGCTGTACACTTACCTGGCCCGCTGCCCCGCTATATAGCCAGCTAGCCCGCTATACAGGTAGCTAGCCCGCTGCCCCGCTATATAGCGAGCTAGCCCGCTGTACAGGTAGCTGGCCCGCTGCCCCGCTATATAGCCAGCTAGCCCGCTATACAGCTAGCTAGCCCGCTATACAGGTAGCTAGCCCACTGCCCCGCTATATAGCGAGCTAGCCCGCTGTACAGGTAGCTAGCCCACTGCCCCGCTATATAGCGAGCTAGCCCGCTGTACAGGTAGCTAGCCCGCTGCCCCGCTATACAGCCAGCTAGCCCGCTATACAGGTAGCTAGCCCGCTGCCCCGCTGTATAGCCGGCTAGCCCGCTGTACAGGTAGCTAGCCCGCTGCCCCGCTATATAGCGAGCTAGCCCGCTGTACAGGTAGCTAGCCCGCTGCCCCGCTATATAGCCAGCTAACCCGCTGTACAGGTAGCTAGCCCGCTGTACAGGTAGCTGGCCCGCTGCCCCGCTATACAGGTAGCTAGCCCGCTGTACAGGTAGCTAGCCCGCTGCTCCGCTATATAGCGAGCTAGCCCGCTGTACAGGTAGCTGGCCCGCTGCCCCGCTATATAGCCAGCTAGCCCGCTATATAGCCAGCTAGCCCGCTATATAGCCAGCTAGCCCGCTATATAGCGAGCTAGCCCGCTGTACAGGTACCTGGCCCGCTGCCCCGCTATATAGCCAGCTAGCCCGCTGTACAGGTAGCTAGCCCGCTGCCCCGCTATATAGCGAGCTAGCCCGCTGTACAGGTAGCTAGCTGTATATATATAGCCTATATATATATATATCTCCTATATATATATATATATCCTATATATATATATATCCTATATATATATATATCCTATATATATATATATATCCTATATATATATATATCCTATATATAATATATATCCTATATATATATATATATCCTATATATATATATCCTATATATATATATATATATATATATATATATATATCCTATATATATATATATATATCCTATATATATATATATATATCCTATATATATATATCCTATATATATATAGGATATATATATACAGGATATATATATACAGGATATATATATACAGGATATATATATACAGGATGTATATATACAGGATGTATATATACAGGATATATATATACAGGATATATATATACAGGATATATATATACAGGATATATATATACAGGATATATATATACAGGATATATATATACAGGATATATATATACAGGATATATATATACAGGATATATATATACAGGATATATATACAGGATATATATATACAGGATATATATATACAGGATATATATATACAGGATATATATATACAGGATATATATATATATGTATTAACAATATTTAATATATAACAATATTTAATATATAATATATATCCTATATATAATATATATCCTATATATATATATATATATACAGATATATATATATATAATATATATAATTTAATATAATTTAATATAATATAATTTAATATAATATAATTTAATATATAATAAATACACATGATATATATATATACAGGTATATATATACAGGATATATATATACAGGATATATATATACAGGATATATATATACAGGATATATATATACAGGATATACATATACAGGATATATATACAGGATGTATATATACAGGATATTATATATACAGGATATATATATATATCCTATATATATATCCTATATATATATATCCTATATATATATATCCTATATATATATATATATCCTGTATATATATATATAATATATATCCTATATATAATATATATAATTTAATATAATTTAATATAATTTAATATATAATATATATATATATATACAGGATTATATATACAGGATGTATATATACAGGATGTATATATACAGGATGTATATATACAGGATTATATATACAGGATATTATATATACAGGATATATTATACAGGATATATATTACAGGATATATATATATACGATATATATATACAGTATATATATATACAGAATATATATATATACAGGATATTATATATACAGGATTATATATATATATATGTATTAACAATATTTAATATATAATATATACAGGATATAATATATATAATATATATATATATATACAGGATTATATATATACAGGATTATATATATATATATATATACAGGATATACATATACAGGATATATATTACAGGATATATATATACGGATATATATATATATCCTATATATATATATACAGATATATATATACAGGATATATATACAGGAATATATATACAGGATATATATTACAGGATATATATAACAGGATATATATACAGGATTATATATATATATATATACAGAATATATATATACAGAATATATATATATACAGTATATATATATATCCTGTATATATATATATAGGATATATATATATATCCTATATATATATATATGTATTAACAATATTTAATATATAATATATATATATATATACAGGATATACATATACAGGATATATATTTCCAGGATATATATATTATATATATATATATGTATTAACAATATTTAATATATAACAATATTTAATATATAATATATATATATATATATATATAGGATATATATATAAGGATATATATATAATATATATAATTTAATATAATTTAATATAATTTAATATAATTTAATATAATATAATTTAATATATAATATATATATATATGTATTAACAATATTTAATATATAATATATATAATTTAATATAATTTAATATAATTTAATATATAATATATATAATTTAATATATAATATATACAGGATATATATATATATACAGAATATATATATATATCCTGTATATATATATATACAGGATTATATATATACAGGTATATATATACAGGTATATATATACAGGGTATATATATACAGGATATACATATACAGGATATAATATACAGGATATAATATATATAATTTAATATAATATAATTTAATATAATTTAATATAATTTAATATATAATATATATCCTATATATATATATACAGGAATATATATACAGGATATAATATACAGGATATAATATACAGGATATAATATACAGGATATATATAACAGGATATATATATATATCCTATATTATTTTATGTTAAATTAACTTTTATTTCTTTTATATTTATTTGAGTACGAGGTACTTTACCTCGATTTCGGTATGATAAATTAATGTATTTGGCTTGAAAGAGATTTTTACCTTTTTCATTAAATTTTTTATTGTTTTTTGTGGGATTTAAGGTTTTTTTAATTTATTTAATTTAAATATTTATTTTTAGTAAAGTTAATAGAAAATTTAATTTCTATCTTATGTTTTCAAAACATATGCTTATTTCAAGCTCATTAACTAGTTTAATAGATTATCTCATCATTTAATAATTAATGGATTAAATATGAAATAAGAAAAATATACTACTGTTAAAATTTGTCCAATTAATACATAAGGTTCTTCGACCGGTCGGGCTCCAATTCATGTCAATAAAATTACAGTAACTGTTATTATTCAAAATAAAATTTGGTTAATTGGGTAAAATTGAATTCCTCGGAATTTACTTAAATGATAAAATGGAAGAATAGCTAGAATTGCAATAGAAAGAACAAGGGCAATTACTCCTCCTAGCTTATTAGGAATTGAACGTAAAATTGCATATGCAAATAGAAAATATCATTCAGGTTGAATATGTACAGGGGTAACTAGAGGATTTGCTGGGATAAAATTATCTGGGTCTCCTAATAAGTATGGATTAATTAAGACTAATAGAATTAAAATTATTGTTATTACTACAAATCCTACAATATCCTTAAATGTGAAATATGGGTGGAATGGAATTTTGTCGATATTTGAATTTAGTCCTATAGGATTATTAGAACCTGTTTCGTGTAGGAATAAAATGTGAATCATTGTTATTGCAAGAACAATAAAAGGTAAAATAAAGTGGAATGTAAAAAATCGTGTAAGGGTAGCATTATCAACGGCGAATCCTCCTCATACTCATTGTACTAAATCAATTCCTAAATATGGGATGGCTGAAAGTAAATTAGTAATTACTGTAGCTCCTCAGAAAGATATTTGTCCTCAAGGTAATACATATCCTATAAAGGCAGTTCCTATTACTAGGAATAAAATAATTACTCCTACTAATCAAGTAGGGGTAAATAGGTATGATCCATAGTAAATTCCTCGTCCTACATGTAAATAAATACAAATAAAGAAAAATGATGCACCATTAGCGTGTATAGTTCGTAATAATCATCCATAATTTACGTCTCGACAAATGTGATTAACTCTATTAAAGGCTAAATTAATATCTGCTGTATAGTGTATAGCTAAAAATAGTCCAGTAAGAATTTGAATCATTAAACATAAAAATAAAAGAGACCCAAAATTTCATCATGCGGAAATATTGATTGGTGCTGGGAGATCAACTAAGGCTCCGTTTGCAATTCTAAGAATAGGGTGTTTAACTCGTAAAGGTTTGTTCATTAGTTGAATATAGGTCGTAAAGGTCCCTTAAAAAGTTTAGTAATTTTAACTACAGCAATTAATGTAATTAATAAATAGTTTATTAGTATAATAGTTAATAAATTTGTTGGATAATTATATAATTTTACAAGGGAGATAGAATTTTCTGGAATATAGGAATTTATATCAAATATTGATTTAATTTCTATATTTGTATATTGAGTTAAGATGTTTTTATCAATGAAAATTAAAATAGAAATTCTTAATATAAATATAATATATATATACAGTATATATATATATATATAATATATACAGGATATATATTTCCAGGATATATATATTACAGGATATATATATACGGATATATATATATAGAATATATATATATATCCTATATATATATCCTATATATATATATAGAATATATATATACAGAATATATATATACAGAATATATATATATAGATATATATATATACATGATATATATATACAGAATATATATATATATATGGATATATATATACGGATATATATATATATCCTATATATATATATACGGATATATATATATTATATATATATACAGTATATATATACAGGATATAATATATATATATAGATATATATATATAATATATACAGGATATAATATATATAATTTAATATATAATATATATATATACGGATATATATATACAGAATATATATATATATGTATTAACAATATTTAATATATAACAATATTTATATATAACAATATTTAATATATAACAATATTTATATATAACAATATTAATATATAACAATATTTAATATATAACAATATTTAATATATAATATATATACAGGATTATATATATATATAGGATATATATACAGGATTATATATATATATATAAGGATATATATATATATACGATATATATATATAGGATATATATATATATGTATTAACAATATTTAATATATAATATATATATATATACAATATTTAATATATACAATATTTAATATATAACAATATTTATATATAACAATATTTATATATAACAATATTTAATATATAATATATATATATACGGGATATACATATATAGGATATATATATACAATATTTAATATATAATATATATATATATGGATATATATATACATGATATATATATACAATATTTAATATATAACAATATTTAATATATAATATATATATATATATTATATATATATATATCCTATATATATATATACATATATATATATATAGAATATATATATACAGAATATATATATATATATAAGGATATATATATATTATATATATATATATATAGAATATATATATATATATATATATATTATATATATATACAGGATGTATATATACAGGATATAATATATATATACAGGATATAATATATATATATAGAATATATATATATATGTATTAACAATATTTAATATATAATATATACAGGATATATAATACAGGATATATAATATATATAATTTAATATATAATATATATAATTTAATATATAATATATATAATTTAATATATAATATATATATATATGTATTAACAATATTTAATATATAATAAATACACATGATATATATATATATTATATATATATATATAGAATATATATATATATCCTATATATATATCCTATATATATATATAGGATATATATACAGGATGTATATATACAGGATGTATATATGCAGGATATATATATATTATATATATATACATATATATATATATATATCCTATATATATATATAGGATATATATATATACAGGATTATATATATACAGGTATATATATACAGGATATATATATATACATGATATATATATATATATATATGTATTAACAATATTTAATATATACAATATTTAATATATAATATATATAATTTAATATATAATAAATACACATGATATATATATACAGGATATATATATGCAGGATATATATATACAGGATATATATATACAGGATATATGTATACAGGATATATATATACAGGATATATATATACAGGATATATATATGCAGGATATATATATACAGGGTATATATATACAGGATATATATATACAGGATATATATATACAGGATATATATACAGGAATATATATACAGGATATATATATACAGGATATATATATTAGCAATATTTAATATATAACAATATTTAATATATAACAATATTTAATATATAACAATATTTAATATATAACAATATTTAATATATAACATTATTAATATTTTATCAAATTGTATCATTTCTCTACAATAAAAATAAAAAACGTTTGGTCCCTATGAATTGTTTTTTGTTTTCAGCAGGGACGAAAAGATAAATTTTGTAGCACACCTTATGGGGTGCCAAATTATACGGACCCTAAAAGTATGCATGCGTCTTCACGCTTTTTATAACTGGATGTTTCATATTTCAATATTGAAGCATACCTTCACATACTTCAGGGGATAGATTTATTTCGGTGCTTAGTGTTTTACACCATTATATCGTTGGCCTGATGCAGAAAGGCCCTAACTCATATTTTTTGAAGGAGGTGTATGAATTTGTGTTAAATGTATACGAAAAAAACAAATTCGAAAAAGTGAGAGTTAAGGCCTTTCGATATGAGACCAACGATATGTACAATATATATAGAGACTTATTATCTACATTATTGCTAAATATAAGTAAATAAATAACAATAAAAAGAGGAATTTAGTATTTTTTCACTACAATTAAACTTAATCTTGTTGAATCCAATTTAATTATGATTTGGATATTAATGGCACCCATTGCAGCTATACTCCCAGCGCCTCCATTACCATAAATAATGCTGAGGCAGATTTGAATGCAGAGTTGCTGGGGGTCCATACGCTGGGTATGCAAAGACCTCTTTTTTTCTGTTGTTGGATATGTTGTAACACCAGTAGCTGCGTTCTTAGGATGTGATGCAAACATTAACGAAAGTGTTGGAGTTTTGAAAGTTGCTGTTGTTGACCGTTGCATTTTGCCGGTTGTAACACCAGTGGGCTGCGTCCTTAGGATGTGATGCAAACATTAACGAAAGTGTTGGAGTTTTGAAAGTTGCTGCTATTTGCTATTGTTGACCGTTGCATTTTGCTGGTTAGATCGTTTTTCTATAAACAAAAAAATATGAACAGTGGTTGTTAGACATGTTTTCTATAGAAAAACCGCTGGTTAGGCGGTTTTCCCAACGAAAACCTGCTGGCTAGACGGTTTTTCAATGGAAAAACTACTGAGTAGAAGGCTTTTCAATGCAAAAACAGCTGTCTAGACGATTTTCCTATAGAAAAACTGCTGACTAGACGGCTTTTCAATGGAAAAACCTTCTGGCCAGACGCTTTGCAATGGAAAACTGCTGGCCAGACGACTTTTCAATGGCAAAACCATCTAGTCGTCAGTTTTTCTATATCAAAACCGTCTAGTCAGCAGTTTTTCTATAGGAAAACCGTCTAAACAGCAGTTTTTATATAGGAAAACCGTCTAAACAGCAGTTTTTATATAGGAAACAACAACAGTTTTTCCATAGAAAACTGTCTAGCCAGCAGTTTTTCCATTGATAAACCGTATAGCCAGCAGTTTTTCCATTGAAAAGTCGTCTGGCCAGCAGTTTTTCCATTGAAGAACAGTCTAACCAGCAATTTTTCTATAGGAAAACCGTCTAGTCAACAGTTTTTATGTTGGAAAACCGTCTAATCTGCAGTTCTCTATAGGAAAACCGTCTGAACAGCAGTTTTTCTATAGGAAAACCGTATAGTCAGCAGTTTTTCAATAGGAAGACCGTCTAGTCAGCAGTTTTTCTATAGCAAAACCGTCTAGTCAGCAGTTTTTCTATAGGAAAACCGTCTAAACAGCAGTTTTTATATAGGAAACAACAGTTTTTCCATAGAAAACTGTCTAGCCAGCAGTTTTTCCATTGACAAACCGTATAGCCAGCAGTTTTTCAATTGAAAAGCCGTTTGGTCAGCAGTTTTTCCATTGCATAGCCGTCTGGCCAGAAGTTTTTCCATTGAAAAGCCGTCTGGCTATACGGTTTTTCAATGGAAAAACTACTGAGTAGAAGGCTTTTCAATGCAAAAACAGCTGTCTAGACGATTTTCCTATAGAAAAACTGCTGACTCGACGGCTTTTCAATGGAAAACCTTCTGGCCAGACGGCTTTGCAATGGAAAAACTGCTGGCCAGACGACTTTTCAATGCAAAACCATCTAGTCGTCAGTTTTTCTATATCAAAACCGTCTAGTCAGCAGTTTTTCTATAGCAAAACCGTCTAGTCAGCAGTTTTTCTATAGGAAAACCGTCTAAACAGCAGTTTTTATATAGGAAACAACAACAGTTTTTCCATAGAAAACTGTCTAGCCAGCAGTTTTTCCATTGATAAACCGTATAGCCAGCAGTTTTTCCATTGAAAAGTCGTCTGGCCAGCAGTTTTTCCATTGAAGAACCGTCTAACCAGCAATTTTTCTATAGGAAAACCGTCTAGTCAACAGTTTTTATGTTGGAAAACCGTCTAATCTGCAGTTCTCTATAGGAAAACCGTCTGAACAGCAGTTTTTCTATAGGAAAACCGTATAGTCAGCAGTTTTTCAATAGGAAGACCGTCTAGTCAGCAGTTTTTCTATAGCAAAACCGTCTAGTCAGCAGTTTTTCTATAGGAAAACCGTCCTAAACAGCAGTTTTATATAGGAAACAACAGTTTTTCCATAGAAACTGTCTAGCCAGCAGTTTTTTCCATTGACCAAACCGTATAGCCAGCAGTTTTTCAATTGAAAAAGCCGTTTGGTCAGCAGTTTTTCCATTGCATAGCCGTCTGGCCAGAAGTTTTTCCATTGAAAAGCCGTCTGGCTATACGGTTTTGTCAATGGAAAAAACTGCTGGCTAGACAGTTTTCTACGGAAAACTGTTGTTGTTTCCTATATATAAACTGCTGTTTAGACGGTTTTCCTATAGAAAAACTGCTGACTATACGGTTTTCCTATAGAAAAACTGCTGACTATACGGTTTTCCTATAGAAAAACTGCTGTTCAGACGGTTTTCCTATAGAAAAATTGCTGTTCAGACGGTCTTCCTATTGAAAAACTGCTAGCTAGATGGTTTTCCAATAGAAAAATTGCTGATTAGACGGTTCTTCAATGGAAAAACTGCTGGCCAGACAACTTTTCAATGGGAAACCGTCTAGTCAGCAGTTTTTCTATAGGAAGACCGTCTAGTCAGCAGTTTTTCTATAGGAAGACCGTCTAGTCAGCAGTTTTTCTATAGGAAAACCGTCTAACCAGCTGTGTTTCTATAGGAAAACCGTCTAGTCAGCAGTTTTTCTGTAGGAAAACCGTCTGAACAGCAATTTTTCTATAGGAAAACCGTCTAGTCAACAGTTTTTATGTTGGAAAACCGTCTAATCTGCAGTTCTCTATAGGAAAACCGTCTGAACAGCAGTTTTTCTATAGGAAAACCGTATAGTCAGCAGTTTTTCTATAGGAAAACCGTCTAAACAGCAGTTTATATATAGGAAACAACAACAGTTTTTCCGTAGAAAACTGTCTAGCCAGCAGTTTTTCCATTGACAAACCGTATAGCCAGACGGCTTTTCAATGGAAAAACTTCTGGCCAGACGGCTATGCAATGGAAAAACTGCTGACCAAACGGCTTTTCAATGGAAAAACTGCTGGCTATACGGTTTGTCAATGGAAAAACTGCTGGCTAGACAGTTTTCTATGGAAAAACTGTTGTTTCCTATACAAAAACTGCTGTTTAGACGGTTTTCCTATAGAAAAACTGCTGACTAGACGCTTTTGCTATAGAAAAACTGCTGACTAGACGGTCTTCCTATTGAAAAACTGCTAGCTAGATGGTTTTCCAATAGAAAAATTGCTGGTTAGACGGTTCATCAATGGAAAAACTGCTGGCCAGACAACTTTTCAATGGGAAACCGTCTAGTCAGCAGTTTTTCTATAGGAAAACCGTCTAGTCAGCAGTTTTGCTATAGGAAAACCGTCTAGTCAGCAGTTTTTCTATAGGAAAACCGTCTAGTCAGCAGTTTTTCAACCGTCTAGTTACGGTTTTCCTATAGAAAAACTGCTGTTCAGACGGTTTTCCTATAGAGAGCTGCCGATTAGACTGTTTTCCAACATAAAAACTGTTGACTAGGCGGTTTTTCTGTAGCAAAACTGCTGACTAGACGGTTTTCCTATAGAAAAAGTGCTGACTAGACGGTTTTCCTATAGAAACACTGCTGGTTAGACGGTTTTCCTATAGAAAAACTGCTGACTAGACGGTCTTCCTATAGAAAAACTGCCGATTAGATGGTTTTCCAATAGAAAAACTGCCGATTAGATGGTTTTCCAATAGAAAAACTGCTGACTAGACGGTCTTCCTATAGAAAAACCGCCGATTAGATGGTTTTCCAATAGAAAAACTGCTGACTAGACGGTTTTGCTATAGAAAAACTGACTGCTAGATGGTTTTCCAATAGAAAAATTGATGGTTAGACGGTTCTTCAATGGAAAAACTGCTGGCCAGACGACTTTTCAATGGAAAAACTGCTGTTTATACGGTTTTCTAATAGAAAACTGCCTATTAGACGGTTTTACTATAGAAAAACTGACGATTAGATAGTTTTCCAATAGAAAAACTGCTGGTTAGACACGTTTTCTATAGAAAAACGTGTTTTTCTATGCTCCTAAAATAGTTTTTTTTATGAAAAAAGTGCTTGCGAAACATTTTTTCTGCGGAAAAAAATGCTCGTGAGACATTTTTCTATGGAAATGGGTTTTCTATGGAAAAATAGCTCGTGAAACAATTGTTATTTGGAAAAATTGCTCGCGAAACAGTTTATAATCCGCTCATGAAACAGTTTTTCTATGGATAAATTGCTCATGAAACAACAGTTTTTCTATGGAAAAATTGCTAATGAAACAGTTTTTCTGTGCAAAAATGTTCGTGAAACAGTTTTTCTGTGCATAAAAGGCTCATAGAACAGCTTTTATGTGGGAAAAAAAGCTCCTGAAACAGTTTTACTATGAAAACAGTTTTTCTATGCAAAAAATGCTCGCGAAAACAGTTTTTCCGTGGAAAAAAAAAGCTCATGATATAGTTTTACTGTATAAAAATTTGTTATGAAATAGTTTTTCTATGGACTTACTTCTTCTGTTGACTTTTTCTGCATTTTTCAGGATTAGGTAGAGGTTTCCAAGTATGTACAATCTTTGTTGATGCATTCCTAGTGATATTTGAATTGTGAGTTGATGGTAACCTTTATTACCCTTTTATGCTGTGGGTACAAATACGTTGGGTGTATTTTACATTGCCTGCGACTCTTGATTTCTGATGTTTTGAAGATATTTTCCCCAATTTCTTGAAGTTCTTGATATGTGTATGTATACGCTTGCCTTCCAGGTAAATTTTGAACAACGTGATCTGTCTGTTTACGGCAGTTTTTTTAAATTTTCGAGAGTTTCTCCAAAGAAATAAAACAAAAAATAAAAATGTTTCCATCAAGTATTCGATATCAAATAATAATTTCAAATGTAAAGTGCCTGCCTATCACCCCTCGTTGCTAGCTAACAAAATTAACGAGAAAATTCATAACATTTTAATCTACAACCCATCCCCCCTGTTGATAATAACAGCATGAATGCGCAGCATACAAGCATTAAGTAATATTTGTCATCGCATTATGCGCAGACAATTTATTGCCAATATCAAGATAAACTTTAGTTTTTCTCCTTTTGTAAGCATAATTTAAAGAGAAGCATAATTTAAAAGAAGACAGACTGAGGATGAGAGAGAAAGAGAAGGGAAAGAGAAATATTGATTGCTGACAAATGTTTGTATGCTGATGTTATTTATTACAAACACAAATTTAATTGATAAAATTTAACACAGAAATTTTACTCACTTTCTCCTCTCTCGCTCTTTCGCTTTCTTTCCCTGTTTTCTACATTATATTGGAAATTATAATTTACATATGTGCTGCACTCAATATTTTTGGCGTTACAACATAGCACAACAATAAAATCTTGTATGGAAGTGTGCTTATATGTGTGATGAGAGAAAATTGATGTTTTTTAATTTCAAACTTGACAGATTTTCAATTCAGCTAAAGAAACCAGCAAAAAAAAAAAAAAAACAAAAATAAAGAAGGAAATATTACACAAGCGAATGCTTTCACCTACAGTGCATTACACTATGCTACAATACACAGAGAAAATGAAGGAACACACACACAGGGGCTAGATTTTAGTGCTTATCACCATACCCTTTCCCCCCCATTTACTTTTTTGTTTTGGTTTTTCCTATTGCTTGCTCTCTTAAATGGAAAAACTGCTGGCCAGACGACTTTTCAATGGAAAAACTGCTGTTTATACGGTTTTCTAATAGAAAACTGCCTATTAGACGGTTTTACTATAGAAAAACTGACGATTAGATAGTTTTCCAATAGAAAAACTGCTGGTTAGACACGTTTTCTATAGAAAAACGTGTTTTTCTATGCTCCTAAAATAGTTTTTTTATGAAAAAAGTGCTTGCGAAACATTTTTTCTGCGGAAAAAAATGCTCGTGAGACATTTTTCTATGGAAATAGGTTTTCTATGGAAAAATAGCTCGTGAAACAATTGTTATTTGGAAAAATTGCTCGCGAAACAGTTTATAATCCGCTCATGAAACAGTTTTTCTATGGATAAATTGCTCATGAAACAACAGTTTTTCTATGGAAAAATTGCTAATGAAACAGTTTTTCTATGCAAAAATGTTCGTGAAACAGTTTTTCTGTGCATAAAAGGCTCATAGAACAGCTTTTATGTGGGAAAAAATGCTCCTGAAACAGTTTTACTATGAAAACAGTTTTTCTATGCAAAAAATGCTCGCGAAAACAGTTTTTCCGTGAAAAAAAAAGCTCATGATATGGTTTTACTGTATAAAAATTTGTTATGAAATAGTTTTTCTATGGACTTACTTCTTCTGTTGACTTTTTCTGCATTTTTCAGGATTAGGTAGAGGTTTCCAAGTATGTACAATCTTTCTTGATGCATTCCTAGTGATATTTGAATTGTGAGTTGATGGTAACCTTTATTACCCTTTTATGCTGTGGGTACAAATACGTTGCCTGCGACTCTTGATTTCTGATGTTTTGAAGATATTTTCCCCAAATTCTTGAAGTTCTTGATATGAATGTATACGCTTGCCTTCCAGTAAATTTTCAACAACGTGATATGTCTGTTTACGGCAGTTTTTTAAAATTTTCGAGAGTTTCTCCAAAGAAATAAAACAAAAAATAAAAATGTTTCCATCAAATATTCGATATCAAATAATAATTTCAAATGTAAAGTGCCTGCCTACCACACCTCGTTGCTAGCTAACAAAATTAAGAAGGAAATTCATAACAATTTAATCTACAACCGACCCCCCCCTGTTGATAATAACAACATGAATGCGCAGCATACAAGCATTAAGAAATATTTGTCATCGCATTATGCGCAGACAATTTATTGCCAATATCAAGATAAACTTTAGTTTTTCTCCTTTTATAAGCATAATTTAAAGAGAATGGAAAAAAGACAGACTGAGGAAGAGAGAGAAAGAGGAGAGAAAGAGAAATATTGATTGCTGACAAATGTTTGTATGCTGCTGTTATTTATTACAAACACAAATTTAATTGATAAAATTTAACACAGAAATTTTACTCACTTTCTCCTCTCTCGCTCTTTCGCTTTCTTTCCCTGTTTTCTACATTATATTGGAAATTATAATTTACATATGTGTTGCATTCAATATTTTTGGCGTTACAACATAGCACAACAATAAAATCTTGTATGGAAGTGTGCTTATATGTGTGATGAGAGAAAATTGATGTTTTTTAATTTCAAACTTGACAGATTTTCAATTCAGCTAAAGAAACCAGCAAAAAAAAAAAAAAAAACAAAAATAAAGAAGGAAATATTACACAAGCGAATGCTTTCACCTACAGTGCATTACACTATGCTACAATACACAGAGAAAATGAAGGAACACACACACAGGGGCTAGATTTTAGTGCTTATCACCATACCCTTTCCCCCCCATTTACTTTTTTGTTTTGGTTTTTCCTATTGCTTGCTCTCTTAAAGAATGTATGTGCAATGAAATGTTGCTTGCCATTCCATACCATAACATTAATGTAACTGAACTGTGTAAAGGAGAATGAAAAAGTTTTGTATTAGTAAGTAAATACGTACGTAAGTACATATCCACGTATGTATGTATGTATGTATGCATATGTTACTGTTCTATGTTGTTTATTTTCATATTGAATGATGGTTTTTATGGTTTAATGCTTCAACGGTTTGTTTGTTTATTTATTGTATCGTTGCTGTATGTGCATATGAGTGTGTTTGTGAATTTACTTTTCACTCTTACACGCCTTATATAATGGCAGGTCATTAATATTGCGTTTTATATTCGTTCATATAAAACAATCCCCCCTCCCCCACACACAAACCCACTTTTATATATTATGTTCGCCGCTTTGCTTAAGCATTATGTGCTTTCGCTTGGGGTATGTGGGGTTGTGTTGTTCTGTTTGTAGAGAATAATTTAGGAGGGGGTGCGGGGGTCAATTAAATTGTAACTGCTTTTAATTTTATACTCTTTTTTTTTGTTTGTTTATATTTTTGTTTTACTTGCAGGTATTAAAACAAGAGTAAGTGGTATTATAAAGCCTTAGTCAACAAACCATGAGCAGTTTATGATGATACGCGGTCGATATAAAGGTCACAACAATTATGGAATTATTATATTGTTTTTATTGCAAATTCACAAATTTAATTTAATTTTTTTTATACATTCTTTTGTATTAAATTATGGGTTTTATTATTTTATAATAAATACATACGACAAGCATGCTTTTAATGGATTTTTAAGGGTTTACATGTGGGAAAAAAGGTTTTAAAAAATTAATTGTGCATGTTAAAATCATTATTTGAATGTAGATATGTATGTAGGTTAGGTTGAAACCAACAAAAAAAATATCCATCGTAAACGGAAAATACAAGGCGCACCTAAAACTTTTACTTGTGAGATTTTCAGTAAATTTACAAACAAACAAAAAAATTTAACACTTTCACGCCGGTGCTTTAATTCATGCTTGACGACTATGGGCGACTATTATGTTTATTAATTACAATTGTTATTAAACATAAATGTTTTTAAGAGAACGTGACTCTCAGGTATTTTTTTTCTAAATATTTGGCATTACGTATCGTCTAATAACTTGGTCAATTGCATTTTAGAGCGGGCCACCGGTGGTACACGCCGCCCGATAAGGCAGTCTAGTGGGGGCCACCGGTGGTACGTGCCGGCGTACACGTGTTAAGGGATTCAATTCTTTGAAAATTCTTTTCCTTATTGGCCAGGGTTCAATTACATAGCCTGAAACAATTTAGTTTTTATGAACATGATGGTGTGATCGATCAGTTCTTACTGGACAAAACAACAACCTGCCGTAGATACATATCCCTAACTCTGGATCAAACCCAGTGACAAGCACTTACTTTGCCATTAGTTTATCGACATGAGTGTAAGTCACCCATAGACATTGTCTTTTACATTTCTGCATAAGAAACTCTAACGCCTTCAAAGCTTAGGGCCAATTATATCGCAATGACTGGAAAATACAGTTTCAGAAAACCTAACCCAAATTTGCGGTTTGCGGCAACACGTTTTGTTGAAATCACATGCTGGTTACTTGCCATTAATAAGTCACCAAATTTACAGGAAAGATAACAAAAGTGAATGTTTTTTTACATAAAAAATGATATGATTAAATAGAAAGTATTTCTATAGAAAATAAATCTAATATTCTTTATAATTTCTCTAAAATAAGACACTTAACAAATGGCCCCAACAACAAATGCATTTATGTGGGCAATATTTGGCCAGAAATTAATTGAGAAACAACTTACCCCAATAATGCAATATTTTTATGGATTCTTATCTTGCTTTTAATAAATACTTGATTAAACACTTATTTAAACTCAATTTTATATGATTTAAATAGAATTTTTCGATTATTAATTCTCACTTTACAGAATCACTTGCAATTACGTCTTAATTTATTCTTTTACTTGCTGACTACCAATGGCTCTCAAACTTTCAATAAAACAGTGTTGTTAAACTATCGTTTTGCTTAGATGGCAATGGTGGTGGTAGTGGTGGTTAACGATCGTTATTAATACATTACTTAGGTAATATTTATACAATTTTTTTTTTAAGTTCTTGAATAAAACTCTTGAAAAACTCTTTTATACTCTAAAAAATTATGTGCTTATGTGTGAGGTTTTGTAGAACTTGGTTCTATCAAACAACCTAAAAAAAAAACAGGGTATACATAATACACACAAAATTGGTCATTACAGGACTACAACCTAGCTTCCCTGGCGACCAATTATGCTGAGGGTGTTAATTTTAACCATGAGTGGCGGGACAGACTCTTTACGACAGTTATTTATGAAACTTTTCATGGCAATTTTTGTTTACTCTCAGAATTTTGCCATAAATCTGTTGAGAGGTAAAAATATTTCTTAATAATTTTGTAAATGAACCGTGGCCTTCGCCTCCAATAAGCCAACACACACTACCTACTAGACTATTTTAACATACATAGTATGTATGGTTACGCTAGTATGTTAGGTTAGGTTAAGTAGAATTAAGAGGGTAAATATACAAGTTTAGAATTGTAAGACACGCACAGAAGGTAGTTTTATCAACTAACCTAGAAAAATAACATGCTAGACTTAGACAAAATCTTAAATACCACTTCCTTAATACAACTATCTGCTATTGATACTAATTACTGCTTTGAATGGCCCATTTTTATCAACATACAAAGAAACTTAAGGTGTAATTTTTTCCATAACCACTCCTGCAACTGACGTGCACTGACCTGATATGACATATGTAATGCTTCCATTCTGTTCAAAATTTCTTTATAATCTTGGCAATTTCTTGCTTAAAAGGTAGATTATGAACTCCATAATAGTGCTGTAACGCTGTTCTGGTAGAGTTTAAAAAATTTTTATGTATTCTTCAGTTGTTAAACATACATACATACATAATTGGTCATTACAACCCTTCAGTCAGGATTACGACCTAGCTTTTCATACCACTTATGTTGTGTGGCTTTATTTTATACAAGAATGGCGGGACCTACATTTTAAAGTCGACTCCGAACGATAGATTTTTGAGAAGATTTCAATGGCAATTTTATTTACTATCAGAATTTTTGCTAGAAATCTGCTGAGAGGAAGTCGCCGAAGAAATATTTTCATGTCTTAGTTCTGATGACTGACCTGGGATTCGAACTTGGGCCTTTCGTCTAATAAGCCAACACACTGCCTACTAGACCACGGCGACTTCAGAATGTTAATACATAGGAATCATTTCCTGTTGGTACTAGCCAATGTTAAGGGGCGGTAGATTATGGTTTTAGCCTTAATATACGCCATTAACCAATAATTTCGCCAATAACTTTACTTATATGGCCATCATAAATGCCGGATATAAAGCTGTAGTTATAAAATTGGACATTTTGATGGAACAAATACCAACTTTAGAACAACATTCTTTTAACTTTATTTATCAGGCAGAAACTTTCTTTGAATTTTCTTTTAAAATAATGTTTGTAATGTGAATGCCAATATGCTTCTAACAATTTAAATCAAACCCAAAACAACTAAAAAAAACTGACAGCCTTCAACATATTTGAGATAACGAACATGATTTTCACATACGAGTATTATACGAGCAGTTGAATAGAGAGAACATTAAAAACCTTATGGTTCCTTAAAAATAAATCTTACAATCAGCCGGTGGAAGCTATTTTTTTATATTCACCTATGCCTATGCATGTATGGGGTGGTAAAGTTAACAACACTACACAGAGCACCTACATATTCGTATTTGAGATAATCTTTCTCAGTTTTGAAAGTCCTTTCTTTTGTACGCAAGGAATATTAATACAATTGAGTGGATTTATGCATGTGTGTGTGCGTGTGTGTTTTTCGTACGTTAAGGAAAATAGCACTTTAAACGTATGTATTTGCGTGAATGAAACCCGTTATTTATGTTTGATTAAGTTGAAGAGGTGGTATACCATACTTATTTATTTTAATGACACAAAGAGAGTGAGTAAAGTGAGAGAGAAAGTGCGGTAGTAGTGTGGGGAAAAAGAGTTTCCTTTTGTTTGTTTTTCCTTGGTGTTTATGATTGTATTTGTGTTTAAGTGCTCTTTTTTATTTATTTTTGTTGTACGTACATATCCTTATCCGTATGGAGGTTTTTTTTAGTATTTCTCTTTGTGATTTTTATCAATACTTGCAATATTTATTATTGTTTTTATTATTATTGGCATCGTGTGTATAATGCGTCACTTTTTATTATTATTCCGTAAAGAAAAAAATAACCAATTCCTTTCTCTCTCTCTCCTTTACTTGCTTTTTAAAAAAGTTTTTGTTTGTTTGCTGGTTTGAGCGTGTGTGTGTGCTTGGCATGAAAAATTTATCACTGATTTTATGGACAAATTTTGCTGTTCTTGGTTGTATTTGTTTTTTTTATTATTATTATTTTCTTCTCTCTTCTTTAGATTGCTTTGCTTTATAATTTATTGTCATTTAGTTGAACCGAAACGTTTGTTGACAACCTAATGGTAATAGTGTTTTGCATAGGGTTTGCCATTTGGTGGCTTCAAAGTCGCCGTTGTGGTGAGGCTAGTTAGTAAACGTTTATCGCCTATTTACAAATATGAAACAATGTTTAACAACTGAAGTCGCCGTGGTCTAGTAGGTAGTGTATTGGCTTATTAGACATAAAAGCCAGGGTTCGAATCCCAGGCCAGATATCAAAACTAAATACAAAAAGTATTTTTTCGGCGATTTCCTCTCAGCAGATTTCTGGCAAAAACTCTGAGAGTAAATAAAATTGCCATGAAAAGTTTCTCATAAAATTTGTCGTTCGGAGTCGACTTTAAATTGTAGATCCCACTACTACCCATGTATAAAATTAACACACACAACATAAGTGGTGTGAGAAACTAGGTCAATAATCCTGAGTGATGGGTTCTAATGACCAATTATGTAAGTATGTATGTTTAACAACTGAAGAATACATAAAAATTGTTTAAACTCTACTAGAACAGCGTTACAGCACTATTATGGAGTTCATAATATACCTTTTAAGCAAGAAATTGCCAAGATTATAAAGAAATTTTGAACAGAATGGAAGCATTACATATGTCGTATCAGGTCAGTGCACCATTGAAATGTACCCACTACATATATAAATTAACATACATACAGAGGCCCACAAAAGTGTACATACATACATACATAATTGGCCATTACAACCCTTCAGTCAGGACTACGACCTAGCTTCTCACGCCACTTATGTTGTGTGCGTTAATTTTATACATGAGTGGCGGGACCTACAGTTTAAAGACGACTCCGAACGACAGATTTTTGAGAGGCTTTTCATGGCAAAAAGTGTACAAACGATTAACAAATTCCACAAATTAAAATCGAGGAAAGTTGTCAGACAATTATAAAGAATTTCAACGAAAACGGATTGATTAAAAAATTATCGAATTTTGTTAAACGTATGTATACTTTTGTGGCTGAGTGTACACACGATACAATCCTTCAGTCAGAAGCTTTTCATCACAATTTTATTTCACTCTCATGCAATGATTTTGGAAAAGATGGCTGCATGATAATCAATATTTTATGTCCTGCAGTTTAAAGCTAAATAATGGACAGTTTGCGGTTTCAACAAAACGTTGCCATAAGCCATAAAACGCAATTTTTTTTTGGCTTTATTGCATGATAAACATTCAAAAGAAGTGAATTTACATTTTAGTAGAATCAATTTGCAACCAAAATCATGCCATTGTACGACCGCTAAAGACCTTGTCTTAGTGAATAACAAACGGTCCTCACTTCGTTAAGTAATCACCGAGTTAACAACCGCAACATGGCGAAAAACTGGTTAAAAACACAGCAAAAGGAACAATTGCAGCAACAAGTTTTATGGTGGTCATATAAATGACATTATCTTGCATAATATGGCAATCAAAAGTCCCAAGTATTCCAATGAAATAAAAAAGTTTCATCAAAATCATAGCCCTACTACTATGGTTGTTTTCAGGTTAAATAATTCTGCTTAGGTTAGGTAAGGTTAGGATCATATTCATAATTTCACGTCTAATTCTGATTTTGAAATGCAAAAATAGAGAACCCTTTAGTAGCATTCGTGCTGTGCTGTCCTGCGTTAATATATAGACCTTGTAGAGCAACAGTGACATGCTAAGAATTGCCATACGGGCTTATGTTTTAAAAAATCAAATATTTTCACAATATTTCAGATAAAATACAAAGAGAGAGAGAGAAAGAGGTCAAAGGTTATTTAATCAACTGATTCGTTTTTTTTTTTTGGGGGGGGGGCCTGGTTTATGCCTCCATTTTTAGAGTAGCATTAATATTAATCATTCGCCCGGCATACTTTAATTACTAAAACAAACACGTGAAAGGCGTTACCAGCATTGTCTCTGCTGGTTATTTGATTTATTTTCGCTCGTCGTTCATGTTTTCTGGGTGCTTCATTTTATTTTATTTTATTTGTTGATTTCCAATAAGATGTGTGTTCATCAAATTTTATTACAGCGATCTCAATCCCAACAAAAACGGAACTGAATGCAGACAATTGCCAGCATATTTTGCCAAAAAATACATACATACAGTCAAACTTCTATAAATTGAATCACCATTATCCAGAAAAAAAAAACTTTAACTTATGGAAACTTCGAGGTAAAGAAGCAAAACCTGATAGATGCTTGATGCTGTGCTTCAACTTATAAAAAAAAATTCAAGTAATAGAAGTTCAAATTATAGAAGTTCCACTGTATGTTTCGTAAGCGTAGGTATTCGCGTGTGTGTTTGTGATATGTTGTAGCAAATGTAGGAGGTTTTATTTAAGCGGTAATACATCCTATGCTATCCTTTAAAAAGGATGTTTTTTTTTTACAATAATTTGGAGTTAAAACCAGTGATTACCCGGTGATTGACAAGACAATCAGTCATGCAGACTAGCAGTGATTTAGTCTGTTACGTACGGCAGTTTACATTTGATTTGATGGTAATAAATTGAAATTTGTTTTTTTAACATGATTTCCATATGGTATGGATGACCTTAATACAGCATCAAAAGCTTAAGAAGTGGATACCTAGAGGCAGACTGCATACGCTTATCAGTGTCATAATCACAATTCCATTCGGGACTGTAGAATGTTACTTCTTAGTACTCATTTTAGGGGATCAAAGCATGGTATGGTGGCAATGGAACTCAAGAATTATGCACTGGGTTTAGGTAGCCGTAGAAAACGAATTGAAAAACAGTTCAAATGGAGTTAGATAAAATAGAAAGGGTTGTAGCAAAGCAAAGCAAACCTGAAATCGTCAATGGACAGATAATAAAATAAAATAGCGGCTTGCGGCAAAGGTTATTAATTATAATTGTTATTAAACATAAATGTTTTTAAGAGAACGTGACTCTCAGGTATTTTTTTTTTCTAAATATTTGGCATTACGTATCGTCTAATAACTTGGTCAATTGCATTTTAGAGCGAGACACCGGCGGTACACGCCGCCCGATAAGGCACTCTAGTGCGCGTCACCGGTGGTACGTGCCGGCGTACACGTGTTAAGGGATTTAATTCGTTGAAAATTCTTTTCCTTATTGGCCAGGGGTCAATTACATAGCCTTGAAACAATTTACTTTTTATGAACATGATGGTGTGATCGATCAGTTCTTACTGGACAAAAATAAAACAACCTACCAGTAGATATATATCTCTCACTGTAGATCAAACCTAGTGACAAGCACTTACTTTGCCATTAGTTTGTCGACATGGGTGTAAGTAACCTATAGACATTGCTTTTACATTTCTACATAAGAAACTCTAACGCCTTCAAAGATTAGGGCCAATTACATCGCAATAACTGGAAAATACAGTTTCAGAAAAAACCTAACCTAAAATAGCGGCTTGCGGCAATACGTTTTGTTGAAACGACATGCCGGGGTTACTTGCCATTAATAAGTCACCAAATTTACAAAAAAAAAAAGATAACAAAAGTGAATGTTTTTTTACATAAAAAATGGTATGATTAAATAGAAAGTATTTCTATAGAAAATAAATCTAAAATTCTTTATAATTTCTCTAAAATAAGACACTTAACAAACGGCCCCAACAACAAATGCATTCTTGTGAAGAATATTTGGCAAGAAATTAATTGAGAAACAACTTACCCCAATAATGCAATATTTTTATGGATTCTTATAAATAAATCACTTGCTTTTAATAAATACTTGATTAAACACTTATTTAAACTCAATTTTATATGATTTAAATAGAATTTTTCGATTATTAATTCTCACTTTACAGAATCACTTGCAATTGCGTCTTAATTTATTCTTTTACTTGCATTTAACAAAACAGCTGACTACCAATGACTCTCAAACTTTCAATAAAACAGTGTTGTTAAACTATCGTTTTGCTTATATGCCAATGGTGGTGTTAGTGGTGGTAAACGATCGTTATTAATACATTACTTAGGTAATATTTATAGAATTTTTTTTAAGTTCTTAAATAAAGCTCTTGAAAAACTCTTTTATACTTTATAAAAGGTATGTGTTTATGTGTGAGGTTTTGTAGAACTTGGTTCTATCAAACAACCTCCCCCTAGGGTGGAGGGACCGATATTGCGACAAAGCCTATCCACCCCTTAACTAATTAGCTAATGCCTGCTGTAATTTTTGTGCTAATAAAATATATTAAAAAAGGTACTAAACAATACCGGAATGGCAAAAGAAAAAAATACAACATAAAACGAATACGAAAATAAGAAGCGAAAAAAGTCTTGTTAAAGGAAAGGGGGGGGCAAGGATAACGCAACAAAAATTCATGATGTCAGTGAAGTGGAATAATTCGCTCACTTAAGGCTGATTCATGAATATAAAACTCATGATATAGAACAACAACAACAACAACACCAACAATAATAACAAAAGAGAATAAAAATTATACAAACATTACAGTGAAGGAGAGAGAAAAAAAAACTAAAGAAAACAAGCAATAAATGACTCTCAAAGTTAGTAAAAAAAAGGATAAGAACAAAGCTAAAGAACAGAAAAAAAATTAGTGGCCAGAAGCCAGGAAAAAAGCAAAGAAAAATCCCCTTACGATGGACTCTTGCACAGAAAAACAAAAACAAAAAAAAAATGATGATAAAAAGCGGTTAAAGAACAATTTATAAGCAAATGTTGGATATAAAACAAAGCAGAAAAGAGCGAAACAAAGAGAAGAAAGAGAGAGAAAATATTCACAAGTTTAAAGGGATTACTTGTTGGTTAATTTATGCATAAAAAAAAAACAAAGCAAAACCCAAACTAAGGAAACCATGCAAATCCCCAGGGTTAATTTAAAAAAGTTAAACGTTTGTGTTTGTATATAAGTGTATACGAATGTGTGTGTGTATGAGTGTGTTTGTTTTGTTTGTTACAAAAGGGAGAGTTAATAAAAAAAAACAAAAAAACATTACAAGCGGCCATTAAAATCAAAATGATAACGGTTTTGTTAGCGTGCATTTTGTTTTTGTTTTATTTTTAAACTGGCCATTAAAACTTGGCCCGCGCTGCTGCTTAAAGATTATAAATCATCATGTAAACTTAAGCGATTCGTTATTAAGTTAAGTTATAAAACATAAATTTAACAACAGAAATAATAAAAAAAAGCAAAAAAAAAAAAACAGGAAATTGTTTTGCAAGATTGTGTTGCTCTTTAAGGAAACTTCGATTTTTTTCTTTTAAATTTTCAAAACAAAAATCATAATTTTTAAGGTTAAAATTGAATTATAGCGGAAGGCGCCATCTATAACAACAACAACAACAGAGCGTAAAACTATAGTGCCTGATTCATACACTACATAGATGACAAGTGTGTTCTCTATGCAAGCTACACAATTTGTGTGTGGTGGTGCTGGTCAAAACTCTCTGGACATTGAACATAAAAAGGTTGACGATGGAGGACACAATCATACATATCGATTCCATGCATACATAATTGGTCATTACAACCCTTCAGTCAGGAATTATTGACCTAATTTCTCACAGTACTTATGTTGTGTGTGTGTTAATTTTATACATAAGTGGCGGGACCTACAGTTTAAAGTCGACTCCGAACGACAGATTCTTTTTGAGAAACTTTTAATGACAATTTTTATTTTTACTCTCAGAGTTTTTGCCAGAAATCTGCTGAGAAAAAATCGCCGAAAAATACTTTTTGTATTTTATTTTGATGTCTGGCCTGGGACTCGAACCCTGGCTTTATGTCTAATAACCCAGCACACTACCTACTAGACCACGGCGACCTCATATACTTAACATGGTGGCATATTTTCCCTCTATATTAAGTAGATGATATTATAAGAAAAAAGACTATCTACAGATAGTTTTAGGGACAAATGTGCTTATCCCGAATAAGAAATTGTTTTCCAATAACAAAAATTGTAAAGATATGGAGTGGGAAACAAAATTTTCAATTAATGGAATGGCCAGCTAAAAGTCCCCGACCTCAATCCGATTGAAAATCTTTGGTCATTCGTGAAAAGCCGGCTCGGGTAGTACAAAACAGCCCCAACAAAACTTTAACAAACTTTGGGATTGTATAAAAGCGAAATGGAAACGAATTCCGAAAGATGTTATTGAAAATTTGGTAGAAAGCATGTCAAACCGGGTAAATCAAGCTATTTCTAGGGTCTATGGACCAAATATTGAAATTCGGTTAGGTTAGGTTAGAGGACGTGCACCTGTCCGTTCAAGAGAAGCACAGTACCCGGAGGTCAAAATTGACCCATTGTACATTGTCCTTAGGGGAGGAAGGAAATAGAGGATATAGGAATGTAGGGAAAGGGAGGGAGAATGGGAAACGGAGGAATTACATGTAAAGAAACAGACACAAAACTAAAGAGGTTGAGAGTGCGACTACACTTATGAAGCTTCCAGGACCTCTCAACCAGCCCAAGCTGCTAATGAAATTGTGGAGAGCCTTGATGTCGGCTCTCGACACAGAACTCAAGTTCTCAAAGAAGGGTCCTCAACCTCAACCTACCACTGTGTATAACGACAATAGAAAAGAAAAGAATGCACATACATACATTCATAATTGGCCATTACAACCCTTCAGTCAGGATTACGACCTAGCTTCTCACACCACTTATGTTGTGTGCGTTAATTTTAATACATGAGTTTAAAGTCGATTCCGAACGACAGATTTTTGAGAAGCTTTTCATGGCAATTTTTACTCTCAGAGTCTTTGCCAGAAATCTGCTGAGAGGAAGTTGACGAAGAAATATTTTTCGTTTTGATGTCTGGCCTGGGATTCGAACCCGGGCCTTTTGTCTAATAAGCCAACACACTACCCACTAGACCACGGCGACGGCGAAAGAATGCAAGGTTTTCAATATTTTGGCCAATATCAAATAAAGGATTTACTCTTAAGCCTCTTAGGAAAACTGGGAGTCTAGATCTTATTGTTACTATGTTATGATCCCTGGCCGTATGACCCATCCGGATCAATATATTTCAAAACAGATATAACTGACGATTACGAATTTCTTCCTTAAGTCATTATGGAGACTCTTTTGATAAATTTTCAAACGATTATAACCCCAATCACTAAAGGAAGTAAATTTTTACTGGCAACTTTAGTATGTGAGGCATTCAGTTCAAATCAATAATTAAACAACTATTCTGAGCACACTTAAGCATCTTTGACTGACAAGTGCTTTAGGAAAATGCACCCACCATAAAAGCCAGCCATAGAAGTTACTTTGTGAGAAAGAAAAAGAAAACTCGCCGTTTACAACTCAAATACCAGAAAAATGTCAAAGAAATTTCATGTTAAACAAGAGATCTCCGAATTAAAATTCCACTCTGTTGTTTCTAATTGATGTCTAAATGGCTTTAAATTAACGGTAACAAGAAGGCACAAACATACACTGTCTACGTACATATTTACCTTGTACTCTCGTACCTGTACTCATAGTCGTACTCGTACTCAGACAGCACAAATTCAATATTCCTGAACTGAATTGTGTTGAAAATTTTTATTCCAAAGAGCGAAAACACACTTGCAACTCACGTTCACAAACTTTATTTTCCATTTCCTTTACCTGTCTGCAAGCAATTTCTATAAGACACACAGGGACACATAAACCTACAAATGTACCAACACAAACGTACACAGCCCAAGTAATTGTGTAACGAAATTATCGTTACAAAATAAAATTGAAATGAAAAGTTCGATACACGAACGAACGAACAACAACTGATTGCGATTGTGATTGCGATTGCGATTCCGATAGCGAAACAGCAAGTTGTTACTGAAACACT
The DNA here is from genome assembly GCA_014635995.1 of Sarcophaga peregrina. Taxonomy (NCBI): domain Eukaryota; kingdom Metazoa; phylum Arthropoda; class Insecta; order Diptera; family Sarcophagidae; genus Sarcophaga; species Sarcophaga peregrina. The sequence goes on along the minus strand of CM025792.1, from coordinate 6,446,851 downwards.
GAAGGTGGCAGCAGAGCACACGTTATTATTGTCTTTCTGACTGCCAGTCGCTTTATAATAAGTGGATGGATGAAGGCCTGGTGAGATTCATTGAATGAATGAACAAATGAACGATGACTGAACGACGACTGGAACGCCTGAATAGATTTTCAAGATAATCCAGTAGTAGGTGGTGGGTGGGAGGTTATCGGAAGATGAAATTGATGAAAATCAAATGAAGCACAATGTCACCAACGCTTAAATATTTGTTTGGCTTTGCCAGTGTTTCACAGTGGATCTTGGTAAATACAATTACTCACGCAACATTCAGCAACAGCAACAACAATATTGCTTCACACAATAGTTATTCATTTAGTCAGTCAGTCAGCCAGCCAGGTGGTGTGCCACCATTCAGTTACCCATGATTCTTATAATGCCCCTATAAAATGTTGTTAACGTACAGGGGCGGGCGGTAAACGTCTTAAAACACACGTTTCGCTCGCTAAAAGACTGTGACGTAAAAGTTTAAAGGATTTTTATTAGGGTGGTACAAATATTTGTCGATATGTTCAGCCAACTTTACAAGAAAAAAAAAAAAAAAAAAACAATTTTAGCAAACAATAGAAACGATAATCTTATCGTAGGGCTGCAATAAAACCCCTAATGCCCTACAAACTAAACACCATTCTCGACCCTAATAGGGAATCTTCCCTGTGATTGGAAGTAATCGCTCTACATCAACTGCACGGAATACTATTTAACTACCAACAGAGTGACTCTCCGCTTTAAGATCTTCCTTCCTTAAATAGTAAAACGGATCTAGCAATAGTAAAATAGTTTGGCTTGTATATTTAATCAGAAAGCATTATGGTTAAGGGATGCCCTTAAAAATGGTGCACTATATTCCTTACTATGACCTGCTGTACTTGAACTAATAAAGCTCCTTAAACGGAGGATGTATAGGGACGACATATGGAGAGAACATTTCAACGATAACTATGGACAATAGTCTAAAGACTACTTATCGCGAATTTATTACAGAAAATACAATTCATCGTCAGATTTACTATAGAATGCAAGTAAGTCACAAATTAACTGTAGAAAATGCAAGTCATTATCAAATTTACTGTAATAAATGCAATACATAATCAAAATTACTATAAAATAATGGTATTCATCGCAAATTTACTAAAGAAAATGCAATTTATCGTCAGCTTTACGATAGGAAATGCAATACATCATCAAAATGACTACAAAAATTGCTATTCATCGTCAAATTTACTACATAAAATGCAAGTTATTGTCAAGTTTACTACAAAAAATGCAATTTATTGTCAAATTTGCAATAAAAAATGCAATTTATCGTCAAATCTCCTATAGAAAATGCAAGTCTTTGTTAAATTTATTAAAAAAAAATGTAATTCATTGTAAAATTACTGTAAACAATTCAAGTTATCAATAAATTTACTATAAAAAATGCAAATGATTGATAAAATCACTGTAAAAAACGCAAAAATGAAATTTATCGTTAAATTTACTACAAAAAATGCAAGCCATTGTCAGGTTTTGTATAGAAAATGTAATTGATTTTAAAATTCCTTTAGAAAATTCAAATTATGGATAAATTTACTGAAAATGCAAGTGATTGACAAAATTACTGTAAAAAATGCTATTTATCATCAAATTTACTATAAAAAATGCAAATCATCATTAGATTTATTATAAAAAAATGTAATTCATTTTAAAATTCCTTTAGAAAATTCAAGTTATGGATGAATTTACTGTAGAAAATGCAAGTAATCGACAAAATTACTGTAAAAAACTGAAAATTATCGTCAAATTTGCTATAAAAAAGGTAATAGGTAGTGTGTTGGCTTATTAGACGAAAGACCCGAGTTCGAATCCCAGGTCAGACATCAAAACGAAAATTTGAAAATAATTTTTCGGTGACTTCCTCTCAGCAGATTTCTGGCAAAAACTCTGAGAGTAAAAAATTGCCATGGAATGCTACTCAAAAAAATGTGTCGTTCGGAGTCGACTTTAAACTGTAGGTCCCGCCACTCATGTATAAAATTAACGCACACAACATAAGTGGTATGAGAAGCTAGGACGTAGTACAATGAGTCAATTCGACCACCGAGTACTGTACTTGTCAGAATTGATAAGTACACGTCCTCTAACCTAACCTAACCTACTATAAAAAAAATGCTATTTATTGTCGAATTTACTATAAAAAAATGCATTTATTGTCAAATTTACAATAAAAAATGCAAGTCATTGTCAAATTTACTATAAAAAAATGCAATTTATCGTCTAATTTACTATAAAAAATGTAATTTATAATCAAATTTACTATAAAAAATGCAAGTCATCATCATATATTTTATAGAAAATGTAAGTCATCTTTAGATTTATTATAAAAAAAAAATGTAATTCATTGTAAAATTACAATATAAAATTCAAGTTATCGATAAATTAACTACAGAAAATTCTAGTTATCAGCAGATTTATTATAGAAAATGTAAGTTTTATTAAAAGTAGTTCAAGTTGAACTATTTATATGTGGTGTTTAACCCTAATGCGAAAATTTCTATTTTTTGTGGCACTTTCTTCGCAAGACCTTTATGACTTGTTCTTATCGATAGGGGGTAGTATTGTTGCTGTTTTTTTTTAAATACAGCTACGAAAAAGTGTGGTAATGAATGTTGCGAAGCATAAAATAAAATAAACATTACCTTTGACAAACATTAAAGAAAAGTAAATTATTTTCTTCGTTTTTCTGATTATTTTTTATTGTTTTATACATTTTTATGGTTGTTCAAGCAATGTTAAGGAAAAACAGAAAATGCTTCAATTATTTGCATTACAATGCCAAAAAAATAAAGTAAAAATAAAATAAAAAGGAATTGAAACAGAATTTTACATACGAATTGAGGACACAATGCCAAGTAATTTATTTATGTACGCAACAACGAACGAAAGCAGCCTTTGCAGGATTTTTAACACTTCACTTGCAAACAGCACAAAAGCCACAACCACGACCGCAACCAGAATTTGGGCTATTGGACGACGTACGTACGTACGCTTATACAACGTAATTCTATCAAGAATTTAAGAAATTGAAATGGAGATGGAAAATTTTAAGTGATTTTGGCCACAATAGTAACGTAATACTCTTGATAGACTGACGACTTGTTACGTCTTAATTTTTGTCTTCTTCTTTTTTATTTGGAGGAGGGGGGGGGGGGGGTAGATTTCGGTTAAGAGATAAACAACATATTGAATTTCAATTATAACACACTCTCTTCTCTCTCCTGCTGTTATTCTCACTCCCTCCTTTCACAGGCTAAGGCTACAGACGGACGCTACACGTTTAACGTTTAGACTAGTCGTTCGTTGTCATTGATATTTTCTTCAAATACGATTAGAATGTAAGGGCTGTGGAGAGAGAGACTAAGGGCATCTTTCAAGAATGAATGCCTTTAATTTGAAGTCAATAATAAAACAGCAAAATCTAATCAATCAATCAATAAATGCTTTACAACAAGTCTAAAGAAAAACTTGTACAGTTGTTGTTGCTTTTTCTTTTTTTTATTATATTTTATCGATATTCAGCAGCATGCTGTTCATTTCTACTACACTCTCTCTCACATTTGGCCCTAAAGTAGAGTATGAAAAACAAAAAAAAAAAACAGAAATGAACTAAACTGACTGACTGGAGGTGTTACCTTGGCTAAGAAGTGTAAAAAGAAAACGTAATAAATTTGACACTGATTGAAAGCTTAAAGTATATAGAAAATAAATATAAAATGAAAATGAAAACGTAAATGAAAATGAGAAAATAAAAAATAAACGAACCAAGTCCAGTCATGTACCTGTAATTGGCAATAAATTTTTAGGGGGTTGCAAGAAAGAAGAAAAATTTTCTCTAGAGAAAACTTTATTCAAATAGTGTGCTCGCTCTTCAGGTACATTTTTTTTTTTTTATGTACCATTATTAGAGATTCAAAACATGTTATTTTAGGAAATTCACTTGCAATCATCATTGTTTACGAGCCAAAAACTTGCTTTTGTAAAAGGTTAAGCAGGCACGGCAACATTAACAGTGAAACCTTAATAGAACAAACGACAACACCAATCGGAATTACTCAAGACAGCTAGCTGCCCTTGCAAGGATGAGGATTCTGTTCTCTGTCATAAGCAGTTATTAAGAAACAAAACAAATAAAGGAGCGGGTAAAGAATACTTCTGAAAGGCACATTGGGCGGGCCCTAAAAAATATCCCGTTCATTACTGATTAATGGTTAGTTAAGATGCAACACTAAGAGTACATACAAACATAATTGGCCATTGCAACCCTTCAGTCAGGATTACGACCTAGCTTCTCACACCACTTGTGTGCGTTAATTTTAATACATTAGTGGCGAGATCTACAGTTTAAAGACGACTTCGAACAACAGATTTTTGAGAAGCTTTTCATAACAATTTTATTTACTTTCACAAAGGTTTTGGCAGAAATATTTTCATATTTTCGTTTTGATGTCGTCTAACCTGGGATTTGAACTCGGGCCTTACATCTAATAAGGCAACACACTACCTACCAGACTACGGCGACTTCAAAGTCTCACAATAGGCTACGGAAATACATATGAGTCGCGAAAAACTTTAGAAAAACAAAACCAATAAGAAAGAATAAAGTCTGATGATCTATACGGCAGATGAGACCAACTTTTCTATCTACGCTAACCTACTTACATAACATAACATACATAACTGGCAGAATTACGACCTAGCTTCTCACACCACTTGCGTGTTGTTTGTGTTAATTTTATCCACAACTGGCATGACGACTAACATTTTAAAATCGACACTAAAAGACAAATTTTTGTGAGAAACTGTTCATGGCAAGGAAGGAAATCGCAAAAGGAATTATTTTTTTTTTTAATTTTTCGTTTTGTTAAAAATGTCTGACCTGAGGTTTGAACCGAGGCCTCACGTCAATTACGAAATTCTTCAATGTGTGAATGTAAGTAAAATATTTTTCCTACTTTCCATTGCTTAAGTGGCTCATAATGATACTGTCTCTGAGACAAAGAAAATATATAGTAGCCTTGTAAGTGGCTGGGCTTGATGTTTAACTTATTATATCACTAGAGCTATGGCTATACTAGGTTAGGTTAGCTTAGGTTAGAGGACGTGTACTTGTCAATTCTGTTACAAGTACAGTACTCGGTGGTCGAATTGACCCATTGTACTACGTCCTAGCTTCTCACACCACTTATGTTGTGTGCGTTAATTTTATACATAAGTGGCGGGACCTACAGTTTTAAAGTCGACTCCGAACGACACATTTTTTTGAGAAGCATTCCATGGTAATTTTTTTTAATCTCAGAGTTTTTGCCAGAAATCTGCTGAGAGGAAGTCACCGAAAAATTATTTTCAAATTTTCGTTCTGATGTCTGACCTGGGATTCGAACTCGGGTCTTTCGTCTAATAAGCCAACACACTACCTACTAGACCACGGCGGCCTCAAATGGCTATACTAGCCTAGCCAACTAAACTCACCAACCTGGGGGGGGGGGGGAAATAGAAAAAGCGAAAAAGGAAGCGAGAAAACTCTCTTTTCTTTGAATTTTCCTTTTGTTAAAGGAAAAATTATTTTTAAAATTCTAAATCACAAAAGTAAAGCTTTTCAAGCCTCTTAGTAACGGTCTTTAAGCGCTCTTAAAACGAATTTAATTTAATGAAAATGGCATCTAGTATTTGGTCAAATCTATATGACAGACGGCAACACATAATCATACTTTAATTTCGACACAAAAAAATATCGCAGAAAAAAACTTGAAAAGAAATAACGATAAAACCGAAACCGTTAAGAAGAAGACAATAAACAAAAAGGAAAAGAAAAAAAAGAATTTCAAAGGAAGTACAAATATATTGGGTTTGTAGTAGAGTTCGTATGTATTTCCTTAAACAAACATAAGCAGCCAACAAAAATCCAGACAAAAAGAAACAAAAAAAAAAATGAAAACGGAATCGAAATAAGACTTCCTTAAGCGGACAGAAGAGGAAGCAGAGCAAATAAAATTCCCAATGAAAACAAAAACAAAAGCTTACTCTTGTCGCTTGCATTTTTATTTGTTGTATTCGAAAGGAATATGGTCGTCGTCAGTCAAATAACAACACAATACTTGTAGCAAGAAGCTCGGGAGTAAGAAATCTTCGCATTTTTATTTCCGTCTACGAAAAGATACATCTTCGCAATCATACACACACACACACACACACACACACACACACATACAATTTCAAATTCTGTGGTATTATGACTAAAGCTTAGTTAGAGCGTGAGAGAAGGGAGTAGAGTTAAAGCATGTGTTTCTCTTCAATATTTACGTTCTTTTGATGGCTTTTTCTATATCTCCCTATCCCTTCCCCTTCCTTCTTTTTCATTTTTTTTCGTTTTGTATGGAGATTTATCATCTAAAGCGCTAAATAAACTCATCTTCTATGGAGTAAATATCATAAAAAAAAAAAATGAAACAAAGAAGGCCAGAAAAAACTGGCAATAAAATCGGGCTGTAGGAGGGCAGGGGTAAGGGGGGATACGAAAGAAACTCAAGCAGAATAAGTAGTACTTAATATTATTATTAAAAGTGTAATAAATAAATACTTTTTGCCATTCCCTCTCCTTCTCCCTCCCTCTCTCTTTCTCTTTCCCGGCAATATTGTCTTGTAAATCTTTGCCAAGGAGATATTATATTACAGAGACTCAAACATAAAATGTGTAGATTACAGTTGTTGAGATATTGATATTCAAACGTAATAAAATGGGGGGGGGGGATGGGGGGGAAAAAAATCGAACAAAGTATCAGAATAAAATGGAATTCAATAAACAATAATAAAAACAACAAACAACAACAACAACAGGCATCAGCATAAGTATAAATGCCTTAAATGAGAAGCCATTCATTCATTCACTCATTCATTCTTGCAACCATTTATGCTGCGATTTATTCAATCACTGTGAAATTGTAAAGTTTTCTTAAGGAATTCCTTTCTGTTTGTTTCTTTACTTCCCTTTAAAAAAAAAAAGGAAGGAAACAATATTTAGAAGAAGAAGAAGAAAGAAAAAAAACTTCTCCATCAACAACAGCAGCAGCCATTTCGTTTTAAAGGAATTTCAAAAACGTTTTTTATTATCATCATCTTTTAAACAGATTTCTTTCGACTCATAAATATTATGCAAAATTTAAAGGCGATACTTTTTTCTTTCCAGAATATTGCAGCAATAAATTCTTATTATTTTATGAAATCCATTTTGGTTGGTAAATAATGTTCTCCTATAAGAATCAGTAGGACGACAATAATCAACAAAAGATTTCCCTTTCAATCATTGATTAAAAAGACAGGGGGGGACGACTACTATAGCCACTGTTTGCGTTCTTCTTCATTGATGATTTCACCGATTCAATGTCTTCTGTATGCAGTTTAGCCTTAGAAAGTGAAAAAAAAGCTTAAGAAACTAGAATTAATACAGAAAAACGTTGCAGTCGGCCGCTACGCGAGCCATTGTCGAAAATTACAGAGAGAGAGAGAGAGAGAGGAGAAGGGATGAGAGACGCCTTTTCAGACGCAAGAAGAGGGAGCAGGAAAGGCGTGAGCGTGAGCGTGAGGAAGTCGAGATGTACAGATGTAGGAATGACGCTCGAAAATTTTATCAAAAGGTTAAGCGTCTGACCGAGGGGTATAAGCCCGGAGCGTCTTCCTGCAAGGATGAGAATGGAAACCTAGTTACAGATCCGCAAGTGGTGCTGAGGTTGTGGGGGAAACACTTCTCTACTCTGCTGCAAGGCGATGACGACATCAATACCGCCTCTAGAGATAATGTTCCGAAACCGATCGATGATGACGGCGTGGAGATACCGCCGCCTAGCCATGAAGAGGTTAAAGTCGAGATTATGCGACTTATAAACAACAAAGCGGCAGGTTCTGATGGTCTCCCCGCTGAATTGTTTAAGACCGGATGTAATAAGTTGGTACATCATCTACAAAATATGGCTAGAGGAAAGTATGCCCAACGATTGGAACCTCAGTGTCCTCTGTCCCGTCCTGAAAAAGGGAGATCCTACGATATGCGTCAACTACAGGGCTATAAGCCTTCTCCCTATCGCATATAAGGTGAACGCATATCGCATATTGTGTGAACGACTGAAGCCACTCGTCAAAACACTGATTGAACCTTATCAGTCCGGCTTCAGACCTGGCAAGTCCACCATCGACCAGATCTTCACACTATGCCAAATCCTGGAAAAGACCCACGAAAATCAAGTCGACATACACCATCTTTTTGTCGACTATAAGGCTGGTATACCCGCGAAGCTGATAAGGCTATGCAGAATGACGTTGAGCAATTCCTGCAGCTCCGTCAAGGTAGGAATGGACCTCTCCGAACCTTTTGATACCGTGCGAGGTTTCAGACAAGGCGATCCCTTATCATGCAATCTCTTCAACTTCGTCATGGAGAGTGTTCTTCGAAAAGAGTATTTGATGCGGGGATCTGCGGAAATCGGCGAAGAGGACGACCTTGTATCCGTTGGAAGGACCAAATCGAGGAAGCCCTGTCATCGATTGGTGTGACCAATTGGCGTAGGCGCGCAAGAAGCAGAAGCGCCTGGAAGGATGTGTTAATCGGGTTGTTATGGCCAATTAAGTAAGTAAGTAACTAGAATTAATGGGGCGCCTTTAATCAAATGACCAGGCAATCCTGTGCTGCATTCACAGCACTATAATGCCCAGGGAAATGAGAGTACGCCCTATGTAAGAGGCTTAACAAGAACTATTGCTCAACTTCCTACGATAGGCTTGTGAAATCTGGCAAGAGAAGAAACATATCCAAAATGATGGAGCAGCAGTATACACTGGACAATGAACACTGGCCAAACAAGCAGTCACACCTTGTCCTGGCATTGGTAAAGGAAACTGTAATGCCTTCTAACGTATGGAGTACAACTCTCATGTATGGGCCGGTGCTCCAAAGTCTATTTTGAAGCTTCTCGACCGCGTACAGGAGAGGGCGAAGGTGCTTATTAATGACAGTAGGGTATCCAACTCTATTGATTCGTTGGAGCATCGTCGCAATATTTGATTGCTTTGTAATGGATATACATAGATTTGTGGTATACCAGACCTAACTCTTTGAGGAGTTTGACCTAGCCAAGCCTAACCCTTAGTCTTTAGAATTTGGTTTTAACTAGGATGAGTAATAATATAAACATTTATTATTAAAGCTAATGAATGAATGAATGACTGAATAAAATTGAATCACTATTATCTATATCTATAAATTGAATCACTATTATCCAAAAAAAAGAACTTCAACTTATATAAACTTCAAGTTAAAGAAGGAAAACCTGATAGAATTCTGCGTCAAGATGCTGTTGCTGTGCTTTAACTTCAACAGAAAATTAAAGTAATAGAAGTTCAAATTATAGAAGTTCCACTGTAAGATGATTTAATCTTAATATTGTTCTATTGTTTTTGGTATAAATTTTCATTTTCATTTAATTTTCTATTTTTAACACGTTACGAAGGAAATTGTCAGAAAACTACCCAAAAAAAACGACAATTTGATCTTTTCACATTAGTGAAGTCGCCGTGGTCTAGTAGGTAGTGTGTTGGCTTATTAGGCGAAAGGCCCGGGTTCGAATCCCAGGTCAGACACCAAAACGAAAAATATTTCTTCGGAGACTTCCTCTCTCAGCAGATTTCTGGCAAAGACTCTAAGAGTAAAACATTGCCATGAAAAGTTTCTCAAAAAAAAATCTGTCGTTCGGAGTCGACTTTAAACTGTAGGTCCCCCGCCACTCATGTATAAAATTAACGCACACACATAAGTGGTGTGAGAAGCTAGGTCGTAATCCTGACTGAAGGGTTGTAAAGGCCAATTATGTATGTATGAGTACGAGATAACTCGTAGTTTGGCGCCCTAGAAGGGAACGAAGTCTACGAGTTATCTCGTAGTCACCAGTTAACGTGTTAATTACAAAAAAAAAGATAGAAAATGGGCATAAAATGTAAGACCCTATGGCAAAACAAATCTTTAAATGAGATTTTTGCTTTTTCTTTCTTCTTATCTATTGGCCAAGATGGGTTTCTTTCTTTCTTTATGTTTTTTCAATACCGAATAAGACAATCAATATTAATTAATTATTGAATTACAAATCTTAGTGGCAACATATTTATTGTTATTGCTGCTATCGATTGTCATTGTTGTTATTGGTATTGTTACGAAAGAAAAAAAAATTATTTTTCGTTTTAGCCAAAAATCACAACTTCCAGACTTTTTTTTGCGAGTAAATTAAGTTTTCCTTGCAACCCAACAACGGCAACAATTACTTGGAAAAACTTAAACAATAAGAAATAGATGAAAAAGATACTGGATACGGATAGTATTACGAAAATTAAACACCCACATACACACACATTTCTGATAACATTCAAGTGCTGAATAGCAAACCCTTAGAACAAAGTGTGTTTCATTGGTACGAGAGACGCCTTTTCAGACGCAAGAAGAGGGAGCAGGAAAGGCGTGAGCGTGAGCGTGAGGAAGTCGAGATGTACAGATGTAGGAATGACGCTCGAAAATTTTATCAAAAGGTTAAGCGTCTGACCGAGGGGTATAAGCCCGGAGCGTCTTCCTGCAAGGATGAGAATGGAAACCTAGTTACAGATCCGCAAGTGGTGCTGAGGTTGTGGGGGAAACACTTCTCTACTCTGCTGCAAGGCGATGACGACATCAATACCGCCTCTAGAGATAATGTTCCGAAACCGATCGATGATGACGGCGTGGAGATACCGCCGCCTAGCCATGAAGAGGTTAAAGTCGAGATTATGCGACTTATAAACAACAAAGCGGCAGGTTCTGATGGTCTCCCCGCTGAATTGTTTAAGACCGGATGTAATAAGTTGGTACATCATCTACAAAATATGGCTAGAGGAAAGTATGCCCAACGATTGGAACCTCAGTGTCCTCTGTCCCGTCCTGAAAAAGGGAGATCCTACGATATGCGTCAACTACAGGGCTATAAGCCTTCTCCCTATCGCATATAAGGTGAACGCATATCGCATATTGTGTGAACGACTGAAGCCACTCGTCAAAACACTGATTGAACCTTATCAGTCCGGCTTCAGACCTGGCAAGTCCACCATCGACCAGATCTTCACACTATGCCAAATCCTGGAAAAGACCCACGAAAATCAAGTCGACATACACCATCTTTTTGTCGACTATAAGGCTGGTATACCCGCGAAGCTGATAAGGCTATGCAGAATGACGTTGAGCAATTCCTGCAGCTCCGTCAAGGTAGGAATGGACCTCTCCGAACCTTTTGATACCGTGCGAGGTTTCAGACTAAAGCTTAGTTAGAGCGTGAGAGAAGGGAGTAGAGTTAAAGCATGTGTTTCTCTTCAATATTTACGTTCTTTTGATGGCTTTTTCTATATCTTCCTATCCCTTCCCCTCCCTTTTTTTTCTTTGTTTTGTATGGAGATTTATCATCTAAAGCGCTAAATAAACTCATCTTCTATGGAGTAAATATCATAAAAAAAAAAAATGAAACAAAGAAGGCCAGAAAAAACTGGCAATAAAATCGGGCTGTAGGAGGGCAGGGGTAAGGGGGGATACGAAAGAAACTCAAGCAGAATAAGTAGTACTTAATATTATTATTAAAAGTGTAATAAATAAATACTTTTTGCCATTCCCTCTCCTACTCCTCTCTCTCTCTCTCTTTCCCGGCAATATTGTCTTGTAAATCTTTGCCAAGGAGATATTATATTACAGAGACTCAAACATAAAATGTGTAGATTACAGTTGTTGAGATATTGATATTCAAACGTAATAAAATGGAGGGGGGAGGGGGTGGTAAATCGAACAAAGTATCAGAATAAAACAGAATTCAATAAACAATAATAAAAACAACAAACAACAACAACAACAGGCATCAGCATAAATGTAAGTGCCTTAAATGAGAAGCCATTCATTCATTCACTCATTCATTCTTGCAACCATTTATGCTGCGATTTATTCAATCACTGTGAAATTGTAAAGTTTTCTTAAGGAATTCCTTTCTGTTTGTTTCTTTACTTCCCTTTAAAAAAAAAAGGAAGGAAACAATATTTAGAAGAAGAAGAAGAAAGAAAAAAAACTTCTCCATCAACAACAGCAGCAGCCATTTCGTTTTAAAGGAATTTCAAAAACGTTTTTTATTATCATCTTTTAAACAGATTTCTTTGTAAGAAAAAAGAAGAATCCAGAATATTGCAGCAATAAATTCTTATTATTTTATGAAATCCTTTTTGGTTGGTAAATGTTGTCGTATAAGAACCAGTACGACGACAATAATCAGCAAAAGATTTCCCTTTCAATCATTGATTAAAAAGACAGGGGGGGACGACTACTATAGCCACTGTTTCCGTTCGTCTTCATTGATAATTTCACCAATTCAATGTCTCCTGTTGCAGTTTAGTCAAAAAAGCTTATGAAACTAGAATTAATGCGGCGCCTTTAATCAAATGACCGGGCAATCCTGTGCTGCTGAAGTCGCCGTGGTCTAGTAGGTAGTGTGTTGGCTTATTAGACAAAAGGCCCGGGGGTTCGAATCCCAGGTCAGACATCAAAACGAAAAATATTTCTTCGGCGACTTCCTCTCAGCAGATTTCTGGCAAAGACTCTGAGAGTAAAAAATTGCCATGAAAAGCTTTTCAAAAATCTGTCGTTCGGAGTCGACTTTAAACTGTAGGTCCCCCGCCACTCATGTACAAAAATTAACGCACACAACATAAGTGGTGTGAGAAAACTAGGTCGTAATCCTGACTGAAGGGTTGTAATGGCAAATTATGTATGTAATCCTGTGCTGCATTCACAGCACTGTAATGTCCAGGGAAATGAGAGGACCTATCCCAGTATTCGATAACGCCCTATGTAAGACGATTAACAAGAACTATTGCTCAACTTCCTACGATAGGCTTGTGGAATCTGGCAAGAGAAGAAACATATTCAAAATGATGGAGCAGCAGTATCCACAGGACAATGAACACTGGCCAAACAAGCAGTCACACCTTGTCCTGGCATTGGTAAAGGAAACTGTAATGCCTTCTAATTGCAGAGAAAATAATGACATTGAGCATCAGAGTTGCATATTTTATGTGGATATTATATGTTAAGAAATAATGAAGGTTTTCTATTAAAAAAACTGAGATAGGAAGGAGGGCTGTTATAATCGAAAATACAAATGAATTCCTATGTGAGATGGTTATACATCTACTGAGTGGCAAACAAATGATCCCACACAAATATTCTGTTCAAAAGAACGATAAGATAATGCACGGATTTGTATAGAGATCAGAAAAATCTAGTCCACTAAGGTTATACCCTTTACCAGGGCAATCTCATAGCCGTTGTAAAACATATCTACCCTACAACGACTTCTGCAGCAGCTCTAATAAAGAGAAAAGGGAATAGAGACCACAAACTTATTCTCTGTCCTTGGTCCAAAAACAGAAATTCTGTTCATTTGCAAAGGAAAGATGAGATAATGAACCGTTTTGTGAGTTCAACCTTTGAAAAATATATAAACTTAAGTTAGATGCAGTTTAGTAGGAAGTGTATTGGCCTCTTAGGCGTGAGGCCTCAGATCAAAACCTTAGGTCAGGTTATAATCCTGACTGAAGCGCTGTAATGGCCTATTGCATGTATGTATGCATGATTTGAGATCAAGGCCATAGTGAAAGCGAGGGATGATTATCCCTGAAAATTACTAAATTTCCTCGTGCAGATAATCTATGATCAATTCCCTCGCGAATATTATCACCTAGATGTACGTTCTCGCCCATTAATGTCAAGCATTTCTAATGGAAACTTTACATCATGCGGATTATGTGAATTATTGTGAGACTCGATCTCGTTAGCAACATGACAATTCGAGCCATATTGCTAGACTTTACTGTAGAGTGTTATGAGTGTTATGGCAAAGACTCTGAGAGTAAAAAATTGCCATGAAAAGCTTCTCAAAAATCTGTCGTTCGGAGTCGACTTTAAACTGTAGGTCCCCCGCCACTCATGTATAAAATTAACGCACACACATAAGTGGTGTGAGAAGCTAGGTCGTAATCCTGACTGAAGGGTTGTAAAGGCCAATTATGTATGTATGAGTACGAGATAACTCGTAGTTTGGCGCCCTAGAAGGGAACGAAGTCTACGAGTTATCTCGTAGTCGCCAGTTAACGTGTTAATTACCAAAAAAAAAAAGATAGAAAATGGAAATAAAATGTAAGACCCTATGGCAAAAAAAATCTTTAAATGAGATTTTTGTTTTTTTCTTTCTTCTTATCTATTGGCCAAGATGGGTTTTTCTCTCTTTATGTTTTTTCTATACCGAATAAGACAATCAATATTAATTAATTATTGAATTACAAATCTTAGTGGCAACATATTTATTGTTACTGCTGCTATCGATTGTCATTGTTGTTATTGGTATTGTTACGAAAGAAAGAAAAAAAAAATTATTTTTCGTTTTAGCCAAAAACCACAACTTCCAGACTTTTTTTTGCGAGTAAATTAAGTTTTCCTTGCAACCCAACAACGGCAACAATTACTTGGAAAAACTTAAACAATAAGAAATAGATGAAAAAGATACTGGATACGGATAGTATTACGAAAATTAAACACCCACATACACACACATTTCTGATAACATTCAAGTGCTGAATCGCAAACCCTTAGAACAAAGTGTGTTTCATAGGTACGAGAGAAAGAGAACGACCGAGTGGGAGAGAGAGAAGTTAATTTATAAGGTTTTAGGTTGTATTCGATTTAAGAGTAAGAATAATAATAATAATAAGAAGAAGAAGAAGAATACACTGACCTAGTGGTCAGTATGTATGAAATGTATAAAGTTAACTTACCCGCTTTCAAATATTAGAAACACCTTCAACATCTGCTGCCATTGTGTGGATGCTTACAGCTTTAAAGATACTTCAACCGGCATACACCATCTCCTACTGGCTGTGTGGCAAATTTAAAGTATCTTTTGGTTTAGTATAGATGTTTAAAATTATTTGTGTGTGTGTGTAAAGCCACACGTTTAAATGGTTTCAAGTGTATAGACTTGATACGAGGGCTGTAATAAGAAATAAAAAATTTTTTTAATGAAATGAAATATAAAATTAAATTAAAACTAGATGACCCGTGCGAATATTTCGCACCGTTAGTTGTCATTTTTGTAACATAAAATGAAAATAAAGAGAAAAAAAAAGCCACGTATAACTGCCCATGTGAAAAGACCGGTTCTGGTAAATATAATTCTACCTTTTGAAGGGTTTGACCTTGTGCTTTGTTTATCGTCATACCAAAAGCGACTTTCACAGGGAATTGTTTTCATGTCATTCGAAAAGACACAGTTGGACCAGAAGGTGTAAGGTTGATTCGAGATATGAGTACAGTTTTATCGAAATGAATAATGTTTGCTAATATGACGTGCTCTATCAAGTTTGTTACGATTAGCCTGGTACCATTTATTAACCCGTATTACTAAAAAAAAAAATAAATAAATAATTGGTCATTACAACCCTTCAGTCAGGATTACGACCTAGCTTCTCACACCACTTATGTTGTGTGCGTTAATTTTATACATGAGTGGCGGGACCTACAGTTTAAAGTCGACTCCGAACGACAGATTTTTGAGAAGCTTTTCATGGCAATTTTTACTCTCAGAGTCTTTGCCAGAAATCTGCTGAGAGGAAGTCGCCGAAGAAATATTTTTCGTTTTTGATGTCTGACCTGGGATTCGAACCCGGGCCTTTTGTGTAATAAGCCAACACACTACCCACTAGACCACGGCGACTTCGTATTACTACATTTCATAAAACAAACGATGCCATGACAGTAACGACATTACAAAAATGGCTTTTACAACTTTATATATTATTATGTGGAATAGCATTACAATTAAGCGCACTTTATCCTAACAACTATTGTATTGTCAAAATGGCTTTTTACAACTTAATATGCATATTATATATCACTGACTTAGTAATAAACGGCTTTATAGTAAATAGCGCTATTGCCAGAATGGATTTTAATACATACTATATTATGTAGAACCTGTATTACCACACTTGAACAAAAACATATAATCATAATGACAACAGTATTATTATGCAGTTCTATATAAAATATAATTTTTATCAATGAAAATATTAATTTTTTAATTTCTAATTATTTTTCGCCATTAGTGTTCGATATAAGCTTTAAAATGAGATATCGTTCATTAAATTTGGTGCGGTGGTATGAGAGATATTTGCAACCAACAAAAAAAGTGCTTTAGACATAATATATATGATTAATAAAATTAAGTAATCAATTTCTAGAAAAAAAAAACGTGCTTTAAGCTTCAGAACACATACATACATAAATGGTCATTATAACAGTTTAGTTAGGATTACGACCTAGCTTCTCACACCACTTGTGTGTGTTAATTTTAATACATGAGTTGCGGGATCTACCGTTTAAAGACGACTTCGAACAACAGATTTTTGAGAAGCTTTTCATAACAATTTTATTTACTTTCACAAAGGTTTTGGCCGAAATATTTTCATATTTTCGTTTTGATGTCTAACCTGGTCCTTACATCTAATAAGACAACACACTACCTACCAGACTACGGCAATTTCAAAGTCTCACAATAGGCTACGGAAATGCATATGTGCCGCGAAAAACTTTAGAAAAACAAAACCAATAAGAAAGAATAAAGTCTGATCTATACGGCAGATGAGACCAACTTTTCTATCTACTCTAACCTACTTACATAACATAACATACATAATTGGCAGTTACAACCCTTCAGTCAGGATTACGACCTAGCTTCTCACACCACTTATGTTGTGTGCGTTAATTTTATACATGAGTGGCGGGTCCTACAGTTTAAAGTCGACTCCGAACGACAGATTTTTTAGAAGCTTTTCATGGCAATTTTTTACTCTCAGAGTTTTTGCCAGAAATCTGCTGAGGGGAAGTCGCCGAAGAAATATTTTCATATTTTTCGTTTTGATGTCTGACCTGGGATTCGAACCCGGGCCCTTTGTCTAATAAGCCAACACACTACCCACTAGACCACGGCGACTTTTCTAACCTACTAAGCTTCCCTCTCTTTTATTTTCAACATTTTACGTCTAGGCAAAGTTCACTGATGATATTTACAATTTCCGCCAGTAAGACCAAGATGGTTAGTGTATCTACTAAGCTCATGATTGGAAACAATATCAAATGCACTTTCAACAACATAAATCAGAAGGTATAAGCTGCTGTTATTCGATACAACTGAATAAAGACAGTTCTGTTCGGAGAACATCTCTAAAGACACTCTTTAAGCCACTATAGTCCACTATAGTCGCTCCCAAGCCAAAATTATATAAAATCATTATTTCCATTGCCATTTATATTTGGAGGGTTATTGTTTGCCAAAAAACCCTATTATATCTTGGTAATATTCATTACAAGCAGAAAACCAAAGACGTGTATACTCGTCATTGGCAATAGGAAGGCAGAAAGAAGAACTTGATATCCTTCTTTTTCGTATTTGCGTACGCTTTAGTAGAAAAACAAATTAAGAAGAGCACATATATTATCCTACATAATTCATTACAAGCAGAAAACCAAAGACGTGTATACTCGTCATTGGTAATAGGAAGACAGAAGAAAGGACTCGATATACCTTTGTCGTATTTGCGTACGTACGTTTTAGTAGAAAAACAAATAATAAATCACGTAAATGGTTAAGATAAAAAAAATGTAGGATAAAAGGAAACTTATTGCGAAAATTGGCAACACTTAAAAATTCCCTATTATCGATTGGCAAAAAAAAAAAAATTTGCTAATTCAAAAACCTGCTTGTTATAATATATTTAAAGTAGGACGAATATACTCGTATTTGACAGGATATCCCGCACTGCCAAGACGAGTATACTCGCACTTGTTAGCGAATGTGTTAACAACGTAAATCAGAAGGTAGAAGCATTACAAGCAGAAAACCAAATACGAGTATACACGTCATTGGTAATAGGAAGGCAGAAGGAAGAACTCGATATACTTTTTTTCGTATTTGCGTACGTGTTAGTAGAAAAACAAATAATAAATCACGTAAATGGTTAAAATAAAGAAAATGTGGAATAAAAGAAGACTTATTGTGAAAATTGGCAACACTTAGAAAAAAATTTGCTAATTCAAAAACCTGCATGTTATAATGTATTTAAAGTAGGACGAGTATACTCGTATTTGACAGGATATCCCACACTGCCAAGACGAGTATACTCGCATTTGTTAGCGAATGTGTTAACAACGTAAATCAGAAGGTAGAAGCTGCTGTTATATTTAAAGGAATGCTCAATACAGCTGAATAAGGGCAGTTCGGAGTTTGGAGAACACCTGTAAAGACGCTCTTTAAGTCACTGTAGTCCACATATTGCAAATTTTTTATTTCTAGCTATTCATAGAATCATGATTTTTAAGTTTTTAAAGAGATTAACAATTTTGTTTGTATGCTTTCAAAATGTTATTGTTTCTACATATGTTTTCTAACCCGTCAGAGTTTAATGGAATAGAAAATTTAATAGAAATCCATTTGATTTTAATGTTCACAGACATATGTATATACCACACCGACCCCCGCCCCCCCCCCCCTGCGATTTATTTTTATGTTCTTTTTGCTTACTCTATCTCTTCTCTCTCCATCTGCAAAAGAAGAATACATTTGCCTCATGGAAAACTACAATAAAGTAAACAATACACCTCCACAATGAGTATGAAAACGAAATCTAAACGTTAACCAATCATTGGCATGGGGACTGATTCCGTAAAAAACAACATTACATACAAAGCCAATATCATTGAGTTTCTTGTCTAGGTTTTTTGCCTGAACCATCTAATTTTAAGCCCACGATAATGGGGTTTACTTTTTAAAAGCAAAGGCCCCAACACCTTAAACCCTAAGTGCCTATTTACAAAGTTTGCAATTTGCAAGGCATTCCATCATAAATACTCTAGGGATACTTTGTCACCTTTAAGTCTACGTCTATACTTGCCGTGTATGTCATGGTATGCTGTACGCATTAAAAGAAATCGAATGTTAAAATTGAATGTCTAAAGTTACATCCTTTCCCTCTCTCTCTCTCTCTCTCTCTTTCTAGTTCAACAGTGAGAGTGTGTAAATGAAAGCAAAAGAAATTGTTTGTTTTAAAGCCTATCTTAAGGTGTCTGTAGGACGAAATATATATTTCGACATGTGCTAGTGTGTGTGTGTGTGTGCCGAGCCGAAGTGTTTATATCCGTTTGAACTAAAATTAAATGCAGAATTTAAACACTTTTATTCGCCGGCTGTTTCTCTTTCGCTCTCTCTCTCTCTCTCTCTCTCTTACTATCAATCCTAGTGTATGGATCTGTGCATATATGTAAGCACACATATGTCTGCATATATATATGTATGTGTGTGTGTGTGAATAATATAAATGCCTGGCATTCAATTATATTCCATAGAGTATTGGAAATACTCGTAAAAAAAAAAGTGGCAAAAAAAAAAAAATGGAAAAAACGAAATGAAAAACTGTATAAAATGAATGAATGAATGAATGAATGAATAAATAAATAAATAAATAACTAACGGTTTAATGTTCATGCATTAACAGTAAAGGGGGGCCGATATAAATTAATAAAAAAAAACCAACTAAAACCAGATACATTGCGTACAGTGTATGTCTATCTGCCTGCCTCTCCACAATTTTATTCTCCCAAAGAGATATTTTTTTTCCATTTATTATTCTCGTAAAGGTTTTATTTCCTTTTTTTTTTTTGATGGCGAATTATATACACTCAAATGAAAAATTAAAGGGAAGAATAAAAATAAAAACCAGCGTATTTTTCTTTTAATCTTTAAATAGTTTTAAAAATCGCAGGACAAAAAAACATTCATTTTTAATGCATTAAGAATTAAAAAGAATTTTTTTTGACTCTTTTTTTTTATTTAATATTAAATTATTTCATAGAATAATTGTAATACAACATGAAAAATCCCGTCTTAATAACAGAATTGAATTATCCTTTGAAAGAGTTCGTAAAGGATAATCCTAATATATATTACTAGATGACCCGTGCGAATATTTCGCACCGTTAATTGTCATTTTTGTAACATAAAATGAAAATAATTAATAGAAATTTTATTAAAAAAAATAAAAATATTAGAAATCATAATATCATCATATATATTTACATACATACATACATATATACATATGTTTAACTGCTTTTATAATACTTCTTTAAATACAACTTAATATGCATATTATATATAACTGACTTAGTAATAAACGGTATTATAGTAAATATGAAGTCGCCGTGGTCTAGTGGGTAGTGTGTTGGCTTATTAGACGAAAGGCCTGGGTTCGTATCTCAGGTCATACATCGAAACGAAAAATATTTCTTCGGCGACTTCCTCTCAGCAGATTTCTGCCAAAGACTCTGAGAGTAAAAATTGCCATGAAAAGCTTCTCAAAAATCTGTCGTTCGGAGTCGACTTTAAACTGTAGGTCCCGCCACTCATGTATAAAATTAACGCACACAACATAAGTGCTGTGAGAAGCTAGGCCGTAATCCTGACTGAAGGGTTGTAATGGCCAATTATGTATGTATGTATGTATAGTAAATAGCGGTATTGCCAGAATGGATTTTAATACATACTATATTATGTAGAACAACTACATTACTATTAAGCAACCCTGTATTACCACACTTGAACAAAAACATATACTCATAATGACAACAATATTATTATGCAGTTCTATATAAAATATAATTTTTATCAATGAAAATAATAATTTTTCAATTTCTAATTATTTTTCGCCATTAGTGTTAGATATAAGCTTTAAAATGAGATATCATTCATTTAATTTGGTGCGGTGGTATGGGAGATATTTGCAACCGACAAAAAAAAAGTGCTTTAGAAATAATATATATGATAAATCTTTCTGTAAGTCTGTTTTTTTGTTTGTTTGTTTGTTAGCCTAAACGCCCGGACCGATTTTCTTGAAATTTGGGATATAGATCGGGCTTTTGTCGGTGCAGGTTATAGGCTATAAATCTTTATAAAATTTTTACCAAATGGGGAAAAAAAATGGGGCAAATTGGGAAAAAATGGTAATAGGTAATATTTACAATTTAGCGTCGTTAGATGGGAGCTGCATTCTTTCCGCCTATCTTTCCATAACACAATGACCTGTAAGCAAAGCCACTGTGATCGAGATGACGTTAAAACCAAGTCCAAATAACTGATTGGTGCGCCATCATCCATCGAGGGCCAAGTGAGCATAGCGGTCCTCATTGACCCAGGTAGCACCCCCTTAGGTTAGGTTATTTTAGGTTAGAGGACGTGCACCTGTCGATCAAGGCAAGCACAGTACCCGGAGTTCGAAATTAACCCATTGTACATTGTCCTCAGGGGAGGAAGGAAATGGAGGATATAGGAATGAAGGGAAGGGGAGGGAGAATGGGAAACGGAGGAATGAAAAGAAACAGACAGAAAACAAAAGAGGTTGAGACTGCGACTACACTTATGAAGCCCTAGCAGCTTTCAACCAGCCCAAGCTGCTAATGGATCTGTGGAGAGCTTTGATGTCGGCTCTCGACACAGCACTCAAGTTCTCAAAGAAGGATCTGCCAAGGGTCGTCAACCTCAACCTACCAAGGGCTGGGCAGTTGCAGAGGAGATGTTCGACAGTCTCCAACTCCTCCTCATCGCAACATACCCTGCAATAGTCCGGCTGGGATCTGTTACAGATCCCCGTCAGCGACCTAATCTCGCAGTGCCTCGTGATAAAACCGACAACCAACCTTAAGCTGGTCTTAACCAAGCCCAGCAGCCACTCTGTCCTCTTGCTGTCCATAGCAGGCCATAGATGCCTAGAAACAGAAAGTAGATTAGCACCTCCTTACATTTAATAATTTTTTTACTGGTTGTGACTAGCTTAGGGTAACGCATGGAAGTTGAAACAATTAAGAGAAAAAAAAGAGGGTCATTCCCTGTGACATTCTTAGATCATGAGATAAACTATCAGAACACTTAATTGATCTCAGACGGAAAAATCTGAGTGCTTATAAATTATTACGCAGGTAGGGGCAACAGGATTAGAAGTAAAGTTATTGGGTATCCCCTGTCTACAAATCATTCCCTGGTAATGTTGACTGAATTAAAGCCATTTGGAATTAATTTTTTTTTTAATATTTTGTGCCTATTTTAATCCGTAATAATAACATGTTTAGACGTTAGATATGCTAGGGGGAGTGTGCTGCTGTAATCTTTTAATACAAGCCTGGAAAGCAAAAAAAAAATCTCGTTTTCAAAATACCCAAAAAAAAAAAGGTTGACCAAACAATAACCAAAGAAATCTTCAATTTTCTTTGGTTAGAGGAGGAGGAGGAGGTGGAGGAGGAGGTTATGTGGTTAGTTTCTTTATTGTGCTGGTATATCTGGGCCACATCTGTTGGAAATGGGTTATGATTTCTTAAGAGATTATTTTTGTTTATTTAAACAACACATGTGTGGTGTAGTAGGGAGGGTTGCGCTGCCCTGATGTCTTGCTCATCCATATTTATTTGGGTAAACTGTCTTCTGTGTCTTTAAAAAAAGAAAAGTCCTGCAGAATTCGTTTAAGCCATTTTAATCTGCCTGTGTTAAGGCGTTAAAATGACAAGACTTTGTGTGTGTTTTTAACAATTCATGTTGATGTTTGCGTTGTTGTCGTCTTTTCAAATGCAAACATTATACGCAATCCATCAAAATCCATATCAAATAAGGATTTTTTTTATTGCGATTGTGTGTCTATTTGTTTTGAAACAAAAGCTAGAAAACGGAGACAATGACAACGACATCAGTTACAGAAGGTAAAAATGTTAAAAAGGAAAAAGCAATAAAAGGGTTATAAGGTCATCTACGTGACTTATGTATGTATGTACAGTAAGACCCCGCTAAACGCGGCAGATATGTTCCAATAAGTTGCAGCGCTAAACGAAATAGCATTAAACGAGGCAACTTAACACGCACTTGCAAATGTAAATACATTGCAAAATACAGTAGGAACCTTTACTCTGGACAAGGACATCCGAACGACAGATTTTTGAAAAGCTTTTCATGGCAATTTTTACTCTCAGAGTCTTTGCCAGAAATCTGCTGAGAGGAAGTCGCCGAAGAAATATTTTTTCGTTTTAATGTCTGACCTGGGATTCGAACCCGGGCCTATTGTCTAATAAGCCAACACACTACCCATAGACCACGGCGACTTCACGAGGAATCCCAATACTATCGCCTAATACTGAAACAGCATTAAGTGGGGCAGCATTAAGCGGGGTTTTACTGTATATATGTGCCAGACATTCTCACCACATACTTATCAGCAAACATACATACATACGTACGGTACGTGTTCGTGTGTGTCTACAGCTGTGTAAGGATATTTACACTTCATTTGGATACCATTTCCAGTTAGGTTTTCATTTCATTTGATTCGTAAATAGACGGTTTCGTTTTCACAAATTACTGTGTTTACTTGACAGTTTAATTTTGTGCTCAAATATTTGCTTTAAAAAAACAGGAAAAAACCTCCCCCAAGATTTGAAATGGGAAACACGTATTCTAAGGGCAATAAAATTAAAGATTTCATTAAAGAATCAGTTACATCACTCAATATTACAAAGGCATTGATTTCTTTTTATTCGTATTACAGAGACTATCCTTAGCCTACGTAGTCTGAAGGTAGTGTGTTGGCTTATTGGACGTAAGGCCTTGATGCAGTCTCCAGTCCAGGTTAGGTTAGGTTAGATCGGAGTGGTAGCTCTGATATTCACAATCAATGACTATCCTTAGCCTACGTAGTCTGAAGGTAGTGTGTTGCCTTATTAGACGTAGGCCTTGATGAAATCTCCAGTCCAGATTAGGTTAGGTTAGATCGGAGTGGTAGCTCTGATATTCACAAAGTTCACTTGAGCATGCATAACGGCCCGTTGTGATGCCACGGGTGAACGCACTCCCTGTACTAACCAAGTTCCAACAAAATCAGGGAAAAGGAAGATGTTGGTCAGCGCAAGGGCTGCATATATTTTTCTGGGGCTTTCTCTCTATTCTTAAAGCTCTATGGCCATATAAAAACCCAAACTAATCTAATAATTCCTTAAGGGTGCGTGCACATCACCTAAGATTATCGAAAAAAAAGAAACCGCCTGTGTCTCTGTAGGAAATAGCGCTGCATTCGACCTATTGCTTGAAATGGAGACATTCAAGGCTGTGCTAATAGAAAATACAAATGAATTCCTATGTGAGATGGTTATACATCTGCTGAGTGGCAAACAAATGATCCTACACAGAAATTCTGCTCAAAGAAACAATAAGATAATGCACCGGCTTGCTTCGGCACAACATATACTAAAATTGGAACGATACAGAGAAGATTAGCATGGCCCCTGCGCAAGGAAGACACGCAAAATCGTGAAGCGTTCCACATTTTTTAAGGTCGCCGTGGTCTAGTAGATAGTGTGTTGGCTTATTAGACGACAGACCCGAGTTCGAATCCCAGGTCAGACATCAAAACGAGAATTTAAAAATAATTTTTCGGCGACTTCCTCTCAGCAGATTTCTGGCAAAGACTTTGAGAGTAAAAATTGCCATGAAAAGCTTCTCAAAAATCTGTCGTTCGGAGTCGACTTTAAACTGTAGGTCCCGCCACTCATGTATTAAAATTAACGCACACAACATAAGTTGTGTGAGAAGCTAGGTCGTAATCCTGACTGAAGGGTTGTAATGGCCAATTACGTATGTATGTATGTATAGACAAATCTAGTCCACTATGATTACGTCCCTAACCAGGGGAACCTCGTTGGCGTTATAAAACATACTATCTACCTCTAGGATAGATACGCTCTGAGGCTGGAAATACTCTACAACGACTTCTGCAGGACCTCTAATAAAGTGAAAAAAGGAGAAGAGACAACAAACTTATTCTCTGTCATTGTCTAAAAACAAAAATTCTGTTCATTTGCTCAAGGAAAGATATGATAATGAACTGACTTGTGAGTTAAACCTTTGAGAAATATGTAAACTTAAGTTAGATGCAGTTTAATAGGGAGTGTGTTGGCTTATTAGACGTAAGAATACTGTTCAAGACCCCATGTCAGCCTCTCCAACAAAAAAAAATTAGTGAGAAAATGACACAGACATTCTGCCTAAAGGAAAGATGGGATAATACAACGGCTTGCGTAGAGCACAGATAAATCTAGTACACTATGGTTATACCCCTAACCAGCGGAACCCCATAAAAAAAGACGTCTACCCCTAAGAAGATACGTCCTACAACGACTTCAGCAGACGTTCTAATAAAGAGAAAACGGAGAAGAGACCACAAATTTATTCTGTCATTGTCCAACACTAAAAACGAAGTATTCTTGGGCACAACAACATTTATGGACAGAACGCGTCTAGTCCAAAGTGATTTAAACAGATTTTGAGTAGATACGCCTTGAGGCTCGAGATATGTCCTACAACGACTTCTGCAGAAACTTTAAGAAAGAGAAAACGGAGAAGAGATCACAAACTTATTCTCAGACATTGTCCAACAATGCCTAAGAAACGAAGTATTCTTGGGCACAACAAGATTTATGGACAGAACGCGTCTAGTCCAAAGTGATTTGAATAGATTTTGAGCAGATACGCCTTGAGGCTCGAGATATGTCTTACAACGACTTCTGCAGAAACTTTAATAAAGAGAAAACGGAGAAGAGACCACAAACTTATTCTCTGTCATTGTCCAACAATGCCTAAGTATTCTTGGGCCCACAAAATTTATTGACAGAACGCATCTAGTCCAAAGTGATTTGAATAGATTTTGACCAGATACGCCTTGAGGCTCGAGATATGTCCTACAACGACTTCTGCAGAAACTTTAAGAAAGAGAAAACGGAGAAGAGATCACAAACTTATTCTCTGTCATTGTCCAACAATGCCTATGTATTCTTGGGCCCACAAAATTTATTGACAGAACGTGTCTAGTTTAAAGGGATTTGGTTAGAATCCGCTGCTTTAAAAAACTACTAGGATAGTTAGGAACTGACAAATGGCAGGTGAGGTTCGATGGCTGATTTAAAACGTAAAGTTAAACACGCTGCACTTACAGAAATATTCATTAAAGCCGCGATTTTACAAATCCTTACATAATTAGAAAAATTTATTACAACTTTTCCTAAACGACCTTGAACTTTTTGACCCAAAAACTATTCAAAATAATTAAAATTCCTATCATTATTTCATAAAATTGTTGCTTCACTTGTTACGTGCTATTAAGATATCCATCTGCTTTTATTTTTTCTTCGTCTCTCCTCATCATATACCGTTATAACGGTAATTAATGGAAAATATATAGCCTGTTAGACACGCAACTCTCACGTTGCGTTCAAAATAATTTCGTTGTTAAAAGTCATGAGCTATTAAATCACACACATACACTCGACATACACTGCGTAAGTAAGTATACGAATAATGATACCCCACATATATTAAATCATATTCAACAAATACCAATACGTACACGCCCTTAATACACAACCACCCCCCGCCGCTTCATTTATAATTTATCATGAAAGTTATGACACAGCAAAAAATGTCAGACTTTTTGGTGTTTTTTTTTTTTTCTTTTCAAACTATCGGAAATAAAAACGCAAAAATCAGATTCTCAAATCCTGTGCAAATATACAATAACGAATCTTAATTTAAAGAAAAAGTACCTGAACCATCAGGCAATAATAAAGAAAATGACTAAACATCAAAGTGAAGGTCGCCAGAGCTATGGGGACTTTTTAGGACCTAAAAAAAAAGAGATTAGTTAACGGCTTTTTCCTTAACTTTTTTCTGGTGACAACCTGTAGATTCTAAGATTTTAGGAAATGCTTTGCAACGAACCCAATTTACTATAGAAGCAATCTAAGCGATCTAAGTGCGATGCTAAGTATCGATAAATTTAGTATAAACAATGCAAGTCTTATAACTTATAAAAAAAGTAGTAAATACGATAATATATAAAAAAACAAGTAAATCGATAAATTACTAAATAACTAAAGTAACGAAAATTACTTATAAATAGTAATCGATAAATTAATAAAAAACTAAGTAATCGACAATTTATATATAAAAAATGAAAGTCATCGATAAATTTATTACAAAAAATGGAAGTCATTAATAAGTTTTTTATAAAAAAATCAATTTGATGAATAATTTACTATAAAAAATCAATGTGATCGATAAATTTACTATAAAAATCAATAAATTTACTATTAAGAATGAAAGCGATCAATAAATTTACTATAAAGAATGAAAGTGATCGATAAATTTACTATAAAATAGGAAAGTGATCGATAAATTTACTATAAAAAATGCAAGTCATCGACAAACTTATTATAAAAAATGCAAGTCATCGATAAATTTATTATAAAAAAAATTAATGTGATCGATAAATTTACTATAAAAAATCAATGTGATCGATAAATTTACTATAAAAAATCAATTTGATCGATAAATTTACTATAAAAAATCAATGTGATCGATAAATTTACTATAAAAAATCAATGTGATCGATAAATTTACTATAAAAAATAAAAGTAATCAATAAATTTACTATTAAGAATGAAAGTGATCGATAAATTTACTATAAGAAACAAGTCATCGATAAATTTATTATAAAAAAAAATACAAGTCATTGATAAATTAACTATAAAAAATCAATGTGATCGATAAATTTACTATAAAAAAATATTAGCGATCGATAAGCGAACTATAAAAAATGAAAGTCATCGATAAATTTATTGGCAAAAATGCTGAATTTACTATAAAAAATGCAAGTCATCGATAAATTTATTAGCAAAAATGCAAGTCATTGACAAATTCTATAAAAACTGTAAGCCATCGACAAGTTCATTATAAAAAATGCAAGTCATCGACAAACTTAGTTAAAAAAAAGAGTATAAAAAATGAAAGTAAGCGATAAGTTCTGTATAAATAAATGCATGTTAAAAAAATGCAAGTCATCGACAAATTTAGTAAATAAAAAAAAAGTATAAAGAGTAGAAGTATGCGACAAGATCTATATAAAAAATGTAAGTAAATCGATAAATTTACTATAAAAAAAATTAAAGCAAACTACAAATTCTATATAAAAATTTAAGTAAATCCATAAATTTACTATAAAAAATGCAAATTATCGATCAATTTAATACATAACAAAAACGAAACGAGTAATCTATAAGCTGAACACTCTTTTAAAAGAAGAAATATTTTATGGTATACGCGAGGGGCAAAAACAAAGCTTATGGCAGAAGCTGGAGTTTTTGATCCGATACTGAAATATTCCAAGCTTATCGATTAAATTGCGTCTATCTTTCAAAGCGAAAGTTTATGCCATTGAAAGTTAAACTCAATTCAAGTCTGATAAAAGATATAAAACAGAGGAGACATAACATTTAACAGGTAGGTTGGCTCTTATAAGATTAAGATAGTATGGGACTGTCAGGGGAAAATTGAATCAGCTATGTAGAAGAAGTTCGCCCTAGGTTATGTGAGAATACTAGGTAATTATCAGTTTGAGAGGTGGGACCTGAATCCTTATATGGAGTGTTAGAAAAAAGTGTCAATAACTTTTCTCAAAACAAAATGGGGTGGTTGAAGTCAGTCAAAACTCTTGTTTAAATAATTTTCGACTTTTTTTCATTTCTTCCTTGTATTTTAAACGGAATAAAACCTCTCATTTAGCCACACTGACCCAATACTTTGTATAGGCGAACGTATAAAACAACATTTGGCACGATGGCCTTGTGTTAAAGCTTACTGCTGACATTGACATGGTAAAAAATAAAAAAATATTTTAACATTTACGAGTATGTAATGCATAAATACAAACACATACGTATGTACATACATGGTACACATATACATACATACAAATAAAGGCAGAAATAATCAGGATAATAATTTACTATCATCAGTTAATATTGTCAGTCAGTCAGCCAGCCAGTCAGTACATCGGTTATCGGATAAGTATTTCGTTGAAATATTTCTGTTGTTGCTGTTGCAGGACTCAAAGCAAATAAGGAGAGAGAGAGAGAGATAGAGAGAGAGAGAGAGAGATAGAGAGAGAGAGAGAGAGGAATGAAAAGAAAATATCTCTTAAAGCTGTTAAAAGTTAAAGAGAAATAAATATTTTCTTGGCTTATATACATACGTAGTATTCAAGTTAATGAATGAAGATTTTGTTTTTCTCTCTTGCTATGTGTTTATTGCTTACAAGGATGGATATATCCTTACACACAAGGATTTACTGTTCAATTTCAAGACGATAGAAAACGATTTTCCAATTAATTTTTAATATTACAAAATTCTTTGGAAAGGATAATTATTTGTATGGGAATAAGTGTGTTAAATTATGGGATTTTCGTATTCATTCAGGCATTAAATGAAATGAAATAACGTGTCTGTCTGTCCGTCTGTCTGTCTATCTTATCTGTTATTTGATTATCTTGCACAAGCATGCCAAAAATTATACGTTTTTTCTTTGTTATTATGGGCTTTTAAGTTTTTCAGCAGTCCTGGTCTTATTTTATATAGGGACTGTTACCCCATTAGCTAATTTACTATGTATCTAGGATAGGCTTAACACAATTTAGTTACGAACTATATTAATACATCACATTCTCATTACAATATCAAACGAATATTTTATCTACCAGGTTGATATTAAGGCCAAAACAGAATGTTTATTACAATTGAAAAAAAGAAATGGGGATACTTTGCCATCTTTACTTCAGTAAATTTAAGTAAAATTATTGTTAACATGTATGGATGCATGTATGTTTACTAAGGCAACTACATGTCAATTAAAATTTATAAAAATTTAAAGTAAAAACAATGAAATCCCATTAAAATATTTTCCCATACAGGGTGCACACATTGTAATCGAGACATAGAATAAAATTATATTTAAGATTTTAAATAAAAACGACAAAAGGTATCATTTTTATAAAAATTTATTATAAAAATGGCAAACGCTAAAATCGTTTGAAAACCCTAGAGGGTACAGACCACTAAACAGTTTATTTTTGTGAATAAACTTACGAACTATATTAAATAAACACATAATTGGCCATTACAACCCTTCAGTCAGGATTACGACCTAGCTTTTCATGCCACTTATGTTGTGTGCCTTAATTTTATACAAGAGTGGCGGAACCTACAGTTTAAAGTCGTCGCCGAACGACAGATTTTTGAGAAGCTTTTCATGGCAATTTTTACTCTCACAGTCTTTGCCAGAAATCTACTGAGAGGAAGTTGCTGAAGAAATATTTTTTCGTTTTGCTGTCTGACCTGGGATTCGAACCCGCGCCTTTTGTCCTTATAAGCCAACACACTACCCACTAGACCACGGCGACTTCTTACTATATTAAATAACATCACACTTTCATTACTACCAAACGCATACAATTTTAAAGTAAACGGCGTTAACAACTTCAAGTAAATCCGATTAATTTTTATAAACCTTGACCGCCATATTGGATCCGCCATTTTGAATTTTTTAAATCTAAATGAAGATCTCCTGAGTAACAATTTTCAAGTAAATGTGATTCATTTTTAAGGACCTCCTTAATGTATTTCTTTTCTTCTTGCAACCTTTGACATAAACCCACCCTGTACTTTAAGGGTGCATGCAAACAATTTGACTTCGGGTTCATTTTTAAAGAGCAAAGATCAATTGCCAATTTCTGATTATAGCGATGGTTCTAGCAACTCTGTGTTTTTTGAAAAAGTGGGCAAAAACGCTATTTTTAGGGGTCAACCCCCTTTTTTTTTAAACTTGAAGTAATGGAAAGTTTTTGAACGAGTTCAGTGCGCAAAATTGCCTTTGGAAACACCTAGAGTCATTTTATTTTTGCAAAATCCATGCAGGGCTTTGTTATTAGATTCACTTTTTTATTCTGCATATTCGAAAAGTTTGAATGTCTTATGTAATCAAAAAATCGTTCAGTGGTTTACTTGATTTTTAAAGCGGCCGGAACACAGTCTAGAAGCATTTATAAGCTAGGCTAACAAAATCAATTACGAAGTCGACGTAGTCGTAGTACATCGCTGTGTTTGGATATTAGACTGTGACTGTATGCCCATATTAGTGCAAGTATTGACTGGAATTTAGGTCAAAACAATTGAGACAAATTGGTTTCTTTCACCACAAGCACTAGCAAGGAAAGTCGCCGTAGGTAGTGTGTTGGCTTATTAGACTAAAGACCCGAGTTCTAACCCCCAGGTCAGCCATGTCAACAGATTTCTGCCAAAAAAAAAAATCTCCGAGAGTAAATAAAATTATTATGAAAAGCTTCTCAAAAATCTGTGGTTCTGGAGTGGCCCCGTCACTCATGATTGGTGCGAGAAGGTTAGTTTAGGTTAGAGAACGTGTACTTGTCAATTCTGAGAAGTACAGTACGTGGTGGTCGAATTGAACTACGTCCTAGCTTCTCACACGACATACTTTCATAAAGTCAGAGACCACGGCGACCTCATATTGGTGCGAGAAACTAGGTTGTAATCCTGATCAATGGGTTGTAATGGCCAATAATGTAGTTAATATGCTAGAAAATTTATAAATTCCTTTTATTTACACTGGCAATAATGTATTCTCTTGATTGTGAATGTGATATGAATACAAGACCTATTGCGTCCATTATAGCCATGTTAACATGTTACAGTTTTGTATGCAAATTTTGATGACCAAGTCATCTTTCTTCAGAGTCTTAAGGATTCTCTGATACAATCAAAGTTGGGACTGTACTAACTGATGGAATCTAAAGACAAAGACTGCGCTCAGAATGCTAATTTTAAAGTGTGTAGGCCGGTACTGGCCTAAGAGGTATTTTTTTTAGAAAATTTTAAAACTTCTATGAAGAAATGAATAACAATTCATGAATTTAAGTTACAGAAACCTTGCGACCTAATATTATCAAATTCAAATTGAATGGCAATGCCCTGTATACATATTTCTGTATGTTTAGTGTTGTTGTAAGCAGTTATTGTGTTAAATTTCATTTAATTTTTATTTATTTTTGTTTTACATTTCTTTATGGAAATGAGAATTTATTAAATTCAAAGAATATTTTAATACAATACAATATATATACGATGGGATGTTCGAAAATGTAATAAAACTATTTAACTAAAAAAATATTATGCGAGTCATAATCGCACAAATCGATATCATAATCATTTCTTTTTCTTGCTTTTGACTTAACAAACGACCCTCGTAAAGAACTATAAGATAAGTTAAGCATAAAACTTAATATATTTATTTATTTAAGCAAAACTAAACTATTTAAATCGTAACAATGTTAGATTGTCAAATGCACACACATACACGTCCTCACACTTGAACGTGTTGGGAAAGGATTTTTCTCATGTCACTTCATTCTTTCACTTTTCTTTTGTTACATTTCGTAAGAACGAAAGATAAATGCCGTAGGACGGGGGCAAGGGGCAGGGGGGGGGGGTTGTAAACACCTGAGTAACATGTTAAGGAAAAACTTTCTATAACCACAATAACAACAAGAATAACAAAAACAAAATATTTCTTTTTAGAGAGAAATAAAGGCGCACAAAAACTATTTCCAAGAGATGAGCAGGCAAAGAAACATGTGAACTTTGTAAACCTATGAGTATAGATAGGCCCATATTGTATCTGGGCTAAACTGAATTTGTAATAATGACAGTTAATTTTGGTTTACAGTATACAGGGGCCAACACACACACACAAAAGTTAAATCGTTAGAGGAGCCTAACCTCTTTTCCTACATACCCTCCTTTCATCCTATCTCCTCTATTATTCCCACCTCTTTTAGAATGTTGTACAATGGGTCAATTCGATATCCGGGTACTGTCACTTCTCGTAATTGACAAGTACACGTCCTCTAATCTAACCTAACCTAATCTAGAGGAGCCTAAAATGCATTTCCTTTAGAGAATATAGATTCTATAAGTTTAAGGCCCTCTTTATATAACTGCTATACATACATACATAATTGGACATTACAACCCTTCAGTCGGTATTACGACCTAGCTTCTCACACCACTTGTGTAGTTGTCTGCTTTAATTTTAATACATAAGTTGTGTGCGTTAATTTTATACATGAGTGGCGGGTCCTACAGTTAAAAAGTCGACTCCGAACGACAGATTTTTGAGAAGCTTTTCATGGCAATTTTTACTCTCAAAGTCTTTGCCAGAAATCTGCTGAGAGGAAGTCGCGTAAGAAATATTTTTCGTTGTGATGTTTGACCTGGCTTTTCTATTTAACTTTAAATTCTGTAGGGGGGCAATATTGATATCGATTTGAACGGAATTCTAACGAATTTTATTTAGAAAAAAATAGAGAAAGGACGGACTTCTTCAATGGACATGGAAATTTATATGGAAAATTATGTTAGAAATTGTTTTAAATTTTATGCCATCTTCATAATCCTATAAAGAAATAGGCCTTTAAAAAGGCCTATAAATCCCAGCGTTTGCTTTACATACATATTTACCGAGTCACATCTAACTTCCGTGTAGATGTAAACAGATGTTGACAAGAATTATTTGACACCAATGTGATAATGCTGTAGTTTATCATGCCATCATTACACACAGGCACCCAGGCACCCAGACATCTACATATCCAAACATAGTAAAAGGCATTATGTTGTCTTGATTTTAGCCTAAAACCAATTTCAATCTAGTAACTGAATAACACACTTTAACTTAACATGCATGCATGCATGCATGGATGTATGTAAGCTTTCAAATGACTTGTTTATTCGATTTATTTATACACGAACTTGAATTTTTCTAGAGAGAAAGGGGGGAGGCCAAAGTGCAAAGAGATAGAGAAGAAAATTGCTATATTTTTCCTCTACTACACAAGGGGTGGACGGACGGAGATGGTGATGGTGTAAACAAATAAACGTGCTTCAAAATTTGCACGTTTTTAAAATTTGACAAATTTTCATTTGTTTTTTCACTTGTTTTTGTCCATTCCTTTTTTTCTTTACTCTGCTCTTTTTACTCTCACATACTCGTTCACTCACTTACTCGCTCACTTACTTACTCACTCGCTCACTTTCTCCTACAGTGTTAGTGTTGAAATGAAAAGCCGAAAGGGAAAATAAAACTTCAAAATCCATAGACACACACTTTAACTTAAAGCCCCTATAGAATGTACATATACGTGCATCCAAGCAAGTATTTGGAAGATTGTTTTTGAAAAAAATCACCTTGCCGAGTCTTTTTAGAGTACTTTTGGTGATCAAAAACTTAGTGGTCAGAGTTACACGATTAAAAAAAGGACTCAAAAATAATTCGTGTCAATAAATAAAATGAGTTTGATTTAAAATACAATAAAAAATTGAACAGCAATTGGAATTGTTGGCTTATTAGACGAAAGGCTCGAGTTCAAATCCCAGGCTAGACATCAAAACGAAAAATATTTCTTCGGCGACTTCCTCTCAGCAGGATTTCTGGCAAAGATCTCTGAGAGTAAAAAATGCCATGAAAAGGCTTCTCAAAAATCTGTCGTTCGGAGTCGACTTTAAACTGTAGGTCCCCCGCCACTCATGTATAAAATTAACACATACAACATAAGCTAGGTCGTAATCCCGACAGAAGGGTTGTAATGGCCAATTATGTATGTATGTAATTGGAAATTAATCATCCAAACGTTTAAAATGTGACAAATATTTACGTATAGTGAGGATTGAAAAACGTTAAATTAAAAACAGATCAAAAACAGATTGTACCAATAGGTCAATTTCGACTTCCGGGTACTGTACTTGACTTAACTGGGAAGTACACGTCCTCTAACCTATACCAGATCATGCAGTTGTTTGAAAAATGATTATAATTACGTATATTATGATCAGATAGATGACGAAACTGAAATCGCGGTAATGAAAATGTAGGACTCAGACAATCCTAAGAAAACACTTGAAGAAAATAAAATACATTTTGAAATATGACTAATAAAGGACTCACATTATAATCATAAATGATCTCAAAACGAGTCCAAATTAATACAAATATGACTGATAAATGACAATAAAAGGACTTGCTAAACAGAATTATAAATTACTCAGAAAAGACTCATATGTGATTATACGATGCCTAAAACACGCGACCAAAAAAGAATCATAAACGAAGGTAAATAAGACTAATAAATGGTCAGAATAAGCGATTCGAAAATGATCATAAAACTAATAGAAAAAGAATCGGTAAATTACTCTAAACTAATGGAGAAAATGACTCATAAATGACTTTTTAAAAAGAATCGCTCGTAATCTCGTTTCTCTCCCGACAAAAAAAGTCTTTTAGGATCAGAATTTTATAGTCTAGCTTTTTAATCACACAGAAGAATCAAAAAAGGACTCGAACTTGATTAAAAAGTTTTCCAAAAATGCTGGCTGGGTTATTCTCACTTAAGCAGCGAAAATGTATTTGTGTGTGTGAGTATCATCGTCCTCGTTGTAAGTGTAAATGCAAACATTATGCAACTGCTTGAATAAATGGGTGGGAGTGTGAGTGTGAGTGTTTGTATGCATTCTTTTTGAAATTTTTTGTTTTTTTATGACACAACAGCAACAGCAATGGCAACAACGGCAAACAGCAATTTTGCCTCAAGTTTATATAAGAAGTTAAGACTTTTGTTGTCTTTCAACACCCTTACTCTTAAGTAACAACAACAGGGACAACAACTATAACAACTACAACAACTAATAGAAACAATTTTAAATTGTAAATTAAATAGAGAAACAAAGTTACCAGCACACCAGTTACAGTCCCATCACTCGTCCTTCGTATAATAAAGTTTTATGGCGTTGGATTAAATAAAAAGGCTTTTAAAGGCTTCAGCAAATATGTATGTTGCCATACACACACACACAAGGCAAATTGATGATCACTTACAATCATGTCTTAATAAAAAAAAGGATTTCACAAATGATGGCAATGCTTTTTTTTTAACTTTAATTGCCGACAACGAAATAACTCGTAGTTTGGCTTCCTAAAAGGGAACGCAATACTCACTAATGGGAAAAAATCAAATTCTGAAAATTATCGGTGGCACTCAAAACGTGTTAAAAATTTTACAATTCTTGCAGGTTAAGCCTGATAAAACTACTCTAACTAACTCTCATTTCGAATAGCCCGAATTAATAATCCAAACGTAATAAATTTCGTTAAAATCCAAAAATCTTGGTGCAACTAAAAATTTAAGTGAAATGTGCATGTCATTGGGAGTCAATGGAAGACCAGAAACCACGCATTCTATGCCTACACATGGTAAACAATAGTGTTCTGGATACGTACAACCTAGTGGTTCTACCAATCCGAACTTCTTGATGTCTGGCAAGATGACAGGCCATTAGCAAGAGCCGTATGAGTTCAGAGAACAGCAGGTTAAAGTATCACGGCTGCTTGCAGTACACAATGTTACTCACAAAGTATTTCTGCACTTAACTCTACTAACCTCTACCTACCTAACGGGGATATGACAAACTGACTTTATTTTAATTGTGTCTGCAGGCTATCCTTTTTCTTATCCATATCAACTGATCTCTACCTAACGTGGAGCATTGTCTTACTTTACTGGCTCTACAGGCTATCACAGTCTCTGGCATTAAAAGTATCTTTCTTCCTTCTTATCTATCCTACAAGGAACACTAATTCCACAGAATAGGTGCGTGAAACTTCTGATCTAATCAGACAGTCTTGAAGTTTTCCAATGAATGTCTAAGAATGACAAGGGTCCTCAGAATATTTGACAAAGATAACATAGGGCCAGCCGGCCATAAACCATATTTGCTTTGCTGGCAAATTCGCCATATCAAGGAGACAAAGACTGAGTACCATACGGGGTATAAGAATGGTCAACTACACATTGGCACTATGAGGAAATCGTAGTTTTTGACGTTTACTAGGTAGGTTGGTTAGACGGACCGATTCGACAAGTCAGATCAAAAACGAATTGAATAATTGTTCTACTTGTCTAGCTCTCACAAAACTCTGTGAGTGGTTAATTTATAGATGCTCTAAATCGGTATACTTTTAAAGTCGATCTCCAACGACAACATTTTGTGAGAAGCATAGGCAATTTACCTAGGGTTGTCTGACCAATATGTCTGAAAATTCCACGGCAATATCTATTTGTTTGTGATTCGCCTGGGACAAGACTCGGGGTTATAAATAATCAACACATGACCTATGAGAATATGCGCGTTTTACTAAGCTAATCTAGATTACTAGAGGACTAATGAAATGCTTTCCCAAAATCATAGTTATCTAGGCTCAATTAGACTGGCAATTTTAAAAATTAATTGCTGCCGTAGTCTAGCAGTCTAGCTTTTCATGGCAATTTTATTTACTCTCGGAGTTTTTCCCAGAAATCTGCTGAGAGGAAGTCGCCGACGAAATATTTTTCACAATTTCGTGTTGATGTCGGACCTTGAACTCGGGCCTTCAGTGTTGTAAGCCAACACACTACCCACTAGGGCTTACGACGACTACAGGGGCTTAGGGACGGGGCAGTTGCTCCGTTAAAATGTATGCCCATAGACTCGTTATTTCTTGGCTTGTCTGTCTGTTTGAAGTCGCCGTGGTCTAGTGGGTAGTGTGTTGGCTTATTAGATAAAAGGCCCGGGTTCGAATCCCAGGTCAGACATCAAAACGAAAAATATTTCTTCGGCGACTTTCTCTTAGCAGATTTCTGGCAAAGACTCTGAGAGTCAAAAATTGCTATGAAAAGCTTCTCAAAAATCTGTCGTTCGGAGTCGACTTTAAACTGTAGGTCCCCCGCTACTCATGTATAAAATTAACGCACACAACGTAAGTGGTGTGAGAAGCTAGGTCGTAATCCTGACAGAAGGGTTGTAATGGCCAATTATGTATGTATGTCTGTTTGCCAGCCTGTGTGGCAAAACAAAAGCAGAAGAAGAAAAAGATTTGCTGCAGCTTATGTGCCTGTGACCAGTTCTTGCCAGGAAATGTTCTTGTTGCTCTCATTTACTTGCATTTCTAATTGAACTGTAAAAAGTTTAAAAAGTACAGCAAGTTCGGTTTGAAGTGAGAATGATTTCCGGTATACGAACTATTAGATTCAAGCGTTTAATCATAGGCTGTAGGAGAACATATTTTTCAGAAAGGATCCGCCCGCCGCCGCCACCTTTCCTCACCTAACCGTTTTTTAATAATTTTTTTAAAACTGAAATTTATTTGTTGCCAAACTCAATGGATATTTGTATTCTCTGGTGTTTACCCTACTGTACAAATGTACATAAGTTTTTAAACTGATAAAACTTTTAGTTTTCCGGTTCTTTTTTTCACTCATACATTCATTCATTGTTTTTTAATTCATTTAAAAAGTATTATATTTGCTCCAAAGCAATCAAAAAATAATTGCGTATGAAATGAGAAGCGTATCCTGTGAAACTCAAACGCAAACACTCATACTCATACACACATATAAACACTCATACATATACTCGTACATCCTATCTCTAAGGCACTTAAAAACACAAACCCATACTCAAAGTAAGCAAAAACTGGTCGAATTTTTTTGAAAATCAAGACCTGCGCAGTTTATTCTGTTTGAAACGTAATCCCTCTCTTAAATTTTCTTTAAGAGAGCCTTCATACTCAAGCAACAGGCTGTATAAACAGTAAAACAAAACAACGCTACAAGAAAAAAAATGAAGGAAGGAAGGATTTCTTAAGGATAAGCGCGTTTAAATAAAAATATTGTTAAGTAGACTAAAGTATATTGAATGTATGTAGGGAGTAAATGTATTTAAAGGCTTTACAGCCGTCTCTGCCTGCCTGCCCCCTTTGCATGCATAGTGGCAGACTTATTGAAATAATGATACTTTCTTGTCATTTATTAACACATATCCTCACGTGTATTTCAATCATTATTTCTTTCAGCCTCTTCAATCATAAATTAAATGAAAAGAATTTATTGAAAGAAAGAAAAGAAATTTTTATTACAACAACAAAAAAAGAAAAAATAATTGACAATTAAATGGAAATTTATATTCGCCTAGTTCAAGGCAAGACATCAATTCAATTTAACTCTGTAAAGTAAAGATACGAGTCTATAAACATCCATGAGTTAAGTGGCAGACTCTCCTTGAAGAGACAGTGTGTGTTCACTTGGGCTCATTGTGATATCACAATGAAGTCAATATTGAACTCAAGCATTAAAAACTTTCAATATAAATCTGGCTTCTGCCCATACTAAACCATATTTGTGTGAAGTTGATTCAAAGATAACAGAAATCGAAAAATTAAAATCCTTTTGCTGAGATTAACAGATCCCAGCATCTGTCAACATAAATTCCAACAGGCCAGTGCTCTCTGTAAGAACTCCAATACTGCGAAGGCTGACAATGCTATTTAAAACGTTAACTGCCACGGCAATTTTCTGAAAACTCGTCAAAAAAAAAAAAAGCAATTTGATTCTTTCACATTAGTGAGTACGAGATAACTCGTAGATTGCGTTCCCCTCTAGGGTGCCAAACTACGAGCTATCTCGTACTACGTTCTACGAGTTATCTCGTACTAGTTCCCTACTGGGGTGCCAAACTACGAGTTATCTCGCACTACGTACTACGAGTTATCTTGCACTACGTTCTACGAGTTATCTTGTACTACGTTCTACGAGTTATCTCGCACTACATACTACGAGTTATCTTGCTACTACGTTCTACGAGTTATCTCTGTACTACGTTCTACGAGTTATCTCGTACCACGTTCTACGTGTTATTTTGTATTACGTTCTACGAGTTATCTCGTACTAGTTTGGCACCCTAGAGGGGAACGCAATCTAATGTAACGTACTTTCTAATGTGAAAAAATCAAATTGTCGTTTTTTAGTTCAGTTTTCTGCAAATTGCTGTGGCAGTCAACGTATTAAACATTTTATCTCGCACTACGCACTACGAGTTATCTCGTACTAGTTTGGCTGCCTAGAAGCGAACATAATTTACGAGTTATCTCGTAGTCGGCAGTGAACGCGTTAAGAAAAGAAAACAATTAGCAATACTGCCTGAATTCTCATGCTGGCAAAGAAGTTGAACAGGCTCTCCCTGTAATAAAACGACCTAAGAATACTTTGATGCGGGGATCTGCGGAAGTCAGCCCTATCCGTTGGAAGGGCTAAATCGAGGAAGCACTGTCATCGATTGGTGTGACCAATTGGCGTAGGCGCGCAAGAAGCAGAGGCGCCTGGAAGGATGTGTTGCGGCAGGCCGAAATCCGTTAATCGGGTTGTTATGGCCAATTAAGTAAGTAAGTATGTAAAGAATACTCAGTTCAACATGAGGGCAAACAGAACACAAAACGCTTGCTAGAAAGATGTTGATGATTAAGATCTCTATACCAGGTTTTGGCTATATGGCCATATTCTGGAATCTATTAATAACGTGTTACCTTGGAATAATATTTCCGGTATTCACTGGGTAGAATGGAGATCGAGGTGACATTATTAGGACATTTGAGTACAAGCTTGGTTTTTGAGTAAATTAAGAGCCTGAAAAACACTACAATAGTCAAGCAGTGCATAATCCTTAATATCGACGCCTCCATTCTTTCACATTCTAAGTCGAAAAAGTGTGTTTTAAGTTATAAGCCTTCAGAGTTTTCACGCGCCATATGACCATTTGTGTATTCTAAGTAGATTTTACCCTATAACTTCAGTGTAGATGGGCGAATCTTAATCAAATTTTGAAAATATTTAAGTTAGAGAAACTAGAATTTCAAAATGCAAGAATATTAAAACTGTTCTAAGTACACTTAGAACGTTATAGAATGGAGGCGTCGATATATATGCTACAACCTACTAAGTTTCTTGCCTTCCACGCGGATTCTCATACCAGAAGCCCCCAGTTGTAATCCTATGATCCAATTTCAGACGACATGAATGTGCCACACTTCATTGAGTCTTACTGCCACCACAGCTCAAACAAAGATCAAAGCCGAGTCATTGGAGTAAAGCAAATAAGGAGTCTTAGTTAGAGTAGAATTGAACTGAAGCTGGTCACTAGGACAGCTGATTGGCTACACACTTTGTTTAGCAGTTCACCTTCTCATTTTCCTCCTTTTTTTTTTAAATATTTACAAAGCATTTGTCCTATTTTGGCCTATTTTTTTTTTTTATAAAGAAAGAAAAACAACACGCTTGCAGCAATAGAGAGACAAAGAGAGAGAGAGAGAGAGAGGCAGAGTATTATGTTACGGAAGTCTTGTTAAGAAAATACGGCTGTTGACTTTAACAAGTTCCGTTCAATTTTATTTTTTTTTTTTGCCTACAACTTGCAACTACAATAACACAAACACTGTGGGTGTGTCTGTTAATCGTAAATGTCGTATCATAGTTAGCGCCTTAGCGGAAATTAAAGCCATTGACTTGACGGTTTATTAAGAAAACGAAATTCGTTGTATAATAGCTGTGTGGGTGGGTGTCTTTCAACATCATCAGCAATACCCAACATTTTATTACCAGCACCATTACCATCACTAGCATCAGCAGCAGCAAGAGCAGCTGCAGCAACAGTATTATATATACACACACACACACAAGTTATAGTCTTCTGTCTAAGAGGAGATTATTTTTTATGTAAAATTCCAATTTGTATCACCAATACCAACACACCGATACCGTTACCGTTACTGACACCAGCTCTATAAACAAGCATGCCAAACGCAAAATGGCATGCAACGTTTATCAAAAACATACACACACACACATACACTTCCATACACATATTTGCTAAAGGATAACCATGATAATAATCATCGCCATGATGTTGATGCTGATGATGACAACACTGTGATATTTAAAAGGCATGTTGTTGGCACAAGGTTTT
Organism: Sarcophaga peregrina; assembly: GCA_014635995.1. Classification (NCBI taxonomy): domain Eukaryota; kingdom Metazoa; phylum Arthropoda; class Insecta; order Diptera; family Sarcophagidae; genus Sarcophaga; species Sarcophaga peregrina. Next base: position 6,404,816 of record CM025792.1, on the reverse strand, counting down.
CTACACCTAAAAGGCAAAAGCAAAGAAGCAGAAGACGAAGAAGAGGAAGAAGAAGAACCAAAACAAGTTTATGATGTTAGTGTTGGTATTTGTATTGGTTGAAAATGATGCTTCATAATGTCATTATGCAAAAGCTTACTAATACTAATACCAAATACAAACACAAACACAATAAATGTAACACTTCTTATATTTGATAACATGACTACTTAGATTTGTTAAAGACGACTCTATAGTGCTAATGCCAGTGAAAACACTCATCAGGATTTTATTTCATCAGCAACGACAATGACAATAATTTGAAAAATGTTGAAGACACCATCGACGAAGCAATAAACCTGTGGTGGTGGGAAGATGATGTTGTTTGTTGTTGTTGTTGAAGACAACAAAGAAAATTTATAAAATGCCAACAAATAGTTTTACTCATTAGTTGAGCGTTATTCTAAGATTCTGTTTATCCTCTATAGGGGAGATAATAACTGGGGGGAAAACCAAAAACATTGCAGGAAATTTAAACAAGGATATTCACAATTACTTGGCTTCCAAGAGAGCTGGCAGTAGATAGTTTATTACATTCGAATCAAATGCTGATAGAATATTTCAAGAGGGTTTAAAGGAGGGTTTTCACAATTACTGAGTAGTAGCTTGGCTGCCAAAAGAGAAGGCAGTAGGTAGTTTATTACATTCTATCAAATGTTGATAGAATATTTCTGAAATTTTTACACTCAATGTATAAACAAGAGGTGAAGTACAATGTTTTTTCTGTTTCTTCCCTCTAACACCGGCTGCAGAAACAAATGCTTTTCGCATAACTACCTTCAATGCAATTTTCAATAAAGAATCCTACAACTACAGAATTTCTTTGAGGTTGGAGGTTCATCTAGCCTTGATCCTACAATTACGGAATCCTACAACTACGAATTTCTTTGAGGTTGGACGTTCTTCTAGCCTTGATCCTACAACTACGAAATTTCTTTGAGGTTGAAGGTTCATCTAGCCTTGATTCTACAAATAAGGAATCCTACAAGTACGAAAATTTTTTGAGGTTGGACGTTCATCTAGCCTTGATCCTACAACTACGGAATTTCTTTGAGGTTGGAGGTTCGTCTACACTTGGTCCAACAACTAAGGAATCCTACAACTACGGATTTTCTTTGAGGTTGGAGGTTCATCTAGCCTTGATCTTACAACTACGGAATTTCTTTAAGGTTGGATGTTCGTCTAGCTTTGATCCTGCAACTACGGAATCCTAAAACTACGGAATTTCTTTGAGGTTGAAGGTTCATCTAGCCTTGATCTTACAACTAAGGAATTTCTTTGATGTTGGAGGTTCATCTAGCCTTAACCAAATTTTTTTCGCTATTATGCATGTACCCGTGAGTGACTGCCTGCACAGCGATCATAAAAAATCCATTTTTGTGTTATTGATTCTAAACATTCGGGCTCTCGTTAAGGTTCATAATGAAGAAACCTCAGAACTTCTATAATTCTAGCATATCCAACCAATTCATCTACTTTGCAGTTTCCGAGATCGCTACTTATCGTTGAGACAGCAATAGACCGCACACAGTATCCTGAAAGTCACCTGGTCATGAGACAGTTTGCCAGTGTCCTTCCCAAAGATTTTTTTACACTGAATTGTCATCATCGGAGCCCGTATTATTGACACTTCCAGCTGAAAATCGCTGCAAGGAGGGAACCATATCTACCGATTCTGAAAATATACGTAGTGGAGGTTCTATCCAGTTCTTACCAAACCGTAATGATTTTTGTGTGCCACAATATTTTCTCATTCCTCACTATCTCGAATGAATATTCTAAACTTCCCCGTGATGTATATTTGTACTCCTGTGCAGATTGATATTCGGTAAGAATGTAACTTCACCGGAGTCGCCCGTGATCAGGACCTCATATCAGACTAAAACTGCCGGCAGATTCGCCTAAGCCTACCACTGTTCCTTACTATCTCGACTGAATATTCCAAACTTCCCCGCGCAGTATTCCTGTGTAAATTGATATTCGCTAGGAATGCGACTGCACTGTGTTTAGAAGTCCATATCAGACTGAAACTGTCGTTCAAAAAGAGTGTCACAGCATAAGCCTACCACTTTAGAAGAAGTCTGGCTATAATAGAATCGGTCTGAATCATAGTAAAGTATTATTCACAAGTTTAGAAAACCATTCGAGTAGACTTTCATAGAATCCGTTTAGCAGCTGATATCAGAAATTCTGATGATAATTCTTCTATAAAGACTAGGGGAAGTTCTTAAAGAGAATAACATGGCCGAATGACAGGCGATTAAGTCTCATTAAGACAATTGGAAACCAATTTAAAAAAGTGGAATAAACCTGGTAGAAATTAAATTCTTTACCATTTCTTTCATTTCTTCAATCTTCTTGCCTTATTTAAATTGTGGTGAGTGTTAATTTTTTGTTTGTTTTTTTGTTTTGTTTTCCTTATGACCCATTCATTTGCTTCAATACTTTGGCTGTGATTTGTAATTTAAATATAATCCAACATGAAGCTGCTGCTTTCCACCACCAAGATCCACCACACCACATGGGTTGTTTGTGCGTGTGTGTGTGTGTATGTTTGGCAACAAACAACAAAACAAAAACAGCAAAAACAAATCAATGCGTTAGTTGTTAACGACAGACAAAAGCATAAGTAAAGTACTCTTATATTCCCTATCTTCACCTCCTGCATTGCCTTACCAGAGCCTTGACTAAACAAAACTCATCATCATCAGAATAATATTAGAGTGGCAAGCACAGCACACAAATACCGCTGCTGCTGCTGTTCATACACATACATATACAAGAGTGTGTGCTGATTTAAATTAAAACAATGTTATCTACCAAGTAGGGGGAAACTAATGTAACTGCCTGCGTGTGTAACTAATGTTACGATTGTGTATGAGTGTCTGTGTATACACAAAACAATAATTTCTAAATGATGATGAGGATTTTCCTGCCAGACAAAGAAAGAAGCCAATATTTTTACTTGATTTTCCCTTTTTTCTTCTGTTACTCTGTGTGTGTGTTTGTGTTAATTTACGTTGGAATTTCAATTACTAAGTATTGTTATAATTGCGCGTGTTAATTAAATTAGATTTTCTTATGTTTTTTTTTCACAGACGAAGTTTCAAAGCGAGAGACAGAAAAGTTAATTACAAAGATTGTTTTACTATCATCTGCACCTTCTTTCTAAGCAATAGTTTTTTAGTTTTTACCCGTGTTGCCTACTTCCATCAATCATTTAAACGCTTATAAACTTTATGTAAAGAATTTTTAAAATGTTTTAATCTGTTTGGGAGTGTGTTATAAGTGTGTGTGTGTGTGTATAAGTAATTACATTACAAACACATTAATTATAACGTTTCATAGCGAATAACTTTCAAACAGTGTAAGAAAATTGCATTACCAGCTCAGCTGAACGCTTAAGTTAAATACTGTAATTGATTGATGCCGACCACATGATGTTTAAAAGTGTAAATGAAACCTTAATTACAAGTTGCCATTAAGGCAATCAATTTCTTAATGATTTTCAATTGTATAACGAAATAAAGTTTAATGAAAATGCATAGAGCCATGCTTGAGACCATATGCGAAAGAAATATTGAAGAAGATATTAAAATATCAACTTTTAGCCTGAACTAATAGCGAAACGTTTAAAAAAAAGCTTAAGTGCTGCCAATTAAATTGTATTGTGTGTTATATTACTACATAAACACCAGCTAGAAGTTAATCTGTAAGATAATTTTGTGGAAAAGCGATTTTGTTAAGATATAATTCAACAAAAATTCGTTGAATTTTAATTTACATCTGGAATAGTCACACTATCATGTTTTTTAATATTTTTTGTCCAATAAAACAAAATATGAATCATTAAATTAAAGAGAAAATCAAACAAACTTGTTTAATTTTGTTTAAAAAAATATTTTCTGTCTGGTTAATGAATTTCCAGCGAAGACGAGTATACTCGTCATAACAAAATAAAATGTTTCTAGGTAATTATGATAAAAAATCAAAAAATATAGATTTTATAAAGGTACTAAACCCAGAATTATACAATACAATAAACAATACAAGCTATTGGCCAAACTAATGAATCTTAAAAAATGTGCCTTTTATAAAAGTATACTCGTATGAGTCTGCTCGTCTTAAAAAAATATTTTATTCTACAACGAATCAAATGGAATATTTTCCCTAAATTAAATCAATTAAAGGTCTTTTATAAAAGGCACATTTTTGAACATTCATTAGTTTGGCCAATACTTGTATTGTATATTGTATTGTACAATTCTGGGTTTAGTACCGTTATAAAATCTATATTTTTTGATTTTTGATCATAATTACCTACCTTTACAGTCAGAAACATTTTATTTTGTTATGACGAGTATACTCGTCTTCGCTTGAAAATCATTAACCAGACAGAAAATATATAATATACTCATACGAGTATACTCGTCATGAACAGTTAAAGGTTTAAGACCACTAAAAGCTGGTCGTAAGCATCAGAGGTTTTATTTATATTGTATTGAAATTGTAATAAAAATAGATGTTGGTTCAGAAAGAGCAGCTATACAGGTTTCCTAGAAAGAAAGAATATCATTAATGCTTCACACTGTAGATGGGAAATCAAAAAATCGTATAAAAAAGCAAATTTACAGGAGGTTAGTAATGTTTTCTTATGTTCAAGGAATGAAATATTTTTTATTTGTTTTTCCCTGATTAAGGAGAAGAAGTCTCTAAAGTAGTTATGGATTTTAAATGATAGCCAACCTTTTAGAAAAGTTGCACCCCATTTAAGTTTAAAACAGCTACGAACACGGGTAGGAAAACTTTTATTTACATACAAGGGGGTGCAATTGGTCATTACAACCCTTTAATTAGGATTGCAATCTAGTTTCTCACACCTCTTACGTTGTGTGTGTAAGTTTTATACATGAGTGGCGAGACCTACAGTCTAAAAAGTCGTCTCTGAACGGCAGATTTATTTCATTTACTCATCGAGTTTTTGTTAGAACTCTGCTAAGAATTTTTTTTTCTATTTCGTTTAGTTGGAGATACTAGACCTGGGGTTTGTATCTAGATCTCATGTCTAATAAGCCAACACCCTACCTACTAACGATCAATGGCGACTAAACTATTGCGTAAATACATACATAATTGACCATTACAACCCTTCAGTCAGGATTACGACCTAGCTTCTCACACCACTTATGTTGCGTGCGTTAATTTTTTACATGAGTGGCGACGCCTACAATTTAAACTTAACTCCCTACCTACTAGACTACGACCACTAGACTACGGCGATCATTGAATAAACACCGCCTAAAACTCTTAACTTTTGTTGCAGAATGTATCAGACAAAGAAGGAATGCGTACGTACTAGACTACATCGACTAAACTATTGCGTAAATAGAATTTTGTATTATTGTAAATTGTTTTTCTTGTTTGTGAAAAGAAAACCTCAATCCATTTCAAAACAACATAAACTTGTAGATTTTATTAACTCTACGGGCATTTTTCTAATTGGATTTGAAAAAAAAATAGAGAAAATCCTAAGGCCATCGACATATTTTTAGCTTTTGCTACTCTTATAATAATACTCATCTGGAATGAAACAGATTTTCTATTCTTTTTTTTTTTTTTGTATTTTTCCTTTTCAATTATTTTCTTGTGTTTCTTTTCTATTCAAATCTCTTCTCTTGTATGTTTTGTGGCATAGAAAAATTTCCATGTAAATGGCTACAATAAGGACAGATTTCGTATTCATTCAAGCATGAAATAATTGACAGAATATTTGGTTGTTTATCTGCTGCACACTTAATTAAAACAGACCCATACACACACTCAGAGAGAGAGAGAGAGAGAAATCAATGCCCAACAGTGCGTATGAGTAATACAATATTGAGGCAATTATTCAAAATAACTCATACACATACGATACGATACGATATGATATGATAAACACAACACAACAGAAATTAGCACTAATCATATGCACACACACACATGCATACATAGATACACTGAAACATTCATTTCGCTTTTCTATCCTCCTCTCACTACTTGTACTCGGCTTGTTTAGAAATTCACGTATAACGTGTATCAATAGCCGAGGAGGACATTTGTTGATTTTTATCAACAGCCATTATGTGTAACAAATTTGTTGTTACTGTTTAATTGTATTCAATTATAAAAGTGTTGCTATTAAATTAACAAAAACACAACAACACACCAATTCATTACACTTTGTTTACGTATCAATTTTACAAAAGAGAGGGGTGGGTTTTGCCAAGGCATGTGATGTCACCTCTACCATCACAGATGGTGGTGTAAAACAAGAATTTAATGACAACAGTAAGAGAGGTTAAAGAGAGACAAGGCAGCGTGTGTGTTTGTGTGTTATTTCATCACAAACAACGCAATTGAAATTGTTTAACAACATTTACATACACAAAGAGTAAGGTAAGTGAAGTAAGTAAAGTGAAGTGATTAATTAAATTGTTTACCAACCTATAGAGAAAGAGGGAGAGAGAACATCGTTATTGACATTATTATCATCATCATCAGTGTTGCGGTACTGTTTATAGTATTATAACTGTAATTTACATAATTTTTATTTGCATTACCCGCATGCATATACACCACACACCTATTCTGATACCATAATACACTATCTGTTATGGTTTTCCTATTCACTAAATAATGCATTGCATTACCATTCTATTGACATTTGTTTGTCCATTCAGATTCCATGAATAAATTTTGATTGGTTTTTCGGAAAAAATTTATAATTTTTGATTGTGTTCACACGAATTAGTTGGATTTACGAAATGATGCTTCAATAAAAATTTTTTTTGTCAACATTTTTCTATTTACATGGATGGAGTCATAGTCGTTCATGACATTAAAGCCTTATTTCCACTGGAATGGAGTGAGGCAAAGCTTGCTTCAGAAAAAAAAAAGACTTTCAAAGTGAGCTTTTTCCCATTATCATCAGACATCAGCACAAAGAGAACAAGATAAAAATAGGAGTGTATTTATGAAGTGCAGGTGCCTAACCCAAAGGAAAATTGTTAGTAATATCTAATAATATATTTATGTAGTAGACAATGGAAAATGTACAGTGCCAAACCCTTAAAGACTACGTATTTAACTTGACAAATATTCTTCCAAAAATTGAGAGATCATTTCTCATTGTTATTAGTGAATCTCATTAGAAAATAACGAATCCTACTGTAATTTTTCTTTGGGTGTATAATTGATATAAAAAAAAATTTCAAAAAGAAACCACGGGAACCTCCTTCATTGAAAGCTGACAAGCAACTAAATGCAATTGTTACGCTCTTTTTAACAAATATTGTTGAAGTTCGTGCCCTATGTGTGTAACAAGCCGAAGATAAGCTTCCCCTGAGGGACATTATCATTTAGTGAATGATTGAAATGCTTTATCCTCTCTCTCTCATTATATTGTTTTTGGGGAAAGAATTTGTATAAGACTACCAAATCAAAGAGTTCCACAAATCCAAAGATCATGTATTGCATTTGTAGGGGCCCTGAAAACTTTGTGCTTATTACAGCACGAAGGGAGAATACATGAACCTATCAGCGGCATTATATCGGGTGTACGACGTTAAGATTGGGACTTGCAGTTATTTCGGATATGATATCAAGGAGAATAACAAAAAACCCGCTTCAAAAAAATTGAAAATTACATTGAAATTTCCTTCAAAATATTAGCAAATTAATCGAGCAGCTGGGCTAGGCTAACTTACTAGGCCAAATAAATCCATCTGACGTCCAGGCACAACTCTGAATAGACTGAAGACAAGAGAATTTACTTTAAGGAACTACATCTAAATTGTATATTAAACCTACTCCCTAGAGTACATATCGAATTCCAATGGCTTATTATAACAACGTCTTAAAGAAAAGTTTGAGCCAACATCCATTGAAAGGAAACTCTGTACGCTTACATACAAAATTGGTCATTACAACCCTTTCAGTCAGGATTATTGACCTAGTTTCTCACGCCACTTATGTTGTGTGTGTTAATTTTAATACATAAGTGGCGAGACCTACAGTTTAAAGTCGACTCCGAACGACAGATTTTTTTGAGAAATTTTTAATGGCAATTTTATTTTACTCTCAGAGTTTTTGCGAGAAATCTGCTGAAGAGAAAATTGCCGAAAATATACTTTTTGTATTTTGTTTTGATGTCTGGCCAGGGGCTCGAATCCTGGCTTTTACGTCTAATAAGCCTACAAGCTATCTACTAGACTACGGCGACTTCTCTATACTCCTCTTGGTATTCAAAATTCGTGCACAAGTTTTTGGTGAAAATGATCGGTAAACTAATCGTAATACATTAGAAGTCATATTCACATAGTTTTTCTACTTCTGACTAAAGTCGACTAAACACGGAATGTTTGAAATTGTTATGCAAGTGCAGTGCCTTGCCTATAACCTATCTTTTTATGCTTACCAGATTTGTGAACGGAAATTTTATTCGTTTAAGTATTCTTGACTGGAAAAAGGGACCGGAATGTTCTGTTTCTATGCGTCTATGGCCTGCTGTGGACAGCAAGAGGACAGAGTGGCTGCTGGGTTTGGTTAAGGCCAGCTTAAGGTTGGTTGTCGGTTTTATCACGGGGCACTGCGAGATTAGGTCGCTGACGGGGATCTGGAACAGATACCAGCAGGACTATTGCAGGATATGTTGCGATGAGGAGGAGTTGGAGACTGTCGAACATCTCCTCTGCAACTGCCCAGTCCTTGGTAGGTTGAGGTTGAAGACCCTTGGCAGGGCCTTCTTTGAGAACTTGAGTTTTGTGTCGAGAGCCGACATCAAAGCTCTCCACAGATTCATTAGAAGCTTGGGCTGGTTGAAAGGTGCTACGGCTTCATAAGTGTAGTTGCACTCTCAACTTCTTTTGTTTTGTGTCTGTTTCTTTTCATTCCTCCGTTTCCCATTCTCCCTCCCCTTCCCTACATTCCTATATCCTCTATTTCCTTCCTCCCCTAAGGACAATGTACAATGGGTCAATTTCGACCTCCGGGTACTGTGCTAGTCTTCACCGACAGGTGCACGTCCTCTAACCTAACCTAAGGGACCGGAAAAAGCCCTTAGTAGCTATAGATGACTATCAATTAGAAGTAATATTCAAAGGGTCAAAGTGGGAGCCATCTTAGAAATCTTAGCTTGCTTAAGTCCTATAAAGTCCACTCTATGGACCAATACTACTTATTCCGCCATTCATACATACTACATACAACGCTTCAGTTAAGAGTTATGGACCTAGTTACGCCATTTAACAATAACTAAACTGCCAACTGCCATCAACCTGATAGTATTGTGAATAGAATATGGAACTTTTGATAGACTTGTAGAAATACGAATACCGAAGAATATTTTTGTGATGCCTTCTTGAATCTTTTCATTACGAATCCTGAAGGTTTCGTTGTGGGGAGGGTTTTTTAGCCATTATTTCAGTTTGAATAGTACTACAGTAATCGTATACTGTAAGGCATAATTTAAGGTTCAATCTGAGTTCCTTCGTATAGAAGGTGAAGAGTGTAGATTTATTCTCTAAAGATTTGTATTCCCCTTTCAAACCCACGTAACAGGAATGAGGCTTAACAATAAATTTTTACAAACTCATTAAATTTCTCCTAATAAATATCAAAAGGTTACTACCTACAACTCGTGTAATTGTTGATTCCTAAAAATGTCAACAACAGTCCTTATACTTTCAACAGAAAAGGATAACTAGCTTAGCAACTTACATACATAACAAAAGGGACAAATTGTACTCTGGAGAGCAAAAAACAAAAATCCAAAAACATTTCATACAGTATTCCTGATTCCTACGTATCATCAAATGTCAAATGGTGATGGCAATTGATTTCATAAAGACAAGCAAGAATTGATTGTTGAAAGAAAGTCAAGTTAAAGCCAAAGTTCAACAGTTTCTTTGAAAATATAAAATTCCAATGAAAAATCTCGGGTTTTTTTGTTTTGAATACAAAAAAAAAAGTTTGCCAAACAGTTTCTAAAAATTATTAAACGAAACAATTTTATTTATTACAACAAACAAACAACAACAACAACACAATAAATGATATGCAACAGGGTCTTACAATAGAATACAATTATTTGTAAAGGAATAGACAGCAGCAAGAGGCTGCAAGAGAAAGCAAAGGAAAACGGAAATGAAATTATTATACAATCTCAAACCTCAACTGTAGTTAAGAAAATACAAAAAAAAAACAACAACTTAAGAAAGAACCACTCCTGGCTGGCTGCTGGTATATTCAACATAACCCAACAGAACAGAGCACAAATACAAATAGAAATACCAATACACAGAAATACCCTTACACACTGAATTCCTTGTAGAAACCTCTTTTAAATGCAATAACTCGGTCAGTTGGTCTGTGTATTGAAAGAGAAACACACACAATATTTGCCAAGAAAAGAAAAATTCCGAAGAAAAAATCTTTTAAAAAAAAGGGGAAAAGAAATTTCCAATTACTCTCTCTCGTTACTCTTACACACTTAATGTCCAGCACAAATACCACCAACAACACCACCACCACGACCACCACTACGACTATGTGTATTAATAAAGTCATGAATCATTTTAGCAGCAGATACTCTCGATTATTATTACCTGCTTTTAGGTGTACAAACAGCGTATTATTGGTGCTGATAGATATTGTGTTCTTGAAGGACGGCAAGGCAAACACGTTTAAGACATAAATAAACAGTTATTAAGCAATAAAACTCTCAAGTCAAGAGCCTAGACAAGAAATTTAAAGTTTTTTTTTATATTTTCAAGCACAAGACAAATTTTTATTGAAGAGAAAGCTTGGGCAGGGTATGGGTGCTTACCACTGATGGAATGATAAATAAGGAAAGGATTTAAAACTTAAAGTGTATTGCACAAGCAGCGGGATCATACCCTACAGCAATCCAGGAAGCTCTGGTAGGGTGTAACCCGGAAAATGTTGCATTATGATGCCCATCATAATTGGTCAGGCCAGTTTTGACCTGTGGATGAGGAAAGGTTTTAAATCTTAAAGGACATTGCAGAAACAACGAGAACATACCCTACAGCGGTAAAGGAAGCTCTGGTAGAGTGTAACCCGGAAAATGTTGCATGATGATGCACATCATAATTGGTCAAACCAGTTGTGACCTGTGGATGCATATGGACAGGTAAAAGGCTTGAAAATGTTTCAAGCTTCACTGCATAAGATACAGAGATTGACGTGGGTTGGCAATGTGTCTTACACCGACATTAATGGCTACAACAGAGTCTATTGCATGTGTTAGTAAAGACCCGACTCATAAAAAGCATCGCTGGGATAGTAAGAGACAGTTTGAAGACGTGATTGTTTAACACGTTGACTGCCGCCGCAATTTTCAGAAAACTTGCCAAAATACGACAATTTGATCTTTTTTTACACTTGGCTTGGCTTCCTAGAAGAGAACGCAATCTACGAGTTATCCCGTAGTCGCAAGTTAACATGTTAAAGTTGATCGTTGCCTGATTCATCGAGCGGTTAACAGTTCCCTCTTCGAGCTCCCCCCCCCTTATACAAAGCCAAATAGATAGATTGCTTGGCAAAGACACTGAGTAAAGCTAACAATTTTTAGGTTATGCATGCCTTTAAAAGAGGGACAATTCTGCACTTTATTGAAGTCTTCGAAACCCATCGAAAGATATGTACGTATGCTTAAAGAAAGCACATACATACATAATTGGCAATTACAACCCTTCAGTCAGGATTACGACCTAGCTTCTCACACCACTTATGTTGTGTGCGTTAATTTTATACATGAGTGGCGGCGGGATCTACAGTTGAAAGTCGACTCCGAACGACAGATTTTTGAGAAGCTTTTCATGGCAATTTTTTACTCTCAGAGTCTTTGCCAGAAATCTGCTGAGAGGAAGTCGCAACACACTACCCACTAGACCACGGCGACTTCAGCACAGACACCATAAAATTTGAGCGATCAGCCGCCGCCCGAGGACTTAAATCCTATGAAGTCGACTCAAAATTGATTTTGTACGAGACTGTCTCGAGTTAAGGCGTCAGATATTCAAATCAGTATATGGATCCTAGGGGGTCTCCGCAGTCTAGTGGGTAGTGTGCCGGCTTATTTAGACGTAAGGCCAGGGTTCAAACCCTAGGACAGACATCAAAACGGAATTCTTCGGCTACTGCCTCTCATCAGATTTCTAGCAAAAACTCTGATAGTAAATAAAATTCCCATGAAGAGCTTCTCCAAAATCAATCTGTCATTCGGAGTCGACTTTAAACTGTAGGTCCCTTCACTCATGTATAAAGTTAACGAATGCAACATAAGTGGTGTGGGAAGCTAGGACGTAATCCTGACTGAAGGGTTGTAATAATCAATTATGTATATGGATCCTAGGTTCGGTTAGGTTAGAGGACGTGTACTTGTCAACTATGACAAGTACAGTACCCGGGAAGGTTGAATTGACCCATTTAATGGTCTTTAAAAAGAAATAAAAAAAGAGATAAAGTAGAGAGTAAAGCAGGAGGTCCACACCACGCGTTCTACGCGTTCTCGCATTCTACGCGGCTATCATAAAAGTAAAATGAATGTATTTATATGGTGCAAGTTACACGCACAAAAGCGTAGGCTGCTATGACGCATAGAACGCGTAAAGTAAATCTACTTTCTACTTTTGTAAGCATCACAAGCGGCGCGCGTACAAAACAGCTGACTTTGACAAGTTGTTTTGTTTTAATTTATTTAAATTTTTCAAAGAACAATGGAGGAAAAATTAATCGAAGCTGTGAAAAAATATGAAGTCCAATATAAAAAAGCTCACTTGTTTATAGGAAAAAATTTAAAAGAGCAGCTGCTTGGAAGTCCATTGCCGATGAGATATTGAGGACGGTACTTCGTATTGCTTTTTTTTAGAGAACGTTTGCCAATCTCATTGGAAAACTTTAAGAACCGATTCGTAAAAAAATGGGCGGAGAGCAATCATGCCTCTGGTAGTGCTTCAGAATTCCATGAAAACTAGTGGGCATATCAGCAAAATCGTCGTTTGTTCTCTTGGAGCTTGTTATACACACTTGTGGCACGAAATATTATATTCACAAACTCAATTAAGTCTATAAATTCTTTAAAAATTTCAATTTCATTTGCCATTTTTGTACGAAATGTTTTATTCAAGTATTTTCAATCAAATGTTTTTATTTTGTTAACAGCTGATCAAAACAGACATTGGCGCGTTAAAAGCGTTGCATGTAACTTGAAGCGTAGAACGTAGGAAACGCACGCAACGCTTTGACGCGAAAACGCGTGGTGTGGACTTCCAGTTTAAGGGAGAATGGAAAGCGGAGGAATTACACAGACCCAACAAAACAAAAAGAGAGGAATACACAACTACACTGACTATAAGACTATGGATCCTAAGGCTTTTTTTTACTAAATAAGCTCACTAAAGCCCCGGTTAGTCAAACGTCCACGAAACGTATGTTTGTTTTTAAAAAACGAAAATAAATGAGAGCAATAACCAGAACATGATGTAATTTAGGCAAGCATTTACATTGCTCTTCATATGTCTGTATGTCAGAAGCCAACGTACGTTCCGTGCACGTTTGGCTAATCAGAGCTTAAAACATATTGTGCCTTCATTACTTCTACTATGATGATTTGACCACGCTAACATTCTGTTAATTAAAGTGTTTTAATTTTAAAATCACCAAAAAAAAATATTTCATAAAATCAGAAAACATTTTTCAAACAATAAAAACTCAATAAATCCCTGCTCTAACAGTAGGGCACGTAAAATATGGAAATTTAAACAATTTTTCTCTTCAATTTTTTTTTTTGTTATTTTGTATTACACCCTTCAATAAATGTCAAATTGAAATAAAACTTTCACTACATTTATCACTCTACTCTTCGCCCTTATCAAATATGAAAAAATGGGAAAAATAACAGGAGGGGGCTGGCTTTCAACAACTAGATTATGTGGCAACAATTAAAATTGAAAAACAAATAGAATTTAAAATAAAATACAAAAAAATGGGTTTTTCTGCGATTCTTTTTTTTTTGTATTTGTAGCTCAGAATTTTTATTAAATTTTTAGCTGGTTGTTGATGCTGACCAAAGTCCAAAGTGGGGTGGGTGGTGGTTGCTATTGGTTGGTTGACTGGTTTTCATTGAACTATTTTTGCATGACAGTCCTATGAAATATGAAAACCAGTGATGGTGAGTGTTAAGCAAGCGAGTGAATTGAATTGCATTTATAAACTGGAGTGTAAAAAAGCAATATGATTGCAATTCTCTCTTTTATTTTTCATACCACTGAGAATGCATATTTAACATAAGGGTGATTCAATTGTATGGGGAAATGAATAGGTTTTTGTAAACATTTTTCACTCACAAATTATTATGAAGGGTTCACATACATAATTGGTCATTAACAACCCTTCAGACAGGATTATTGACCTAGTTTCTCACACCACTTATGTTGTGTGCGTTAATTTTTCTTTTATTTTATTTTTTTGATTAAACCTGCACTCAGAGGATGACCCCTACCCATGCAGTGCATTGTGCAGGTTTAGGAAAGGTGGAAAGAGGGAAGATGCGAACGGAAACGAGTTGCTGCTGGTGACTATAAAATGGCCAGTGCTATACCTTCACCATTAGACAGTCTACAGCAATCGTCCCCAAGAAGCTCGCAGTTTCGCACACCACTTATGTTGTGTGTGTTAATTTTATACAGAAATGGCGGAACCTACAGTTTAAAGTCGACTCCGAATGACAGATTTTTGAAAAACTTTTCATGGCAATTTTATTTACTCTCAGAGTTTTTGCCAGAAATCTGCTGAGAGGAAATCGCCGAAGAAATACTTTTTGGATTTTGTTTTGAAAGCTGGCCTGGAGCATGAATCTTGGCTTTACGTCTAATAAACCAACACTCTACCTACTAGAATCCGGGGACCTCAGATAGGTTAGGTTAGGACGTGTACTTGTCAATTCTGACAAGCACAGTACTCGGTGGTCGAATTGACCCATTGCACTACGGTCCTAGCTTCTCACACCACTTATGTTGTGTGCGTTAATTTTATACATGAGTGGTGGGACCTACAGTTTAAGTTTAAAGTCGACTCCGAACGACACATTTTTTAAGAAGCATTCCATGGCAATTTTTTATTCTCAGAGTTTTTGCCAGAAATCTGCTGAGAGGAAGTCACCGAAAAATTATTTTCAAATTTTCGTTTTGATGTCTGACCTGGGATTCGAACTCGGGTCTTTCGTCTAATAAGCCAACACACTGACTTCAGGTAAATTTGCTAGAAAATTGGTTTCATTTGTTTCAATAACAAACCTGCACTGACCTGCTTAAGTATACCCAGGCCTATCGCCACGCCTAACCAGAATCTGAGGATTTCAAGTAGCAGAGACAGCTCTCCCGGCATGGTTAACTGAGAGCTCTTCTCTATCCTACCTAACTATTCCAAAACGATCTTTCTCTCCTAAATTTGAAGATTCCAATTAGAATTCAGCATCGTTAACTGCAAGGACTCGCTGAAAGTCTACACGTAAAAGCACGTAAACTTAGAAACAAGCTAGGCTGTGGCATCTCTTTGCTTCTCGGATTGCCAAGTTGTCTTCTATGTTCAGATGCATATTTTTTGGACTATTTTTTATACCCAAATTGTGGGAACCACCTTATGATTGTTGTTGTGGCAATAAAAATCGTGTATTTTTTTTTTGAGACCAATAGATTGTGTTGCTTGCTTGCTTGCTTCCATCAATATAAAATTTATTTATTTTAAGCTGGCAAAGATCATCGATGTACACAATTTAGATTGGCCAGATTTATGGCAATTAAAATGAAAATCTTGTCAGTTGCCAAAAATCATTTCAAATACCAAACAAAAAAACGAAAAACGAAACGAAAAACTTTCTATGAAAATTTAATTGGAAACATTTTTAACGTTGTGAGAACGACAGAAAAAAATTCCTCAAAGTTAAACCATTTTTTTTTAAAGGTTCTCTGTTATATAAAAATGGGGACAGTTTGGAAAGTTAGTAAATGAAAATTGACTAGAAACATATGTAATGTAATGTATACACCCTCTGATGAAATATCGAATTTATCGATTCTACGGTATAAAGTTGCTCTTCTTTAACTTGAACTTCAAGTATAAAGTTTCTATAAATTGAAACACATCTCGTGCCAACAGCATCTAGATTATTTATGAATTTACTTCCCAAAGTTGAACTTTCTATATGTTGAAGTTTTTTTCTGGATAATAGTGATACAATTTAAGGAAGTTCGACTGTACTCAAAAACACAGAAATGAGTCCATTATCTATCAATTTAGACTGCAATGGCCACAGACAGACAATCTATTTGTTTTTTTGCAATTAAAGATTATGAATTGGACACATAATACAATCGATTTTATTAAAGATAAAAATCTGCACACTTTGGCTAAGACTCTTCTTTTGTTGGACTACATTAAAGACCATGCCTACGCTAAAAATATTGTTAGAAAAATGGAAATGGTGTGGATAAAATAATAAACAAATGCTCCTAAAACATCACAATGGGCTTAAACATGTCCAAAAACAAAAATAATGGCCTTGAATCACTGCATAAGGCGAAAATATTGCAACAAAATAAACGGGCTTGCTTATAAGATCGATAAATAAACAAAAATGTAAACAGTCAGTAAACAAACAAAGTACAGCGATGTAAACAACCGAAAACAAAGTGCAGCGTAAAAAATAAATTAACGAATAGACAAATACACACAAGCAACAACTACTCTGTCTGGACGAATGTAAACAAGATACACAAACAAGAAAAATGGAAACAAGTTGTTTACATTTAACATGAATTTTTCCCGAAGGCCCTCATCCTCCTACGAGAGTATACATCACACTAATGATCCAGCGATATAAAAGGCAAGAAAAAGCTAGCAATGATTAAGTTCAAATTAAGTTAGTCGAATTCGGTAGCGGTTGGTAGGTTAGAATTTGCAAGTACAGTACTCGGTGGTCGAATGACCCTTGACTACGTCTAGTTTACTATGTGTGTGATATCGAGTGGGGGCCTACGTTTAAGTGTCCGAAGACACGGACCATTACCAGTTTCGGCTGAAGGGTCACGAAATGATTTTCAATGTCTGACGCGGGTCTTGTTGCCAAACCCTACTATGACCACGCCTAGTCGAATTCACAAAAGATCACTATATTGTCTGGTGTGCAGTGCGTGTAATTGTTAGTGTAGCAGGAGGTGGCGGATACAAAAAATGTTTGCTTACGGTTTAGCAGTAACGAATAAATTGTCTGACTAGTTCGAACAGTGCCAAAAGTAGTGCACATTTAAATTAACACGATGTTTTTTATTTATTGAATTAGCTAGAAAATCATCATCAATGATATACGTGCCCTGATGGCAAAAATGTTCGAATACATAACAACCTTAAAGGGCATCTGCATAACCCAGGGACAAGGTAATAATGGCCATACAACCCTCAGTAGCCTAGAACTTAGTTGTCTGCGTAATTTATACATGAAGGCGGGACTACAGTTTAAGCGTCCGACGACAGATTTTTGAGAAGCTTCATGCATTTAAAAGTCTTGCCAGAATCTTATTTTTCGTTTTGATGTCTGACCTGGAATACGAACCCGGGCCTTTCGTCTAATAAGCCAACACACTACCCACTAGACCACGGCGACTTTAATTTCCTTACACTGCATCAAAATCATAGCTTTACCTAACTTTATGTTAACCTACTGAAAAATTGGAAAATTTTAAAACACACCTCGCATATAGAATGATTAATCATGTTATCGAAATTCATACTCGTTGAGTATCATTAAGCGTAACATTACAATCTCTTGTTAATGGTTGTTTGGTAACAATGGTTAACATGGCAACATTTTGCATACGAAATATGTTCGGCGGTTATGAATATTACAACAAGAAGCACCTCCTCCAGCAAACATATGTGCCCGAAATGATTATGAAGGGCATAGTATATACACAGAGTAGTATGCCCTTAAGGACCAAACCAACAGCGTATGTATGAATGTTTCTGTATCTTCTGTCTCAATTTATGTTTTTTTTTTGTTTGTTTTCAGTTTTTAAAGTTGCAATATTTATTTTTATTTTTTCATTATTAAATGGTAATTTATTTTTTGTTCTTCTTCGTTTTATAATTTAATCATGTTGTAACGATAAATTGTTTAAAGATTCTTTTTTATTTTAAGGCTTGAATCACCATAAATAACCACAGAACATGGCAATAACGAGTTACTCTATTTTTGGAGGGTATTTCTTTGTGGCCCTGAAAAAAACGTACGTTTCATGTTGAGTAAGTAAGTGGAACTTTCTCCCCTGCCAATGAAAGTGAAACCATTTTTATAGATTTCGTTTTCCCTTTTTCTTCTTCCTTCTTATTTTTTCTTTTTTGTTTTGTTCACTTTAATAAAGTTATTTCATACATCGATGACAAGGGACAACATTGAGAATTTTTTTTGCACTCTTCTTGAGCTTGTTTTGCTATTTATAGTAGAGTAATGTTCTTCAAAAACAACTGGAGGTCTAAAGAAAGTGTTTTGAAATTCAGCAAAAAAAATTTCTTGGAATCTTAATTAAGAAACTTGACTTTAAAGCATATGTTTCAGGCTTAGCTGAAGGCCATCTGTCTCTGTGTAACTCAATACCAATTTGCCGAGACAGTTTTAATGCAGTAATTAGGAGTTACGAAGTATATTTGCAGGTTAGGACGTCCCTTAAGTAGTTCTAAGTATTACACCACATTCTTTATATTTTAATATACTTGAACATACATAACATAATTGGCCATTACAACCCTTCAGTCAGGATTATACGACCTAGCTTCTCAACCACTTATGTGTTGAGTTATTTTATACAGGGTTGGCGGGACCTACGGTTTAAGCGACTCCGAACGACGATTTTTAGCTATGCAATTTTACTCTCAGATTGCAGAACTCTGCGGAAAGTCGCGAAGAAATATTTTTCGTTTGAGTGCGGGATACACCCGGGCCTCTGTCTATAGCAACACTACCCCAGACACGGCGACTTCATATATACTTGAACACCATAGATATAAAACAAAGGAACTAATTTCTATTTTGGCTATTGAGTTAGAGGACGTGTACCTGTCAATCAAGACAAGTACAGTACCCGGTGGTCGAATTGACCCCAATTGTACAAATTTTGGCTATTAACAAGACTGCAAATTAAAGTCAGTGTAAAGTAATAATAACGTTGAAAGCAAATGTTCACCCGTATTCCTACATTTAAGTATCCACGAAAGAATAAATAGAGGTGTGCATTCCATAATAAGCTTAGAATGCCAAAAAATTTGTTTGAACATACTGCTATCCTATGGCAATGGCCTAACTGATTTGATCCCTGCTTTTACTTAAACCAGTTGGTTCTAGAGAGGTCCATTCCACCACAGCATTTTGCCTGTTTAGCAACCACAAAACAAACTTGGCATTGGTGACAATTTTGTGAGCGAAAGAAGTAAAGATGAAATAGCAATTCATAGCTTTTAAGATACTGAAAATCTGTAATGTCTTTACTTGATCTACCATTATATGGTAATTTATGGTCCATGGATCACCATATTCTATTTGATTGTTCCTTATTGTAAATAAAACCTGAAAAATCACTTTAACTTGGAAAGTTTTATTCTTAGCGGTATTTATTCCAGCAACATCTGTTGTCCCTGTTAGGTTCTGAAGGCAAAATCGAAGAATCTGTGAGAAATCATCTACGTAATCGAAACAATATCCTTTAGACGACACCTTGCATTCCCTAAGTAAATCCATTTTCATAATGTAGAGCACTCTTAACAATACGGGGACTATTTACATAGTCGACAGTCAATTTACAGGTTAAAGTTGAATTAAAAACCTACCCTGAGTTCAATATCAATTGGTTTTTCGTCTAGATAACAACAGGCAGTAAATACAATAGTTACTACGAGAGCTGTCTCAATTCATTGGGACTAAAATAAAGTAATGACTGCAACGCGGAATTTACTATAAAAAATACAAGACAATGAAAATGACAAAGAAAATGCAAATTATCGATTACTTTACTATAAAATATGCAAGCCATTGGCACCAAAAAAAAATGCAAGTCATCGATAACTTTACTATAAAGAATGCAAGTAATTAGCAAGAAAAACCAAATTATCGATAAATTTTCTATAGAGGATTCAAGTTATTGGCAAAAAAAATGCCAGTCATAGGCAAAGAAAATACAACTCATCGACAAATTTATTATAGAAAATTGACATTGACAAATATACTATAGAAAAGACAAGTTATCGATAAATTTACTATAGAAAAGGCATGTTATCGATAAATTTACTATGGAAAAAGGCAAGTTATCGATAAATTTATTACATAAAATGCAAGTTATCGATAAATTTACTATATAAAATGCAAGTTATCGATAAATTTACTATAGAAAAAGGCAATTTATCGATAAATTTACTATATAAAATTCAAGTTATCGATAAATTTACTATAGAAAATGCAAGTTATCGATCAATTTACTATAGAAAATGCAAGTTATCGATAAATTTATCATAGAAAATACAAGACATTTCAAAAACAAAAAAAATGCATCTCTTGAACAAATTTGCTATTTCAAGTGAGATTAGTATATACCCAGTATAGAGAGGTTTGATTGAAAATTTATGTATTTAACGTTACTTATTCAATCATATTCATTATCGGCAATTTAAAATCAATCGAGCATTTCTACGGCAATAAATTTTCGAATTTAATGACTTCAATATTTTGCGCACAAACTAACAATTCAATTTGGAAAGCGATTACAAAACAATTTACAAGTGAAATTATTTCAATAGGTTCACAAATTGTCACATATAAAACACAAGGTCCACTCACGTCTCTCATTCCCAATCTTAAAAACTAAGGCTAAACAGGAAGGCGTTTATAGGTATAAAAGACAGTGAAAATTGGAAGAAAATATAGAAACAACACTTTACCATCAAACGTGAATTGCATTCCCCTAGAAAACGATGAATTTACGAGTGAAATTTTTATTTTTTGGACTTTTGACTGCAATGGCTGATGTCGCAACAAGTGCCAACAATGATTCATTGAAGCGCTTAATTTTGTCTTATTTCAAATATCATGGAGTACGTAGCCTCTATATTCTTAAGTGTCCTTCCAATAATACATCGGGTAAGTAAGTGAGTAACAATGCTAAGGAAAGTTCTTAAGAATTGGTTTCAAATACCTGTAAAATATTAGCTTGGAACATACCCTCCTGGACTTTATATATGATGGCCCACAACATGCCCGTACAAATATTTTCGGGTGTGGATTTCTTAGACGAAATGCCTAAACAAACCCTGTTTGGGCCGCCCATAACATTTAAGGCGTCACAAAATGACTCCTCTCGAAGGCCCTTAAAATTAAATCTGCGGCCTTTAAATCATAAGACAGGCATTATATTGAATGAATTTTATACGCCCTGTGGTCTAAACGTTTTAAGATGGTCTGCTGCCTCGGAGAATAATTATTTTACAACAAATCGTTTTTGGTTGCTAATAACACAAGATGTAGCGGATATTAGAAGCCTAGAAGATACGGAAATATTTTTACCACCAGACAGTGAGGTAAAGGTGTTAGTAAGGCACGAAGAAAACGAATATTCCCTATGGGATATTTATAAAACGGCAGCCTTTAAACCTTTGAAACTACAACTTGTAAGACTGAATTTTTCCGCGGAGAGAGACATGTTAAAAGCTTTAAAGAGGTATGGTTCGGTAATATCACGTCGAGAGAATTTAGAAGGTATTATGTTTAATACCGGTCTGGTAATAAACTTTCCCGATAAGTATACCGATATAGAGGATTTGGCTCTTAGACATATTGATACCATGGCCAAGGTTAATAATCGTTTGGTTATGGAATTGGCGAATAAATTGAATATGAGGTGAATCTTATAATCTGAACACAATAGATTTAATAAAAAAAAATTCTTTTCAAGCTTTAATACCTATCAAACGGATAACTATGGCTGGCATCAACCGAATGGTTCGTTTACTGGGTTAATGGGACGTTTCCAGCGTTACGAAGTGGATTTTGGTCAAATGGCTTTCTTTATGCGTTTGGATCGTACGGCTGTTTGTAATTTCATAGTGGAAACTTTTCGCATACGGGCAGGCATTATGTTTCGCCAGCCGCCCTTGTCTTCAGTGGAAAATATATTCACCATGCCGTTTCAATTTGATGTATGGTTGTGTTTAATTTTTCTTATTGTCATTACAATGGGCCTATTTATAATCGAATTGATATGTTCACCGTTTAAACATGAAATGGATTATTGGGATTGTGCCGTATTCGTTTGGGGTGCCGTCTGCCAGCAGGGTTTCTACGGCAATATTTCGAATCTTTCAGCACGTATTATAATATTCACAACCTTTGTGGCTTGTTTATTTTTATTCACCTCCTTCTCGGCGAATATAGTGGCTTTATTACAAAGTCCCTCAGAGGCTATAAGGAGTTTAAAGGATTTGAGTCAATCCTCTTTGGAATTGGGGGTACAGGATACCCACTACAATAGGGTATTTTTGAATGTAAGTAGTAGGAAGACTTAAATTTTCAAATATTTTTTATAAGTCCGTTCTATTTTCTATGCGAATTCTAGGAATCTACTGATCCTGTTACGCGTTTCCTGTATAGTAAAATAATTGCTCCAAAGGGTGAAAAAATTTACATGGAACCTTTTGAGGGCATACAAAAAATGCGTTATGAACGTTTTGCATTTCAAGTGGAACTGCAAACGGGTTATCAAATTATCAGTGATACTTTCAGTGAACCCGAGAAATGTGGCCTTAAGGAATTGGAACCATATAAATTGCCTAAATTAGCCATGCCAACTAGAAAGAATTTCCCCTATAAAGAACTATTCAAGAGACAGTAAGTAATTAACCAAATAAGTATCGTTCATCCTCCTTCTGTGTCGTGTTATTATAGATTACGCTGGCAACGTGAAGTGGGTTTAATGAAACGCGAAGAACGCAAATGGTTTACCCAAAGACCCCGCTGTGAAGGCCTAGGCAGTTTTGTTTCTATAGGCCTAAAGGAATGCCGTTATGCCTTTGCAGTGTTAGGCCTGGGAGTGCTCTTTGCTTGCAGCTTTTTCTGTGGGGAATTCATAATGGAAAAACTATTCCGTAAAAGAAAAAACTAAAAGCAATTCAAAAACAATTTGATTTTCGTAGAAGCAGTAAAGCACCTTTCGCACTGTGCTCCTTTGGACAGTTGGATATTATTAAATTAATTTTGCCAAAGGATGAATTAAAAGAAATCATGGAAAATTATTACACCGCGTACCACTTTTATTTTAAAGTCCTTCACATATTTATTTTAAAATTATTTTATAACTAGCAAGGGAGGGAGCAATAATTGCATCAATGAAACACAAAGTATAGTAAAGAGAAATCCATCATTTTTCTTATAAACAACTTTAATAATCTCTATGGCCTGGTGTGTAACAGAAAGCATATAACGGATAGCGCTAGTAAGACGTCTTAAGACCACACAAAACTAGGCCTGCAAGCAGATTCCGAGCACGGACATCATAAAGATTGAGTCAGACATAGGCCTCAAGTCATATACACCTAAAATTAAAATCTCAAAAGCTATAGGACAGTAACTCAATTTCATCAAGGCAGAGCCAAGCGATAATACCTCTTATAAAGCTGTGAGAGCTTGATTAGAAGGTCCTGACACAATTAAGTTATAAAACATAACAAAATTATTATGAAGTCAACTGTTTTGAATGAAGCAATGGTTCTAACAAGCGTGTACTTTTCGCAAGAAACAAAGAGATCAAGTTGTATGAGGACAATGCCAGCACACTGCACACAACGACAATAACATGCCTAAAGCTTTGTAAACTTAGATCCTCAGCTCCCAGATTACCTAACGTTCCTGCCTGTTGATTTACCTCAAAAGAGGGTAGTGATTACGGATTATTTGAGGCTTCCCATGAGCCAGTTTTACTACAAAAATATTGTTTTTCTTCTTACTACACCTTCATGTATCAAAACACTTCAAAGGATTATTAACTCAACAGCTTTATTCCTTCTTTCACCATTCAACTAACAACTTAATTTGGACAATTTTTTTTTCTTTCTTTTTTAACGCGATGATAAGAAAATCGTTGCAATCATTTCACCAACAACTACATGGTGCTGGCTATAGCTTACACTTAATGCGTACACTTAAGTGTTCATGATGGTTCATAATTACAGGCGCCAAAAGTAAAAGTAAACGAACATGCAATCCAGCACCACCTGAAAAGAATATAAAAAGCCAAAGGAAACTAAGCCAACTCAATTTACTACAGTCCAAAACGAGGAAAGCACGGAAACTTAAAAAGGCAAAGCTTTTAATAGCAATAGTAAGGGAAGCATAAGGAGTAGGAAAAGAATACAATAGCCATGCAATGGCTACTAATACCAATAATATTTTATGTTGCTTGTGCAATTTTAAGTGTTAGCAGTGAGCATAATAAGGATTTAAGAGTACACAAGCTAATATTGGCATATTTTCAATACCAGGGTGTAAGAAGTTTAAATCTGGTTATATGCCCCTTACAAAGTAATAAGACAAGTAAGTTGGTTTTGTTTGTTTGTTTGCCTCTATAAAAGACAAGCGAAATTTTAAGAACATTACTCTCTTTTTCCAGATCCTCAAATACTGAAATGGTTATCCTTTTACATGACACACAATATCCCAACGCATTTATGGTCGGGTGAGGATTATTTACAGGAAATGCCCGAGCCAGCTTTATATGGTCCTCCTAATACATTTCGTGCATATGAAAATGATTGCTCCTATCGCAAACCTTTAAAATTTCATTTGCCTTCATTGAACCATAAAACGGGAATAATTTTATTTGATTTTAATTGTGAATGTGGTTTAAATGTTTTAAGATGGGCAGCAGCTTCGGAACATAATTATTTCACTACGAATAGATTTTGGTTAATGATAGCAAAGTATGACGAGGACGTTAATGCTTTACAGGATGAAGAGATATTTTTACCACCCGACAGTGAGGTCAAGGTGTTTATACCCTCCTCCATGGAATATTTAAGCTACTCTTTGATGGATGTTTATAAAGTGGCAGCAAATAAGCCGCTTAAACATAATTTTGTAACTAAAAATGTTACCGACCAAGTCAACCTTATTAAAGCTTTGCAATTATATGGTTCTGTTATATCATTGAGAGAGAATTTAGAAGGCATAACCTTTAACACTGGCTTGGTTATAGCCTTTCCCGATATGTTTACAAATATTGAGGATTTATCTTTAAGGCATATAGACACAATATCCAAAGTTAATAATCGTTTAACGTTGGAACTGGCCAATAAATTAAATATGAGGTAAAACTAAACTAATCTACATAAAAATCATAGGTTTTCTATTGCTAAACAAATCTACTACAAATCTACCACAAATCTACTTAATTTAGCTTCAATACTCACCAAACCGATAATTATGGCTGGCATCAGCCGAATGGCTCTTTTGATGGTTTAATGGGACGTTTTCAGCGTTATGAATTGGATTTTGGCCAAATGGCCATATTTATGCGTTTGGATCGTATAGCTTTATGTGATTTTGTTGCTGAAACTTTTCGTATACGTGCCGGCATTATGTTTAGACAACCGCCCTTATCAGCAGTGGCGAATATTTTTGCCATGCCTTTCGAAAATGATGTTTGGTTATCTTTAGTGGTGTTGGTTATTGTTACCGTAGCTGTGTTTGCTTTGGAATTGTTGTTGTCACCCCAACAGCTGGATATGAATTATTGGGATTGTGCTGTTTTTGTTTGGGGTGCCATGTGCCAGCAGGGTTTTTATGTGGATGTACCTAATCGTTCGGCTCGTATTATAATATTCACCACCTTTGTGGCCACATTGTTCTTATTCACCTCCTTCTCAGCAAATATAGTGGCTTTATTACAAAGCCCTTCCGAGGCCATACACACTTTAAGCGATTTAAGTCAATCGCCTTTGGAAATTGGTGTACAGGATACTGTCTACAATAAAATTTATTTTAATGTAAAGTTTTTAAAGCATTTTCTCTAGGTAGAGCGTACCAAATTATGTTCTTGTTTTGATAATATCCTAGGAATCCACTGATCCTGTTACAAATCTGTTGTATCATAAGAAAATTGCTCCCAAGGGAGACAGTATTTATATGAGGCCTTTGGTGGGCATGAAAAAAATGCGTTCGGGAATGTTTGCCTATCAGGTGGAACTGCAGGCTGGCTATCAAATCATAAGCGATACCTTTAGTGAACCAGAAAAGTGTGGCCTTAAGGAATTGGAACCATTTCAGCTGCCCATGATTGCTGTACCAACAAGAAAGAATTTCCCCTACAAGGAGCTCTTTAGAAGGCAGTAAGTGTAGTGTGTGTGTAGTGTTTAAACCTATAAAATAAATTTCAAATAAATTTCTGTTTTAAACAAAAAATTCATTTTTTAGATTACGTTGGCAGCGTGAAGTGGGCCTTATGAATCGTGAGGAGCGTAAATGGTTTCCACAGAAGCCCAAATGTGAAGGAGGTGTTGGTGGTTTTGTTTCTATCGGTATTACTGAGTGTCGTTATGCTTTAGCCATATTCGGTTTGGGTTGTGTCTTTGCTGCTGCTGTATTATGTGTCGAGTTGGTAATGAAAAATTCTTTTAAATTATGGAAGTTCTTGAATAAGTAGTTGTCGTTGTTGTTGTTTGTTATGAAAATTTTTGTAGTCCGCTAATAAATAAACTGCTTTTATTATGTATTCTGCTTTTAATTCTTAAAAATCACTTTAAATAGGTATTGAAATTTCCTTGACCACCTGCTTCAGGATATCAGGGGTCTTAAAACACCAATTTTTAATATGTTTGCTAACACTGCACCAGGCTTCACCGTGTTTTGGTTCTGCTGCTATGCAACGTTCCAATACCTCTTGCTGTTGCTGTTCGGTTCCATGCAACAATTCAAACTTATAGAAATAAGCCCAAGCATCACCCAAATCGGGATCAATTTTCACCTAAAAAGGGGAAAGAGAAAGAAAAATTGAAAAACTTTCTTATAAAAAAGAATCTCAGGAGGGAGAGAAAATTAACTTACTGTTCTATTAAACCAATCCCGACATTTGGTGAATTTATGCTCAGACCAAAACAGTTTAGACACGGCCAGTAGAACATGAGGATCATGTTCGCATTTCTTTAAAGCATCCACAGATTTGGTTTTTCTTTGTGGCTTGGATTCCATAAATATAGCCTCGGCCCACAATTCTCCAGAGTTTGGACATTCTTGTAAAGCTCTGGCCATCATAGTACTGGCAATGTCTTTAAGATCAGCTCTTAATTCAACACGTATAGCTTCAAGCCATAAAATGGCCGTCTTAGGATTACGCAAGCGACCTCTTTCTAATATAGAACGAGCCTTGGTTAAAACTCCTTTACGTTCTTCCAAATTAGCCGACAACAACCATAAAGGTATCGAAGTAGGACACTTTTTCAATCCTAGATTATAGGTGGCTGCCGCCTCTTCTAAGCGGTGCTGCTGTTCCTCTATTTGACCCTTCATCATCCATAATTTGGGAAAATCTGGAAAAACTTCAACTGCTTCATCCAAAAGTCTGGCAGCCTCTTCCAAACGATCTAAAGCCCATTCTAAGCGAGCAGATTTCATCATTACTCTGGGTGTGGGAGCAGAACCTCTAGCTTTGGCTAGCAAACGTCTGGCCCGTTCATATTCAGCATTTTCGGATTCCAATTTAACTGCAGCCAACCAAATATCTTCCGAATTGGGATTAGCCTGGAAAGCTAAGGAAAGTATTCCTCTAGCTGCAGGTACATCGCCAGCCAACCATTTCGATTTGGCACCCATTAACCACAACACCTTCGGATTTGGGACAATGGGCTACAGCTCTTTGCAGTAAAGCCTCCAAAGATTCGCGTGTACCATGATTCTTTTCGAAATAGGCAGCTCTCAACCAAATGCTCTTTTTCGATGGGAATATTTGTAAAGCATGGGCATAAACAGCTCTTGCACATTCAAAAGCATTTTCTTTAGCACACTAAAACAAAAATAAAGAAAACCGATTAAACTCGTTAAACAGAAAACAATGTAAAATGAATGCAGAAATACTTACAAATTCAGCATCATCCATCCAGGTTTGTTTACGATCTTCCTCTTCTACTCCTACAGCGATAACAGCCTTTATAATGGCCTGACAGCAATGAACAGCGCCCGATTTCTCAGCTTCTATGGCTTCTTGGAACCAATGTTCTCTATTAATTTCCACACCATTGGCAGCCAAGGATGTAAGCGAACGATCAATAATCTTCTCCACCATATGAATATTACCATTAGCCTCTTCCAATTTGGCAGCTGTGGTCCAAATTTGACGATCTGTTGGTATATTTTCTCTTGCCTTATTCAAAACCTTGCGGGCATTTTCATATGTCTCTAGGCGAGCCAAAGCCAACCATAACTCCACACTAGTGTTACAACATTCCACGGCACGTGAAAGTAAAATTCTGGCATCATCGGGATTTTCCAATTCTACAGCAGCTTTCCACAAACGCACTGAATTGGGTATGTGTTCAAGAGCCTTGCGGAATACACGTCTTTTGGCTTTGGTTTCCGACTCTAAATCTGCTGCCTTTATCCAAATACGCACGGAAGTGGGTATGTGACGGGCAGCCTGGGCTATAACTGCTTTGGCTGTGTCTATGGGCTGTAAACGTGCTGCCTCTAACCATAAATCTTCAGATTGTGGATTGATTTCACAGCCACGCATAATTAGATTGCGGGCCATTTGCACTTTGCCTGTGACTTCTTCCAAACGGGCGGAAGCAATCCAGGCTGGCGGATGGTTAGGATTTGTTTCTCTTACACTTTTCAGCAACAAGCGTGCCTTCTTAATATCATTGATGTCACCACCGTAAGTGGGTATCATGCTTTGTAAATCGGTAAGATAACCTTTAGGATCAACCACAGTCTGTCCGGTAACAGAATCAGATACCTGCGACAGTTTCACATTCATTAAAGTATTACGGGCCTGGCCGATTTTACGCAAATCCAAATCACCGGTAGGTGTTAACATGCCTGGTGTGGCTACGCCAGGCACCATAGATGCTAAGCCAGAGGCAGGATCTAAGGTGGAGGAAGTTTCTCCACCCAAATTTCTAGACAAAACACTGTCAGGCAGGGGTGTAAATTTCTCTGCTCTAGGATTACGCTGCTTACGATTACGGCTATCACCTACTTCGGGTATATTTGACCACTCTTCCGACGTAACATTGGCTAAAGAGCGTTTTAAATCGGAAAACTGTTGTTGAATTTTGGGTCTAAAAAAGATGAAACGAAATAGTTTTGATTTATATAAAGCTATTATTGTTTTACTTAAACAATTACCTTTCTTGACGATATCTTTCCAGGTCTTCCCTTAGTCTTCTGTCTCTGTACTCTTTACGCTTTTCATCCATGCGCTTATCAATCGAATCATAAATGGCGTCGGCTTCTTCATCATCTTTATCATAAGGATCTTTAGAGAATAGGGAACCACTATAACCACTAAATTCATCATAATTGGAATCATTCAAGTCCTCATCTTCTTCTTCTTCTTCGTCTTTTTTCTTGCGCTTGGCAGCTGGCGGGGCATGGCGATCATCGGACACATCATTGGCATCACGAGCCGGACCAATATCGGAACGAGTGGTAAAACCAGTAGCACTGTTTAAAATAACAAAAAATTAATGAAATTTTGTAAAAAATATGCACAAATTAAAGGAAAACTATTAAAATAACAAAAAAAACAAAATGTCTACTTACCCTCTACCCACGCCGGCCACATAGCCTAGAGGTGCTGGTACACCCAAAAAGTGTTTCTTATTGCGATTTGCTATAACCGCTGCTGTTATATTTGACATTTTCGTTTAAAATCCTATAAAATTTTTATGAAAAATCACTAATTTTTGCTTTTTTTTTAATTAAAACTGGAGATAAACGTTTTCAATTGTATTTTTTCACGCACTGACAACAAAATCTTTTAATAAACTAAGCATATGTTTAAAAGTGCTGCCAAGTTTCAATATTAATTGGGAAAACAAATAATGGCTGGCAGTGCTAAAAAATAATGGTTTCTCAATGTAATCAAAGCAAAAGAACCGTTAGAAATTCTAATTCAATTCCATAATGCTGGATTGCAGCTGCAACGAAAGTAATGCCAAGGCGGCTAGGCTAACCTACAAAAAAAAAGCGTTGAAATTTTAATTTTGAATTTATTTTTAAACTATTTTTTCCCCATTTCATTTGAAAAAAAATAGTCCAAAATTTTAATTATTTTGTACTGAGAAAAATTCAAAATTAAATAAACAACAAAACAAAAGCAATAAATCAACAAAAGTATTAAACCTTAACAACTAGGCATTATCATTAGCTTCCTCCATTTCCAATTCTTTGGCCAATAAATGGGTGCGGTCTCTTAAAGTCTGCTGCATCTCTGGCTCTAATTTCATGATATCAATAGCCTCTTTAAGCAATTCCATGGATTCCAAGAACTTATCCTAAGAAAGCATACATTTTTATAAAACAAAAAACTAAAATATTTTCTAAAACAAAAAACCCTTTACCCGGGTAGCACTGTGTGTTAGCAAACCATTTATATATTCACGTTTCGTTTGTACAAACATCGCCTCCTGTAAATCCAATAATAAATTGCCTCTAAATATACTCCAGCCACTGTCTAATACCTCAGCCACTTCCAAAAGCTCATGGCAGAGATCAATTTTACGCTTAATGGCAGCATCATTCAATTCTGTTTAAGAAAAATAAAGATTTTATCCTTAAAATTCCATTTTTCCATTTTTTTTAGATTTGATTCCCTTACCCAACAAACTAAAGCGGGGAGCATTGCCGTATAACTGGGTCAAAGCGT
Organism: Sarcophaga peregrina; assembly: GCA_014635995.1. Classification (NCBI taxonomy): domain Eukaryota; kingdom Metazoa; phylum Arthropoda; class Insecta; order Diptera; family Sarcophagidae; genus Sarcophaga; species Sarcophaga peregrina. The sequence continues at coordinate 6,373,761 of CM025792.1, read as the reverse complement.
ATTTCACTTGCAATACGTGGGTATTTTTCTCATGCAATATTTCACGATAACGGAAGAGAAATTCTTCAAAGGCTTTCACAGATGTCTTGTCCAAAGAGTCAATTTCTTTAAGCATGGCTGCATTGCCAAGATTAATTTGTTTAGCTGACAATTGATGAGGACATAATTGACAACGCCAGACCGCGGAATTATCCATGGGATTTGTTGAGACAACCTGAAAAAATTGAAAAGGAAGGGAAGTATTTTTATTTTGAATGAAAAAAACAAGCAAGCAAACATTTTTCTTACCTTTCCCACTTTACATTTGCTGCACATGATGGCCCCGGCAAATGTATCCAACTCGGTGGGATCCCGGCATCTTTTACAAGTACAATCAAAACATTTGGCCTGGGCCAAATGCTCTCTTCTCATGAGAGTACTTTTCAAAGGTTGCGTATAAGAAGTACAAATAATTTCGCCCTTGGCTATAAGCCGTTTGGCAATAAAAACAATATTCATTTGTTCATCAAACGTATGCCGGGCATTAGAGACACAATCATGCGACAACATGGCCGCTAAAGGGTAAATGGCACGTACACGACGATTTTCCAAAGTTTGACGCACTTCGAAGGCATTCGTATCTAAACGGGCAGCTACACGTAAAATCTCCTCTTCACTCCAATCGGTCATGCCTAAAATGGTTTTGATAAAGGTCAGTAAATTGGCACGCAACACTTTATACAGGGGCGTATCTAAACGTTCTTGCAAATGATCCTCAAGAGCAGCAAATTTTTCATATTGAGCGGGATTTTTTTGCTTTAAAAGCATACAGCGTAAGGGCAAGATGACACAATAGGCGGATTCTTTTTTACGGGTCTGTTCATTGGACGCTTTGTAATCGATTTTTGCCGAAAATTTACGTGAAGCCATAAGATTACATTCGTCCTTGTGATATGGTGACGATTCACAATCCGGGCCACATAAAGGCCAGGCACAACCTTTACATTTATAATAGTTATTAATAGGGCTATCCAAGGTACGATGGCAACCCAAACATAAAGGTGAACAAGCTACCTTTGGCCCATAGATGAGAGGTGGTTCCTTTAAGATAATCTCACCCATTTTAATGTCACGTGTAGCACGTACATGACGTCCCAATATATCGTTTTTGGCAATCTGTAATTAATTTTTGTTTTACTACAATGAAATGAAATTAAAATGAATGCTGTTTTTACCTCATAACATTTACATTCGGCCTTATGGCCTTTTTTCCAATCGATTTTCTGATGCTCTTTACCACAATAGTACACCTGTTTGCAGGCTATACACTTTAATGAGGCGGGCACTCCACATACTGCACATTTCGTGGGATTTGTCATTTGTTTTAAATTCTATTAGTGTTGTTGTTGTTGTTGTTGTTGTATTTTAATAAATGATTTTTAATTAATTTTCAGAATATTAAAAATATATTTCTTCCTTGGTTGGTTTGTTGGATGTTTTTTTATTTTCTATTTTATTTCGTTTGCGTAATCGATATTAAAGATCTTCAAAGCGAGAGTAAGAAAACAAAAAAAAGCGCCAACAAACAACCACTATGAATCGGAAAAGACAAATGAAATGAAATGATTTTCCTACACAAAAAGAGAGAAGACAAGGAAAATTTCGATCCACCAAAACACAACACAAGCAAGCAGTGGCTGGCTAGCTATGGGAAATGAAAAACTGCACCATGTCGCAGAAATAAAATGTAATCGAAAAGCAAAAATCACCGAAATATAGAAAAAATAATGGCCAACAAACAAATCTCTAAACAATAACAACAAAAACAATAAGCATGACGAGACATGATTGTCAACAACAACAAGAAATATCAAACGAAACAATAAACAAGGAAAGTAAAAGAGAAATATAGAGAGATAAAGCATTAGCAGAGTAACAGTAAAAAAAAGAAACGATAAACAATTAATGAACACAACAAATTCATCCATTTGTCTGAAAAATTATCGCCACATATTATGTATAGAATACAGTATGTACAGCAGAGCAGCGTATGGGGGGGTTCATGATGACGACAAAATCTCAAAAAGAAAGAAAAACAATAGAACCAATATATAGGCTATAAAAGAATCAAATCATTACCAGCAGAATAGGTTCAATGCTTGCAACAGAATGCCAAATCGACTTTAGTTTCAACAGTCTTAAGTAAAGCTACTTTGCAATCATATAGGGTTCCGTTATATAACAGAATGCCAAATCTACTTTAGTTTCAATACTCTTAAGTACAGCAGCTACTTTGCAATCATAGGGTTCCGTTATATCCTTGAGAAAGAATTTAAAGGGCATAACCTTTAACACAATGCATGCACGTTCAAGTGCTAAACGGGGTGGTAACTTAACACGTACATGCATGTGCATATGTATACACCTAGTAACACAGACATAGTGCACCGCTTTTGTTTAATATACGGCCGTTCCATTTTTAACCGCATAATACTGGAGCAGCATTAAGCGGGGTCTTTATGTAATCCTTTTAATAGCAATAGTAAGGGAATCATAAGGTGTAGGGAAAAAGCCCAATAGCCATGCAATGGCTACTAATACCAATAATATTTTATGTAGTTTGTGCAATTTTAAGTGCTAACAGTGAGCATAATAAGAATTTAGGAGTACACAAGCTAATATTGGCATATTTTCAATACCAGGGTGTAAGAAGTTTAAATCTGGTTATATGCCCCTTACAAAGTAATAAAACAAGTAAGTTGGATTTGTTTGTTTGTTTGTTTGCCTCCATAAAAGACAACAAACGGAACTTTAAGAATTTTTTCATTCTTCTTTCCAGATTCCCATACCCTTAAATGGTTATCCTTTTACATGACACACAATATCCCAACGCATTTATGGTCGGGTGAGGATTATTTACAGGAAATGCCCGAGCCAGCTTTAAATGGTCCCCCTAATACTTTTCGTGCATATGAAAATGATTCCTCCTATCGTAAATCTTTAAAATTTCATTTGCCTTCATTGAACCATAAAACGGGAATAATTTTATTTGATTTTAATTGTGAATGTGGTTTAAATGTTTTAAGATGGTCATCAGCCTCGGAACATAATTATTTTACTACGAATAGATTTTGGTTAATGATAGCAAAGTATGACGAGGACATTAATGCTTTACAGGATGAAGAGATATTTTTACCCCGCGACAGTGAAGTCAAGGTATTTATACCCTCCTCCATGGAATATTTAAGCTACTCTTTGATGGATGTTTATAAAGTGGCAGCAAATAAGCCGCTTAAACATAATTTTGTAACTAAAAATGTTACCGACCAAGTCAGCCTTATAAAAGCTTTGCAATTATATGGTTCTGTTATATCATTGAGAGAGAATTTAGAAGGCATAACCTTTAATACAGGCTTGGTTATAGCCTTTCCCGATATGTTTACAAATATTGAGGATTTATCTTTAAGGCATATAGACACAATATCAAAAGTTAATAATCGTTTAACCTTGGAACTGGCCAATAAATTAAATATGAGGTAAAACTAAACTAATCTACATAAAAATCATAGGTTTTCTATTGCCAAACAAATCTACTACAAATCTACTTAATTTAGCTTCAATACTCACCAAACCGATAACTATGGCTGGCATCAGCCGAATGGCTCTTTTGATGGTTTAATGGGACGTTTTCAGCGTTATGAATTGGATTTTGGCCAAATGGCAATATTTATGCGTTTGGATCGTATAGCTTTATGTGATTTTGTTGCTGAAACTTTTCGTATACGTGCCGGCATTATGTTTAGACAACCGCCCTTATCAGCAGTAGCGAATATTTTTGCCATGCCTTTTGAAAATGATGTTTGGTTATCTTTAGTGGTGTTGGTTATTGTTACCGTAGCTGTGTTTGCTTTGGAATTGTTGTTGTCACCCCAACAGCTGGATATGAATTATTGGGATTGTGCTGTTTTTGTTTGGGGTGCCATGTGCCAGCAGGGTTTTTATGTGGATGTACCTAATCGTTCGGCTCGTATTATAATATTCACCACCTTTGTGGCTACATTGTTCTTATTCACCTCCTTCTCAGCAAATATAGTGGGGCTTTATTACAAAGCCCTTCCGAGGCCATACATACTTCAAGCGATTGAAGTCAATCGCCTTTGGAAATTGGTGTACAGGATACTGTCTACAATAAAATTTATTTTAATGTAAAGTTTTTAAAGCATTTTCTCTAGGTAGAGCGTACCAAATTATGTTCTTGTTTTGATAATATCCTAGGAATCCACTGATCCTGTTACAAATCTGTTGTATCATAAGAAAATTGCTCCCAAGGGAGACAGTATTTATATGAGGCCTTTGGTGGGCATGAAAAAAATGCGTTCGGGAATGTTTGCCTTATCAAATCATAAGCGATACCTTTAGTGAACCTGAAAAGTGTGGCCTTAAGGAATTGGAACCATTTCAGCTGCCCATGATTGCTGTGCCGACAAGAAAGAATTTCCTTTATAAGGAGCTCTTTAGAAGGCAGTAAGTGTAGCGTGTAGTGTTGTGGTAAACCTAGAAAATAAATTTCAGTTTTAGAGGCTTATATTAACGGTAATACAAATTTGAAAATAATTATCAATTTAAAGGCGATAAATTGGCCTATGTTAAGGGGATCTATTGGATAAATCTTATAATTAAACTGCCCAAGAAGAGAGTTTTCTCTCTCTCAATACTTTTGCTAATCAATTCACTGGTACTCTCTAGTGTTTTTTTGTTTACACTTTCATTTTCATTTTAATCTCTTTAATTTATAAAAATAGAATGACAATACAACAACAACAAAAGAAAAAAGCCCCCCCGAAACAAATAATTCTATTCGAAAACAATATTTTATGGTTGAGAGAGGCGCATAAACACTTTTCGAATAGAGGAGAGAGAGAGAGAGAAATATAAAAACAGTTCCCCCCTTCCTTTTCCTGCTGTTGTAAAAGATGAAAATGAACAGAATGAAACAAATGGTGTCTGACAGTTAAATGACATGTTCAACAACGAAAATAATTTATTTTCAAAACGCGATAAAAATTAATTTAAATGTACTACAGGCAGCCAACAATTGAAACAATTTTGGTTAGGCTCTACTAAAAAAAAAATTTCTTTCTTTTTTTATTGAAAATAATTATTGGAAAGTTATTAAAAATATTCGCACTGGTATCAGTAACTCATTTCCAAAATAATTTTAGAAGAGAAAAAAAACCGTCTTCCTTGCTGTAGAGTCGACGAGCTCATAATTTTCGAATTTGAAATTTAATTTCATAAATGAAACAAAATAATTATTCTTTTAATATTTAATAATTTATTTATTTTTAAATTTTTCGATATTTATTTCTATTTGAATTATTGTATTGTATTGTTATTAATTTAAAAAATTAATAAATTAAAAAAAAAATTTAATTAAATTGTAGGAAATCAGTCTTTCTTTTAAAAATAAATTTAAAAATTCATACACTTTTCAGCTGTTAATTATTATTAAACTTTATAAAATGATAATGATTGATAATTAATTACGTTTAATACTTAATAATTTAATTTTTAAAGTTTAATTTAATTCAATTACAAATTCGTTAGAGCAAAAGATTAATTACTATCTAAATATGAATATAAATTTATGAAATAAAATTTTAAAAAAAAATTAAAATTAATTTCGAAATTTATTTACGACTTTACCAATTAAAATATTTATTTATGTATGTATACATACATATATGTAAACACTGTTGTATATTATTTATTAAAGGGTTCTTATAATTATTATTTGTTTTAAATTTGAAGCGCTGTTACATTTAGTTGAGATTATTATTCCTTTTTTTTGTTTTTTAATTTTATTTTGAATTTAAAAAATTATTAAATAATTATGTTTAAATTATTATTATTTTTTTTTTTGGAGCAGTATGGATGAACTAAAAGAGGAATTAATTGTCAATCTATCTCTTGATCATGAAAATATTAAATGTCTATAGATAGCAAAAGTCCTTGCTAACAGTCTTGACAAGAATGATTTCTTAAATAACAATTTCCACAACAAAAATCCTTCAAATTCCCTTCTCCTTCTTTTCATCAAACTTGAAAAATGTTATCCAACCGGTGTTTCGTCGCTAAAAGACTGGCATATATAGAACCCAAAAAAAAACATGACTACCTGACATACTGAGTGTGTATGTGTAATTAGTTGGAAGCTGGTGTCTGTAGAAGTAGAAAAAATCTGTCGGTTCTTTTAGTTAAACAAAATAGATGCTGCTTCACATCAAGATGACTTTGTTGACAGGTTTACAGTTCTGGACATTATCATTTTACGGTAGGGACTGAGAATAATAATATCAATCGGTTCTCAATTGTGCCAGGATGGATGTCATCTGCCAATAGGACACTCTATTATAACCATATTTATGCATATCATCAAATAACGCCTGCTGATGTATGTAGTTCTGTGTTACAACCAGTACAGATGTCTGGTTAGCAACGAATAGTGTTGAGCTATTGATGTATCAAGAATGTTAGCCCTCAAATTTGTTATTCCAGTGATTTCCAGTAGATGATAAATACGAGTTATCGTAACACAGCCACATGAAAGCTTAGGTGCTTGACTCCACGTGATTTCACATTCCCTCCATTTTTAGCCTGCACAATCCAGTATCCAGAGCGACTAATTCTCTTATAAGTATTATTTCTGATGCCTTTACCTTGTATTCCATAAGGAACTAATGATTGCTACTAGAAATACTAGTCATCTTAACAAAGCCATATGAAAACTTAGGTGCTTGGGTCCACATGGTTTGACATTACCTCCATTTGCAGCTTGCACACTCCAGAATCCAGAGCAACTAATTCTCTTGTAAGTATTATTTCTGATGCCTTTAACTCGTATCCCACAGGGAAGTAATAATTGCACCGATAAATACTAGTCATCTTAACTAAGCCATATGAAAGTTTAGGTGCGTGCATCTATGTGATTTCACATTCCCTCCATTTTCATACTGCTTAATACAGAATCCAGAGTGACTAAATCTCTTGAAAGTATTATTTCTGATGCCTTTACTCGTATCTCATAAGGAACTAACGATTGTCACGATAAATACTAGTCATCTTAACAAAGCCATACGAAAGCTTGGGTGCTTGGGTCCACGTGAATTTACGTTACGTCCTTTTGTAGCCTCTACAATCCTGAATAGAGCGACTAATTCTCTTGTAAGTATTATTTCTAATGCCTTTAACTCGTATTCCATAAGGAACTAACGACAGCGACGATAAATACTAGTCATCTTAACAAAGCCATACGAAAGCTTGGGTGCTTGGGTCCACGTGAATTTACGTTACGTCCTTTTGTAGCCTCTACAATCCTGAATAGAGCGACTAATTCTCTTGTAAGTATTATTTCTGATGGCTTTAACTCGTATTCCACAAGGAAATAATAACTCCTACGATAAATACATCATCTTAACAAAGCCATGTGAAAGTTTGGGTGCTAGGGTCCACGTAATTTGACGTTACGTCATTTTGTAGCCTCTACAATCCTGAATAGAGCGACTAATTCTCTTGTAAGCAATATTTCTTATGCCTTTAACTCGTATTCCATAAGGAACTAACGACAACGACTATAAATACTATATCTTAACAAAGCCATATGAAAGCTTGGGTTATCGTAATTTGACGTTCCCTCCATTTTCAGCCTGCTTAATACAGAATCCAAAGCGACTAATTCTCTTGAAAGTATTAGTTCTTATGCCTTTAACTTGTATTCCATAAGGAACTAATGATTGCCTCAAATACTGCATACCAGCTGGGCTCTTTGCGTTCCTTTTAATGTAAGTGGCATGTGATAAAGATATGTCCATGCAGGGGATAACGTAACGTAACGTAACGTAACGTAACGTAAAGCAAAATTCCTTTACATTAAATCGAAAGGGAAAATATTTATTGTATTGTCAGCTAGCCATACTGCCACCTGCCTCCTTCTTCTTTACTTATTTCATTTGATTTCAGTTTAGTTTAGTATTTGTTTATGTTTTATTAAAACATTTTTCTTAATGAAAACTTAATTGATTTGATTTTAAATATTTTTTTACATTTACACATACATACAGGAGAGTGGGGAATAAAATGTTTTCATATTCAATTGATTACAAATAGATGATTTTAATTATAAAAAAAAAATTGTTTTTTTTGTTTTTGTTTTTGTTTTTTTTTCTAAAGACAACAATAAATTGGATTCAAAAAGTCTTTAAACTTAAGCACTTTTGATCTTTTTTTTTTGATATATTTTCTGTTTGTTTGTTTTTTTGTTTTATTTTATAAATATTAAATACTTGAAAAGTAAATTAAAAAATTCTTTACATTAAATTAAAATTAAATTGATTTTCTTATTTAATTTTTATTTTTCTATAAATACATACATACATGAAGCCTCCCTGAAGGAAATATGTCGACAAGTGTCTTCAAGTCACCAGTTTTGTCGTCTATATTGGTGACTTTATGGATACGTTGTGATCGGATCGTCAATTGTTATTTAATTTGTTTTTGATGAGAAAAAAATTGTCAATTGTCAAATTATAAAAATAAAAGTAGTGGAAATCAGACAATTATAAATAAGTCCAAGTGTGAATTGTGAAATTTTTTTTGTCTAAAATTGATTTTCCAAAATATAGTTTGCGGGAGAAGATAAAAAATTTGTATATGCATGGACACAATTGTTAAACAAAATGAAAATTTCTTCAAATCTTATGGAATTTTGCGCTACCGACTCTGTTAAGAAAGACAGAGAGAATTTGATGCTCACAATGACAACAGTATTATTATGCTGTTCTATATAAAATATAATTTTTATCAATGAAAATATTAATTTTTTAATTTCTAATTATTTTTTGCCATTAGTGTTAGATATAAGCTTTTAAATGAGATATCGTTCATTAAATTTGATGCGGTGGTATGAGAGATATTTGCAACCGACAAAGAAATGGTCCCAAAAAGAGTACTTATTCACGATATAGTCAATAGCACTAACGCCAGAAATAGATTTTCAATGACACGAACCTGTTAAATGTCTATGATAAATAACATTGGCTGGGATATAAAATGTCACTAGTACTGGTGACTGTGTCAATAGTAAGTCAGTAGAGTTTCACTGTTGGCATTTCCTACAGGGGCTTTTTATTAGTTACTTTATTGGTTTTTGTTTTTTTATTTTAATTTTTATATTTCAATTGATTTGATTTAAAAAATGTGGTTTAAGAAATATATTTTCTTAAAAAAAAAAAAAAAAAGGGAGGAGAAGGAGGAGCAGGTCATTTTATATAGAGATTGGTAAAGTTATTGGAAAATTTTATTTCGAAAATATTCACACATAAAATTGATTTCTTTGTATGTTTATTTTATAATAAAAAAATGAAAACATTTTTGTCAATACTCAATAGAGTAATACAATGACTAAAAAAAAGCTCTTAAAAAGATTGAAAATTGTTTTTATAAAATCTCAAGTGTTTCTTTATTTATTATAGGTTTTCATAAACAAATATTTGCTTTGCTTTGCTTTCCTTTCAGAAAATCCAAGAAAATTCAAATTAATTTTCAATTGGTTTTTGGAATTCATATGTGGTTCTTTCTCTTGGTAAACCTCAAGTGGTTTAAATTTTAATTTTTAAAAATCAATTATTATTGCATAAAAAAATTTTTTTTCTCAATTATAACAACAAATTATATTGTTGGTTAGGAAATCCCCATAAAAGATAACAAACAATAATGAAAACATAAGAAAGTATAAATCGATTACAAATGTAAATAAAATATTAAAAAAAAAAAAAATTAAATATTTAAAAAATAAAAAAGTACGAATTAATTTAATAGGGTTTTCTTTTCTACCAAAAAAAAAAAATGTGCATTTTATTAAGGCAAAATGCAATTTTGCGTTTGTTTCTTATGGTGTTTTCTTTTCTACCAAAAAAATGTGCATTTTATTAAAGCAAAATGCAATTTTGCGTTCGTTTCTTAAAAATGTTTCGCCCTCTAAAATGGTGGTATGTTTTATTCTAATGGTGTTTTCTTTTCTACCAAAAATGTGCATTTTATTAAGGCAAAATGCAATTTTGCGTTTGTTTCTTATGGTGTTTTCTTTTCTACCAAAAAAAATGTGCATTTTATTAAGGCAAAATGCAATTTTGCGTTTGTTTCTTAAAAATGTTTCGCCCTCTAAAATGCCCTGTAAAGCAAATGACTTTTGTTTATTTATAGGGCTACCACCAGATGATATTTAAAACAAAAGTCGCCTGGTATTGTTATTCAATTTGAAGTTAATTTTTTCATTGTTTTGTTAAGTAACCTTAAGAAAACATTACATTATTAAAGCTACATGGTCCGTAATATAAAAAATTGCATTCAATGTTAGAAAAAAATGCTCTCAAAAAATAATCTTGAAAAATTGCCGATCTGGCAACATCTTTAACATATTTTTAGATCTAAAACCTTTTTTATGAAAACATTTTATGCGAAAATTGAAATAAATCAGATATTAGGATTCATCTTCGTCATCCGATGAAGAAGAATTACTGAATTTATTTCAAGATACATAGTCAACAGCCGTCGCGGCAAACACAGGGCATACATACCCTTTTTTTAAATATTTGTGTTATGTTCTCTCAAATAAAAAATGACATTACGACAGGGTTGGTCAAAAATTTTTTTAATGCACCTTGTAAGAGGGTGACATTTTCTTTGTAGAAAAGAAAACACCATAAGAAAACTGTTGCCTTTTCTTTAAAAAACGTAAAAAGTTTCGTTACTTATCACTTGGTTTCTTTTTGTTTTTTAACTGAGACCAACACTCAGAGGACAACTCCTATTCAAAAATGGCCATATGTTGAGATGCCAAAAAAAATTACTTACCGGACAATGACAGGACAGAAGGAGGTATGCAGTCAAATCGTGTTGTATTATCACGAATATTTTAATGACAATTCTGAATTCTAAATGTAATGCATAATGCGGTTCACTGGACAATCAACCACAAAAGGATGTGCTCTGCGAGACGCTCGAGTACCACGTAAAAATATGTGATTATCGGGAACCAAGCTTCTTATCTCTCGAGAACACCTCCCATTATAGTACCGATAGAACAATGAAACACACGCCACATTGCGACGATACTCCAACGAATCAATAGAGTTGGATACCCTACTGTCATTAATAAGCACCTTCTCCTGTACGCGGTCGAGAAGCTTCAAAATAGACTTTGCCCGACAATTTCTTATCGGAAAATGAAAATAGGAGAGTAGTGAAAGGTATGCAGACAATTCGTGTTGTATTATTTTGATAACCAGTGGTATAAATTAGATTAGGTTAGAGGACGTCTACAGAACCCGGAGGTCGAATAGATCCATTGTACAATGTCCTAGCTTCTCACACTACTCGTGTTGGTGGGCGTTACTTTTATACACGAGTGGCGGAACCTACAGTTTAAAGTCGACTCCAAACGATAGATTTTTTGAGAAGCTTTTTCATGACAATTTTATTTACTCTCAGAGTTTTTGTCAGAAATCTGCTGAGAGGAAGTCGCCGAAGAAATATTTTCATATTTTTTGTTTTGATGTCTAGCCTGGGATTTGAACTTGGGCCTTTTGTCTAATAAGCCAACATACTACCTACTAGACCATGGCGAATTCTAAAACCAGAGGTATACTGTCTGACCTAGGATTAGAACTCGGGCCTTTCGTCTAATAAGCCAACCTACCTACCTACTAGACCATGGCGAATTCTAAACCCATGGGGGTATACCTTTTTTAGATTTTTTTTTCTTACAGAATCAAACGTACCAGAATTTCTGTTGGGTGGTATCCAACCCCCGCCAGATTAGTACTCTGTAAACTATACTAGTGGCGCATTCGTGCCTTAGCACTAAACGAAATCACAATAAAACTAGTAAAGAAATGAAGAGCGATCAATAGAACTTTTAACAGAAGGAAAGAGATCTGCTCATTAGCAAACAATTTTCAAAACACAAATTATATAGACAAACACTCCCTTCTATAAGAGGATTGCTTAAGGACTTGTTATTAAATTGTTTGCATATTACAGTGACAAACAAAAAAAATTTGGATGATATATGAAATAAAATTTTTAACAATAAAAGCCTATAGCTTATGCAAACTGTAAGTTTTCGTTAAATGAACATGAGACAGAGAGTACTCAAGATAGTACGAATCAACTGAATACCAACAATGGGAAGTTGATCGCAGCCATGAAAACAAAGACATTGTATTCGTGACACATAATAATATGCAACAGGTACAAATTCCTGCAACGATTGCCAACGTACATTCATTACAACATTGGTTATTACAATCCCATAAGTTAGGCTTAAAAAAACCAATCAAAACCCTATGAAAACCCCTCCCCTAGCAAAAACTAGTTCCCATTTCTATGAGTTCATTAGACTTTTTGAAATTGAATTTGAAAATAAAATTTATAATATGATATTGGAAATCTGTACTTACTTAGATAATAATTGCTGCTTACGATCCTATTGTCTTATGGAATGAGGAGTATTGTATTAAATTCTTCTTGTCTTGTCTGGTCTTGCTATTACCCTCAAGAAGGTTCTGTTTAAACCTGAATTTTTGACTTGCAATTAATTGGGGCTCTTGACGCTCCTTGTTACAAACTAAGCCAGAAGTCTACTTGCAAAAGCTTTTCTTGCATAAATCTGGCAGTTGGGGCTCTTGATGCCCTTTGTTATGTACTAAGCCAGAGGGCTAACTTGCAAAAGTATTTCTTGCTTAACTCTTTCAATTGGGGCTCTTGACGCCCCTTGTATTATAGAACGAGGAGCACTAGATAGAATACTTCATGTCTTGTCTTATCTGGTCTTGTTATTACCAAATTTCTTGCTTTCAGCATCAAGAAGATTTTCCATAAACCTGAACTTTCAACTTGCAATTAGAAATCTTGGCGCCCTTTGTTATGAACTAAGCCAGAGAGCTTACTTGCAAAAGCTTTGCTTGCTTAAATATTGCAAAAGGGGGCTCTTGACGCCCTTTGTAATGAACTAAGCCAGAGAGAGCTTACTTGCAAAAGCTGTTGTTGCTTAAATCTTGCAATTGGAGCTCTTGACGCCCCTTGTGTTATAGAACGAGGAAGATTGGAAAGAATTCATCTTGTCTGGTCTTGTTATTAACCAATTTCTTGCTTTCAGCATCAAGGAGTTTCTTCTTAAACCTTGACGCCCCTTGTCTTGTAGAACAAGGAGAATTGGATAGAACTCTGCTTGTACGATCTGATTTCTAGCTTTCAGCATCAAGGAGTTTCTTCTTAAACCTAAGCTTTCTACATGCAATTAGAACTCTTGACGCTCCTTGTTACGAATTAAGCCAGAGAGCTTACTTGCAAAAGCTTTTCTTGCATAAATCTGGCAGTTGGGGCTCTTGACGCCCTTTGTGTTATAGACTGAGGAGCATTGAATGGAATCGTTCTCATCTATTACCTAAATTCTGGCTTTCAGCATCAAGAAGATTCTCCTTAAACCTGAACTGTCAACTTGCAATTAATTAGGGCTCTTGACACCCCTTGTTACGAACTAAGCCGGAGAGTTTACTTGCAAAAGCTTTACTTGTTTGACGCCTTTTGTTACGAACTAAGCCAGAGAGCTTACTTGCAAAAGCTTTTTTTGTTTAAATCTTGCACTTAGGGCACTTGACGCCCCTTGTTACGAACTAAGCCAGAGAGCTTACTTGCAAAAGCTTGTCTTGCTTAAATCTTGCAATTAGGGCTCTTGACGCCCTTTGTTACGAACTAAGCCAGATAGCTTACTTGCAAAAGCTTGGCTTGCTTAAATTTATTGCTGCTTAATTAAATTTGAAACGCCAATATTATTCTACGTTAAAGTTGAAATATACAAAGGATAAGAGCTATACATAAGCGTAAATTTTGTTTATTGCGAAAAGGTTTTGCTAATTAGCATTCCGCTTGAAGGCAAAATAGCATATCATCGTTTAATAAATTTTTACGTTTTTTATAGGAAAACCAATGTTTTTTAATTTTCGGTAAGTTGGTGTCACAATGTAAATCAACTGCTCTATTATGGAAGCTTTGATTTTTTGTTGAGAAGTATTTCGATTTCTGCTCGATAACAGCAATGCAAGACGATGCAAGAGTGGCAGGCAGCAAGCTGTTGAAACGTTTTTAACCTTTTTTTTTAAACTTTTAAATTCATCTGCCATTAAACAAATCAATTGAATATGTTTTCTTCAATCATTTCAATTTTGTTTTTGTTTTCGTTTAATTGCTTAAAAGCAATTAGTCAAGTCAGCGTCTAATAAAACGAATCGATAGACAAATTTTAAATGACCTTTTAACAGATGAAACTGATAACAGATAACAAGAAGGCAAAGAAATAAAACGTTTTAAAATAATAAAAAATAAAACAGCCAATAATGTAACAGCGCCAGCCAGCCATTCATTAATCAATTAAAAAGCAGCCCAAGAAGAAAATCTTTTAATGGATTTTGAAAATAATTTTTAAGAGAGTTTTCTTCTCGTCCAAATTGATTTCCATATGAGGAATACTACAATTTAATGATGCATTGCAATTAACATGACGCCTAAGCGTTCCTCTTCTCCTCCTCCATCTCCACACTCCATTATATTTCTTAGCATTTCGAAAACATTTCGAAAACAATTAGAAAGCAAATGATGACGAAGAAAATAAATGAATTTCTCTTTTTGGTTATTGTTGTTGTTGTTTTTTGTTTTGTATATAAATATTGTTGTATTTGTATTATAATGTAGATTTGTTGTTTTTGTTGTTTATATACTATATATGTATGTATATATACTGTATATTATATATTATATAAATAAAAAGAGTTTTAAACATCTATAGTAGGAATAGCAATAGTAGTAGTTGTAGTATCAGCAGGAGTGGTAGTGGTAGTAATAACAGGAGTAGTAGTTGTAGTAATAACAGGAGTAGTAGTAATAGCAGTAGCAATAGTAGTACTAGTAATAGCAGGAGTGGTAGTAGTGGTATACTATTTACTATAGCAATAGCAATAGTAGTAGTAGTAATAGTGGGAGTGGTAGTAGTAGCAGGACTATACTATATACTATATCAGTAGCAATAGTACTAGTAGTAGTAATAGCAGGAGTGGTAGTAATAGTAGCACTATAGTATATTCTATAGCAATAGCATATATACTATAGCAGTAGTAAAATAGTAGTAGTAATAGCAGGAGTGGTAGTGGTAGTATACTATTTACTACATCAGTAGCAATAGTAGTAGTAGTAATAATAGCAGGAGTGGTAGTAGTAGTATACTATACTATATACTATGTATAGCAGTAGCAATAGTAGTACAAGTAATAGCAGGAGTGGTAGTAGTAGTAGTGATAGCAGGAGTGGTAGTAGTATACTATATACTATAGCAGTAGCAATAGTAGTACTAGTAATAGCAGGAGTGGTAGTAGTAGTATACTATATACTATAGCAATAGTCGTAGTAGTAACAGCAGGAGTGGTAGTAATAGTATACTATTTACTATAGCAATAGCAATAGTAGTACTAGTAATAGTGGGAGTGGTAACAGTAGTAGCACTATACTATTTACTATATCAGTAGCAATAGTAGTAGTAGTAGTTGTTGTAATAATAGAAGTGGTAGTAGTAGTAGTTGAGCTTAGATTTAAATTTTAAGTTTAAGTTTTAAGATTAATTTAATTTAAACTATTTTAGTTTATTACACTAAATAAGTGAGTGTTTGGGGGGGGGGTGGGGGGTATAATTCATTCTTCTTTCTCTTCGAAATGATGATAATGATGATGTATATGCTCATGTACATAACGATGTATAAGTGAAGAGGTGGTAGAGGAGTTATTAGCACCATTGTTTGTAGATGTATTTGTATTTGCCGTATTAGCATTGGAACCGCTATGATTACTATTATTGCTATTACGGCCACTTTCCACTATCTGGCCCATATCTTCTTCTTCAAGCTCTTCGTCAATTTCCTCCTCTTCTTCTTCTTCGTCGTCGTCATCTTCTAAATCCTCATCAATTTCCAAATCATTCTCATGTAAACTGCTATGAAGATTATGTACCACCACCTCGTCCGTTTCACTTACAACACCCACACTAAGCAGGGTATCAACATTAACGGTAAGATTAGCTTTTTGTGCCGTTAATTCATCCGTTATTTTATCAATGTCCACCAACGTGGCCTCAGCTACCTGTCTGTTTTCGTTGGTTTGATTTAGTTGCAATGGATTTATAATATCCTGCGGTGAATTAATATCCTCATCACTGGTTTGTCCCAAAAGATTTTCACATTCTAATGGATCCCCCCCAACGATGGATATGGTGGATGATGGTGGTGGCGCCCTTAAGCAAATGCTATTGTTGCTTAGCTTTGAATCATTGGCGGCAGTGATAGCTTGGCTGTCTAACTGTAAAGCAGTTGTTCTCCTTTGTCTAGTAACTCGTTGTTGCTTGCGTCTTTGATTGCAATCCCTTGCATTGGAGGCGGATGATGATACTAGATTGGTTTGTTGCAGTTTCTCGCTTAGTTTGGCATACAACAGCTGATCATAGCTTTTCACTTGATCCCTACGCCATTTATCCAATTCACTTAATGATGGTTTCTCGGTATTTGGACTTAGCAAATGTAAAGCCGACAAATTATGTTTGGAGGAGGAGGGCAAACGTTGATAGCCATGATATTGTGGTGAATTTTGTGTTGTATTTGTATAGGAATGATGTTGTGTTGTTGTTGTTGACTTGGTGTTGAATTGAAAGTTTGTCGTAAAATTTTACCACTTTTCAGTTGTTGTTGTTGTTGTTGTTGCGGAGTTACGGCTAAACTTAAATGTTTGCTGGTTGAGGCGGTATTTTGTGCCATTATCGGCTGGACCGTTGCGATTTGTTGTTGTTGTTGTTGTTGCTGATGTTGGCTTAGATTGTTGGTATTAGAAGAGATCGTTATTTGAGTATTCAAAGGCGAATGATTAGTAGAGGAGGTTTGAGCAGGCAGTGGTGCTGGTGCTGATGCTGATGGTGGTGCTGGTGGTGGTGGTGAATGTGATAAGCCACCGCCACAGATAGTGGCATGAAGAAAAGAATCATAACCACAGAGATTCATTTTGCCATGTTGCTGTAACAGCGAGCTGCCGCCAACATTACCACTGGCCGTGGCCGTAAGTAAGGCATTTTGTGCGGCAATTACTGCCGGATTAATGGCCATTTGCTGATGATAGATGGGTATGTGCGGTTGATGATGGTGATAGTGATGATTGTTGCTGCTATTGCTGCTATTTGTATGGCTGTAAGGCTCGTTGGCCAGACTTGTATCGTGACTGTGACTGTGACTGTGATTGTGATTGTTGCAGTTGCTGATGGTATTGGCACAACTGCTGGAACGTTGTGGATGATGATGATGCTGGGGACTGATTGCTGCTGATTGTGTATTGTTGTGGTTGGCAATTAGCGTAGGAATTTTCGATACTGTATTTGAACGTTGACGTTGTTGCACTTGCTGCTGCTGCTGTTGACTGTGTTTGCTGCTGCTGTTGCTGGCCACTTGAGGGTTGTGGGGTTGAGTTTGCTGATGAGGATTGTTGGTGGTGTTGGTATTGGTTTGTTGTCTGATGGGGCTCACATTTGCCTGGGGTTTTCTGGAATAAAAGCGTAAAGAAATGATTTTTTTTTCTTTCATTTTTTTTTTAATTAAAACTTAATAAACTAATGTAGAGAGGAGGTCTGATAAAGGAAAGCTAGTTGGATCAGCAATTAAATTAAGTGACACAGCGGAGGGTTTAAAAGAAGGTCAATTATTTAAAGTTTTTGAAGCATGCAATGTTGCCAAATTTCTTTACAACATAAAATAATTTTAAAGTAAAATTAAATTTAAAAAGGGAAAAGGAATTTTTCAATCAGAATTTTTTAATTTTTTTAATGCATTTCTAAGGTCTACGTAAGTATGTATGCAGTTTGCTTACCCATTCAGCTGAAAACACAAACGATTCTTTTCCATACTCTCTCTTATAATACTTATAAGATCGTTACGATTCAATGCTGTTTTCCAGCATTCAGCCGAATTACGTTTATGCGCTGATGTGGATGATGATGATGCCATCATTGATTTGGTATTTTTTAAAGGATTACGCAATTGAACACCATCTACCATATCGATGCCATTGCCATTAGCATTGCTATTGCCTCCAACAACAACACTATTATTTATATGCTGTTCCGCCTGCCAAAGCAACTGTTGTTGGGTGTTATTGCTATTGCTGCTGTTGCTGTGTTTCGTTTGTAGGTGGCGATTTTTCCAACAGGTCTCATTGCCCACCGATAGACTACGTTGTCGGGTCTCCAAACAGTCTTGATGCTAATGAGAGATAGAGTTCCAAAATGGTTTTTTTTTTTGTTTTGTAACATACAATTGCAGGTTAATAGCAATTGTTGCCCAAAGTGGCATACAAATTCAAGCCAAGAAGTTAAAATGGTAGTTGTGGTGGATGGCATTGTAGGTTTTTTTTGGGGTGCATTGTTAACAAAATGTACATAAAAGAAATACAAAAAAATAAAATAAAAAGAAAATAAAAAATAATTTATTTTTTTGGTAAAAATGAATTTAAAAAAAAAACAAATTTTTAAAACATTAAATAATTAATTAAATAATTAAACACACTACATGGTACGCTAGGTAACTATATTTGGAATTAAGTACGTCTAATGAAAATTGGCAACATTGCAAAAATGTTGTGGGGCGGAGCAATTATTATATTATATTCGAATTTAAAAATCTAATTTTCGAATTTAAAGAAATAAGTTCGAATTAAAAAAATAAATTTAGAATTTAAAAAACTGATTTTCGAATTTAAAAAACATATTTTCGAATTTAAAAAGTTAATTTCAAATTTAAAAAAGTTATTTTCGAATTTTAAAAACTTATTCTCGAATTAAAAAAATAAATTTTCAAATTTAAAAAACTGGTTTTAGAATTTAAAAAACTGATTTTCGAATTTAAAAAAGTTATTCTTCAATTTAAAAAAGTTATTTTCGAATTGAAAAAAGTTATTTTCGAATTTAAAAAACTGTTTTTAGAATTTAAAAAACTGATTTCCGATTTTAAAAAAGTTATTTTCGAATTTACGAAAAACTTATTTTTAAATTTAAAGTTATTTTCGAATTTAAAAAAGTTATTCTTGAATTTAAAAATTGGTTTTCGAATTTAAAAAGTTGTTTTCAAATATAAAAAACATATTTTCGAATTTAAAGTTATTTTCGAATTTAAAAAAGTTATTTTCGAATTAAAAAAGTGATTTTCGAATTAAAAAAATAAATTTTCCAATTTAAAAAATTTAGAATTTAAAAAACTGATTTTCGAATTTAACAAAGTTATTCTTGAATTTAAAAGAGTTATTTTCGAATTTAAAAAACTTATTTTCGAATTAAAAAAATAAATTTTCCAATTTAAAAAACTGGTTTTAGAATTTAAAAAACTGAATTTCGGATTTAAAAAAGTTATTTTCGAATTAAAAAAAGTTATTTTCGAATTTAAAGTTATTTTCGAATTAAAAAAAATGTTATTTTCGAATTTAAAAAACATATTTACGAATTTAAAAAAGTTATTTACGAATTTAAAAAAGATATTTTCAAATTTAAAAAACATATTTTCGAATTTAAAAAACATATTTTCGAATTTAAAAAACATATTTTCGAATTTAAAAAAGTTGCCGAAAATATATTCTAAATATTCTGAAACTCAAACCCTATAAAACACAACAATCGGGTCTTCGCTCTGATACGACTGGAGTACTCATCGGCCAAGGATTGTCAACCCAGCGAAAAGTATTTCAACTGGAAACAATAGAAGATCTGTTACAACGACTACAACAGCTATCTATCTACGGTACAATTTTGAACACAATTGAGTCGTTGTCTGGAGGTATTCGGACATACGAATAACTTTTAACGGACATAGGGTAATAGAGACCCACAGAGGCGTAAGAAACTCAAAGTATTTTGTGGTCCTGCCTTTCGAATTCATAAAAACCTAATTAATATTACAAATATTAACATGTGCAAGAATCAAAAAACGACCGAAAATGGCGTACGAATTCGAAAACTTTGAATTGAATATCAAAAACTTGTATTTTCAAAATGTGTTCTCATGCTCATTCAGAATAGAAAAATAGAAATTGAAAATATTGAGTTTTTCCTACAAATATTAACATTTGCGAGAATCAATAAAAGACCTAAAATGGCGTTCGAATTCGAAAATTTCGAATTAAACATCAAATTGTATTCTCATGGTCATTCAGAATAGAAGAATTTAAATTGAAAATTTACCTTTTGCTTGCGTGATTTCCTTAACATTTTAATGCGTGTCGATGCCACATGTTTCATATAAGCCTCGTTGGTGGTTTTACTGCTGCTAGCGGCGGGAAATTGTGCTGGTGATGTAGTCGCGGTTGCGGTGGTGGTGGCTGCCGTTACTAAAGGTGAAGTACCAGCAACATTACGAGTTTCATCGGCAGCGGCAGCTGCTGCTAAACACTCGCGACAAGCTTCCAAAGGTGAGCTGGCCTTGAGATTATCATAAATGGCGGCGGTGCTGTCCAAAGGAGAATTAGGCAAATCGTTTAAGGCAGGTTGTTGATGGTGTTGCTGATGTTGTTGCTGCTGATGTTGTTGTGAACAGCAATGTTGTTCACTTGTTTTCAATTGTTTGCCTAATTTGTAAGCTTTTGCGGCAGCCTTATGGGCCAATATATGTGAAAGATTTAAATCACGCTCCTTATCACTATTGCTATCGTCGTCCTCCTCATCCGATTTAATAAGTTTACGCGGCCGATAACGATGAAGTCTACGGGTCGCTTGTGTATTATTAGGGGCAAGAGCGGCAGCAGTGGCGGTGGGTTTTTGGTTTAAATTTAATGAATGATGATCCAAAGATTTCTTTGCATTTTTTGTAGCCTTCGTTTTACCCTCGGGCGAAACGGTTAGACGTACATTAATGGTTTTACTGCCGCTATGGGGTACAACAACAGATTTACCAATCGATTCATAAATGGTATAAACAATGCCCACAATATCATCTTTAGTGATTTTGCCATGATGGCCATCCAAATCGTAAAACGTAAATGAAAACTGCAGGGGTTGTGATGATTTGCCACCCTCCACTGAAACATCGCAAGTGAATTCCTGTAAAACAGACGAACACAAACAGAATGAAAGAATGAATGAATGTATGGAGGGAGGAAAGGAAAGGGGGAAAAATTAAATCTTAAATAATATTGAAAATGAAGAAAAAGAAATAAAATCTTGATTTTTATGGCTGGAGCCCTAAACAGTCAGTCAGTCAGTTAGTTAGTTAAATTAAAACCATTGAAGTCATTGTTGTTGTTGTTGCTTAAGTACACAACAACAACAACAACAACAACCGCATTTGTAGAGGCCCATGGCATAAGTTTTGTACAAAAAAAAAAGGGAAATTTAATGAAACGCAAATCAAATTTTAGTGACGCACATCTTCTACCCACTTACACTCACACTTACACACACTTACATGTACTCACACTTACAAACACACTCACTCTACATGACACAATTGAGAGAAGCCCATTAAAACAGATTCTTTCCAGGCAGGGGGTTGGTTGTTACCGAGTTAAGTTCAAAATCAATACACAAAACTGTAAAGAATTCCCATAAAAACATCAATGGGGCCCTTCAAAAAAAAAAACACCACCTACACCAATAGTAGAATGGACAGACAGACAGTCACATCATTATTATCATTGGAATTGAAATATTTTCGCTTTTAAAAATTTGTGCTGCTGCTGCTGCCGATGCTATTGCTGGCTAATGGCGCTTATTTAGGCAATGCTATGGACGAGGAGTTCCAGTTAAGCATCTTCACATAATCATCATTAAAGAAAGCAATTAAAAAAATTTCCTTTAAAAAGCAATAACAATAACAACAACAAATATTTCATAAAAATAATATACAGTCAGAGACTAAAGTTTACGTAAAGAAGTCAAACTAATTTCACTTTTTTTCAAGTTTTTCTGAGGTTCTTAGGTTTGTTTATAGAAACGTTTCATGGTTCCTATATCTTTCCCTACATCAAACGTTTTTTTTAGAGTGCCTGTAGACTGACTTTAGCCCTTCACTGTATTTTTTTTTTTTTTTTTTTTGATCGCCTCTTGCAAGTTTTTCTGAGGTTCTTAGGTTTGCTTATAGAAACGTTTCATGGTTCCTATATCTTTCCCTACATCAAACGTTTTTTTTTAGAGTGACTGTCGACTTTAGTCCTGCACTGTATTTTTTTGTTTGATCGTCTCTTGCAAGTTTTTCTGAGGTTCTTAGGTTTGTTTATAGAAACGTTTCATGGTTCCTATATCTTTCCCTATATTAAACGTTTTTTTTAGAGTGCCTCTGTAGACTTTAGTCCTGCACTGTATTTTTTTTTTTTGTTTAATCGTCTCTTGCAAGTTTTTTCTGAGGTTCTTAGGTTTTCTTATAGAAACGTTTCATGGTTCCTATATCTTTCCCTACATCAAACGTTTTTTTTTTTTTAGAGTGCTTGTAGACTTTAGTCCTGCACTGTATTTTTTTTTTCTGTCATTGAAAAATGAAAAAAGCCCCACGACTTGTTTATGAAATTAAAGTGTAGAAAGTCGTCCCCCGGGTAATATTTAGAAACAAAAAAACGAAAACAAAAACACAAACAACAACATCGTTAAAGTATTAAATGAAATTTATTTCGAGTTTTTTTCTTAAGAAAATGTTCCTTCTTTTCCCAAATTGACAAAAAACAAGAAAAAAAGTCAAAAATTATTTCATTTTCATCTGTTTAAAGTGCTAAACAGCAGAGACAACAACGAAAGAGAGTAGGAGTGGAGGACTGTGTGTGTGTGTATTTGTGTGTACATAAACACAATATTAAGCGATTTTAAATGTCAACATTATAACGGTATTATGGATATTGGGGTTATTCAAAGCAAATCATTTGAAGAAGATACAATGTCCCCTTTGGGATTTGGATTAGTGTTGCCATTGCTTAGAATTATAAGCATAAATTGAATGTTTAAACAAAGGAAAGTCGTCCTTTTGAGTTTGCATTTGAAGAAGGAAAATTAAGGTTCAATTAGTCGTGACTTAACCATAACCAAAACCTTAGGTCAGCCTATCCGAAAATATGGAAAAATATTTCTTTGGCGACTACCACTCAGCCGATTTTTGGCGAAAACTCTGAGAGTAAATAAAATAAAATTGCCAAACTTCTCAAAAAAAATCTGTAATTCAGAGTCGACTTTAAGGTTCAATTAGTCGTGACTTAACCATAACCATATAAATCAGCTGTTTTAACCAACTTTATGGACATCCCTGTTTTCGATTATAGGTGACATACCATAATGCCATAGTCATAACGATAACTATATGTACCAATTGAATTTTGGTTTTTTGCCATAACCATAAACACCTGTTGGCTGAATTTACTTACTTTTTTTTGTTAACTTTTGTACTTTTGAAAAATACATATGGGCAATTAACGTAAACAGCTGTTTATGGCTATGGCAGCACTGATAGCTGCTAATAGTAAATTTACGGTTATGGATTATGTTACGATTACAGCGTTATGGTAAAGTCACGACTAATTGAACCTTTAAGCTAGTGTTGACACTTATTAAGCAAATCAATTAATAATTCTCCTATCAAAGGGATGATAGTAAGGATATAAAAAAAGAATACCTACGTTGAGTTGGAGCTTGCAAATCCCAACCTTACATAAAAAGAAAGCAGAATAGGAATATATCGGGTACGCCATCTAACGTTTTTTTCCAAATAGTGTTTATTTCGTGAATTGTAACATTTGGCTCATGTTTGATTTGACAGAAAATTAGTTTTATCCTTCCGCTGAATGAATATGATTGTGCATACGCGTTTTCGCTTCGCTAAGTGGACCTTCGATCGACTTACAGAATATGCCTTTTCAGAGAAAACACATTTTGATCTTGTAGGGTATGTAAACAAGCAAAATTGTCGCATTTTGGGCACAGAATACTTGCACGCTTACATTGAAAAGCCGACGCACCCATGATTGAAATTATTTTCCATTGGAGAAAAATTTCACGACTAATTGAACCTTTAAGCTAGTGTTGACACTTATTAAGCAAATAAATTAATAATTCTCCTATCAAAGGGATATAAAAAAAGGGTATAAGAAAAGAGTATCTACGTTGAGTTGGGGCTTACACATCCCAACCTTACATAAAAAGAAAGCAGAATAGGAATATATCAACTCCGTCATCTAACGTTTTTTTTCAACTAGTGTTTATTTAGTGCATTGTAACACTTAGCTCATGTTTGATTTGACAGATAATTAGTTTTATCCTTCCACTGAATGAATATGATTGTGTATACGCGTTTTCGCTTCGCTAAGTGGACCTGCGATCGACTTACAGAAGATGCCTTTTCAGAGAAAACACATTTTGACCTTGGAGGATATGTAAACAAGCAAAATTATCGCATTTTGAGCACAGAAAACTCGCACGCATACATTGAAAAGCCGACGGACGCACCCATGAATGAAAATGTCATCATATATATTATTTTTAAAGCCCTTTTTTTGTCTGTTGCAAATATCTCCCATACCACCGCATCAAATTTAATGAAAGATATCTCATTTTAAAGCTTATATCTAACATTAATGGCGAAAAATAATTAGAAATTGAAAAATTAATATTTTCATTGATAAAAATTATATGTTATATGGCAACTGCATAATAATACTGTTGTCATTATGATTATATGTTTTAAAAATGACAACTAACGGTGCGAAATATTCGTACGGGTCATCTAGTTTTCCATTATTAACCGGAAGGATTGTACTTTCAAATAAAAAAAGAAAATTTGAGAAAAATTTCAGTACTTTTTTAAAAGTATTTTTCAAAAAAAAAAGTTATTTAGCGAACTCTTTAGTACCATGGCTAGCTATGGACTTTGTAAGCATTCACCATACTAGGTTCACGGCATATTATGGTGAACTGGCTATTAAAATTTACCCTGCGCTGTAAATTATAACTCAAGAACAACTAGAAAGATAAGGAAAGGGGGATATACTCTACAACCTCTTTACCGCCCCCACCTCCCTTATCGAATCTTGCGATGAATGAGCTCCTTGTGACGTTAGAACAGGTCGCCTGTGGTCCAATAACTTATGCGAATGCTTAGTTCTTACAATTTCAGATTTATAGATTCCTTTATGGATCTAGACACCACCTGCTCAAGGTATTCCAGAAAACTGAAGTGCAGATGAATTGGAAAGTTTCTACATACAGTAGAACTTCTATAATTTGAATTTCTACTACTTGAATTTTCTGTTGAAGTAGAAGCACAGCAGCAGCATCTTGGCGCAGAATTCTATTAGGTTTCGCTTGTTTAACTTGAAGTTTCTATGAATTGAAGTTCTTTTTCTGGATAATGATGATTCAATTTATAGAAGTTCTACTGTACATTGGTGTGCAGCCCTTGCGCTGATCAAATTCTTCCTTTCCCTGATTTGGCGGAACTTGGTTAGTACAGCGACTGCGTTTCACCCGTGGCATCACAACGGGCCGCCATGCGTGCTCAAGTGAGCTTTGTGATATCAGAGCTACCACTACGACCTAACCTAACCTAACTATACATTGGTTATTATCCCTTTGAGAACCTGCAAACCTCAAAGTTGATAATGTGGTATTGTTATCTGTTAAGCAGCGCATGGATAGTTTCGGATATGGGCAAGTAAGTTAGCTTAACAAGTCTGTCCTCCTTCGGTCAATGAGAGAAGAAGAAGTTTTAAAGATAACGAAAGGAAATAGGAGTACGAAACCCTATCACATACATGCATACATAATTGGCCATTACAACCCTTCAATCAGGATTACGACCTAGCTTCTCACACCACTTATGTTGTGTGCGATAATTTTTATACATGAGTGGCGGGACCTACAGTTTAAAGTCGACTCCGAACGACAGATTTTTGAGAAGCTTTTCATGGCAATTTTATTTACTCTCAGAGTCTTTGCCAGAAATCTGCTAAGAGGAAGTCGCCGAAGAAATATTTTTCATTTTGATGTCTGACCTGGGATTCGAACCCGGGCCTTTCGTCTAATAAGCCAACACACTACCCACTAGACCACGGCGACTTCTAAACGACGAAACCCTATCTTCACCTATAAAGTAGCAGGATCGTTCTCTTTTCTTTTCTAATTCCAAGCAAATGTACGAACTTATCTATCACAGAGGCAAATTAGAAAATTTAGTAGCCTTATCAGGCTTATATAAACAGATTCACCGGGATTCACTTCAGTCAGGATTACGACCTAGCTTCTCACACCACTTATGTCTTTTTTTCTTTTTTGGAACGTCCCAGGCCTTACACTAACTCACCCGACCGCGGACGGCTCGTTCCCATTACATAGGGACACTTTTGTTGGTTATTTTTATACAAGACTTCGAGTGGACCTATAGCTTTAACTTGACTACGAAAGACAGATTTTTGAGCAACTTTTCATGGCAATTTTATATACCCTCAGAGTTTTTGCCAAAAATCTGTCGAGAGGAAGTCGCCGCCGAAGAAATATTTTTTTATATTTCGTTTTGATCTTTGACCAAGGGTTTGAACCGAGGCTTCATGTCTAATAAGCCACTACGACTACCTACTAGACCACAGTGTCTTCATTGAGGTAGTACAACTGCTATATAACTATCGTGAAGATATCCTAGGCTATTCTAGTTTGCTAAGCTATAATCTTACCTCTAAACGTATGTGTTCCTCGGAACGTTGCGGCTGTTGATGATGCGTGTTATGATTGTGATTATGATGCTGTTGTTGCTGCTGAGTATGATGATGCGTTTGCTTTGTGGAGGAATGATTATGGGGGGTTTGTGCATCCAATGGTTGACCATCGACAACATCATGCGTTACCAAAGAAGGTTGCATGTCAGGCGTTTGCTGCTGGTGTTGTTGTTGGTGGCCATGTTTACTTGTACTACCAGAGGCAGCAACAACAACAGATTGTTTTTGATGTTTACTACCGCCACCACCACCACCACCACCACCACTACTACCCGTGCCGCCTGCAGCATTTATGCCACCACCAGTATTACCAATAATATCCTTACAACCGTTATTATAGGCTAAAGACAGCTGTTGTGTTGTAATTTGATGCTGATGATGCTGTTGCTGCTGTTGTTGTTGTTGATGATGATGATGATGTTGCAGCTTTTGTTGTTGTTGTTGTTGGTGATGCTGATGCTGTTGATATCTCTGTTGATTGTTATTGGCGGCAGATGTTATGTGACATGCATTTATACCCGATGATGGTGAGGTAGTGGTAGTTGCTGGTGCTGTTGTAGTCGTAGCTGCAATTATATTCACCACCGGTGAACGTAACGGCATATTGTTTTCACGATCACTCACCAGTAACAGATCGGGTGGTGCACTGCAAGATGAGGAGGCACGTACCTGATGATACATTAACTCCTCAGAATCGGTGGTACATTCTTGAACTAGAAAGAAATACAAAGAAGAAGTAAAAGAAAAACGTTAATGGAAATAGTTTTTAAATAATCTTCTACGTGCTATTTATAAATTTAGAAACCTACTTTCCCCCCTCGCCCCTATTTAACTAATGAAAAGTCTACCCGCCCCTACACCGCCTCCCCCTTTTGTTTTTCCTTAATTTATGCCATGAGCAATACAAAGAAAAAAAAAGAGGCAACAAAGCCGACCTAATTGAGCTTATTAAACTGAAAACAAAAATTCTTTCTTTAAAAATAAAGAAGAAAAAACAAAAAAAAACGTCAGAATTTTTTGTTTGCTGCCTGATATCTAATCTTGGAGACGGTATCTCCTCTTTGTTGTTGTACTGTCAGTGGTGGCTAAGTCATATGGCTTAGGGTTTTTTTGGTTTCTTAAAAAAAAAACAAAACAAAAAACCGAAAAATGCTTTGCCAGTCAGTCAACCAACGAAGCGGCGGCTGTTTTAATACATTGCTCGGCTGACTGACTGACTGGCCTCACTGGCTTGATTAATGCCTTTTAACATGCAATTTTGCACAGTCAGCGTTTTAACACCATTACAACAAAATACTTTATTATTGTTGTTGGTTGTTGTTGTTGTTGTTGTCTTTAATGTACTGATATGTATGAAGGAGTAGCACTTGAAGAGGCTTAAGAGGATTTGTTGTATACAACATGCTATGCGAGCGAACGTAAAACCGACAAAAAAAAATATACGAGGCCTGATGTCAATGAAACTGAAAAAGTTACATCTCTCGTTACATATTTATTCAGTTACAAAGATTTTATTTAGTTGTTATCGAAGGATATTGTTGTTGGCTTAATTCTAAGAGAATTAAAATTTTAATAACACCATCACTTCATAAAAAAAAAAATTTATCGATAGCTTTCTGTAAAAAAGAAAATGTTATAAAATAATTATCATTAATTTCTGGTGCTAAAATTATTTATGCTACATAATTGCTATAAAAAAAAATTATCGATAACTTACATATCTTATAGAAAATTTATCGATAACTCTGGAAAATGAAAACCAACTTTCGTCGTAATTATTATTAATTTCTGATGCTAAAATTATTTATTTTGCACAACTGCTATAAAAAAATGATCGATAACTTACTTATCCTATAGATTTATCGATAACTCTGTAAAATGAAAACCAACTTTCATCGTAATCATCGTTAATTTCTGGTGCTAAAATTATTTATGCTGCATAATTACTATAAAAAAAATAATTATCGATAACTTACATAATATCTTATAGAAAATTTATCGATAACTCTGGAAAATTATAAACCAAATTTCGTCGTAATTATTATTAATTTCTGATGCTAAAATTATTTATTTTGCACAATTGCTATAAAAAAAATTATCGATAACTTACATATCCTATAGAAAATTTATCGAAAACTTTCTTAAAAAAAAAAAAACATGGAAAATTTTATAAAATAATTATCTTTAATTAGTGGTACTAAAATTATTTATGCTACATAATTGCTATATAAAAAAAAATTCTCGATAACTTACAAATCTTATAGACAATTTATCGATAACTCTGTAAAATGGAAACCAACTTTCGTTGTAATTATTATTCTGGTCCAAAAATTATTTATTTTGCATAATTGCTATAAAAAATTATCGATAACTTACATATCCTATAGAAAATTTATCGATAACTTTGGAAAATGAAAACCAACTTTCGTCGTAATTACTATTAATTTCTGGTGCTAAAATTATTTATTTTGCTCAATTGCTATAAAAAAGATTTTATCGATAACTTACACATCTTATAGAAAATTTAGCGATAACTCTGGAAAATGAAAACCAACTTTCGTTGTAATTATTATTAATTTCTGGTGCTAAAATTATTTATTTTGCACAATTGCTATAAAAATAAATTATCGATAACTTACTTATCCTATAGATTTATCGATAACTCTGTAAAATGGAAACCAACTTTCGTCGTAATTATTATTAATTTCTGGTGCTAAAATTATTTATTTTGCGCAAGTGCTATAAAAAAATTTTATCGATAACTTATACATATGTATATTCTATAGAAAATTTATCGATAACTTTCTGTAAAAAGGAAAACACTACCAATTAATGGAAAATTCGTTAATTTCTGGTACTAAAATTATTTATTTTGCATAATTGATACAAAAAAAATTTATCGATAACTTATATATTCTATAGAAAATTTATCGATAACTCTGTAAAATATTTAGTTTTTACGATCCGTAATTTCTAAGAACTATAAAGAACTCTATAAATATTTATCAATAAATCTAATTTTAAATTTTTCGATAACTTCAATCTAACCACTGTGGATTGCCGATCTTTCTTAACCTAAATTTAGATTTATTGTACTTAAACTATTAATGATTTCAAATTACAATGTCGATAAATGTAATTTTATAAAATATTCAATAAATCATAAAAAGTTATCGATAACTTTGGCTTTATAGCATGAAAAACTAAGAGAGTGATTTTTGTAGCGCTTATCCCTTAACGTGAGAGCCTATGAAAACCAATACACGAGACGAAATCTATGGAAAATTTCTTTAAAAATATATTCCAAAAATTTGTTATAAACTTTTGAGAGCACCCTCGTAAGGTAAAGTATATACATTTATACATTCATTCATACAATCTCTATTAAATGTTTTTTGTTTTTTATTCATTCCCGTAAACATTTTTTTTTTAAGTTAAAATACCGAGTCTTTGTGGCGCCGCACAAGAGAAACAAACACACAAACTATATATAGGAAAACAACAACAACAAAAAAGTAAAAGTTAATACAACAACAACAACTACTTCTACTACAAATAATAATAAATGAAAAGAAAAAAATTATTATAATGGCCACGGTTGTTTATTTCTGTGTCCATTCAATTAACAGCTCATTGTGTAGTATTACGTTTTGTTTGTTTTTGTTTTTGTCGTTGTTGTTGTTGTTGTTGTTGCTGTTGTTGTTATTGTTACTTTTGTTCATTTTAATGTGTTGAATTATTAAAAAAATGAAAAGATGCAAAATGAAATAAAGAATATGAGAAAATATAATTAAAATAAACCCCGTATCTTCTTCTTCTTTCACTACGCAACACCACAGCAATAATACTACAGCACGTTGCTTATTTGTGGTGAGTAAAGGTAGGAAATACACACACACAAACACACACATTAAATATTCTTATTACAGTGTGCTGCTACAATGAATGAAATGAAAGCGTTAGGCGACAAACGACAGGCGTTAAGTAAATTATTAAATAAAAACACAATTTTTCTTCTTTTTTACACAAAAAAAGAATATTATTTACGATCGAAAATAAAAGGAAGAACAAATAATTTATGTTGCAATAGGCATTCATCACCCATCCACCCAACCCAATCGTCATCACTATCATCAGCGTTGTAATCAATCACTCAATCAATCTCCTCACTCAATTATTGTATGTTCTTCCATTTGCTACTACAATTTTTTATTACGTACCGTACCGTACGTACCATATATTCATAAAGACAAATCTTTTTTCCACTTTTTTTTTCTGTTTTTTGTTGCCTCAATTTTTAATTAAAAAAAACAAAAACAAAAAACCATAGACCATAAACAGAAAAAGGCAAAGAAAAGAAAAAAACAAAGAAATATTTCATGTTACAAATAATGTCTGCAGAGATATACAGGCCCGGCAGCTTTCAACAGATCACAGATTGAAAGCAAAAAAAATTGGAAGTAATTTTTGTAACATTCAAACAACATTCATTGGGTGGCAGAAAAATAATCATAAAAGTTTCAAAATCATTGACAGATACAACATAATATAATATTTACGATATGTGAAGAAGAGAGTGAGTGAGGGGGAGTATTTATGTATATGAAATGCCAGAAATATGAAATGAAATGACAGACACATGTAGACGAAATAATAATTTGGGTGTGGCGCAAGCATCACAAGAAGAAGAAGAAAATGAAGACTAATTATGTATTAATAATTTATGTATAAACAATTGAAAAAACTTTAATAAAACACACAAAATCCATCGTTTTTTTTTTTCAACTTTCCTTTCCCACTTCAAACTTTTGCATAACGAAACTTATAAAAAATTAATATTTCTTTGTGAAATTTATCGAAAACCTTGAAATATCTGAAAAACCTAAATTTTTAATACAAAAAATTTAAAGATTATATAGATTTGTCAACAAAATGTATCGATAACATAAATTTTGTATAAAATATTAATCGATAACTCCTGTTTTTTTAAATAATTATTGAAAAAATTAATCAAATTACTTAAATCTTACAAGAAAATTTAGCGATTACCTTTAGTTGATAAGAAACATTTACTTTCAAATAAAACGAATCGATAACTGAATCAATTAATTTAAATCTTGCAAGAAAATTTATCGATTACTGTTAGTTGATAAGAAAGATTTATCGCTTATTTATATTTTTATAGAAAAGGCATCGATAACTTATGTATTTTTAAATAATTATTGAAAAACTTTATCAAATTATTTATGTTTTCCAAAAAAAAGAATTTATCGATAATTTATCGAAAATGTATCGATAACTTATGTATATACAATTATAATACGTATAACTAACAAAAAAAAAACTTAAATGTTCCCAGATACTTCATCGATAACATAAAATTTTGCATAGAAAATGTATCGATAACTTATGTATCTTTAAATAATTAATGAAAAACTAAAAAAATATTTATATTTTCAAAAACAGAACATATCGATAATTTTCGATAAATCGATAACATTCATAAACGTGGTATTTTTAAACAAAAGTTGAGGAATAAACAAAAATTCAATACAAATAGGTACCAATTCCCTGTTTGCAACAAACTTCTTATACAAAATCAAAAATACCCGACTAGATTACATTGAAATATCCTTTTGAAAACGTATTCCTTCTTGATAAATTGTTTGTTTAACACATTTAAACGTTTAAATAAAAACATTCGTATCAAAGTTCTTCCATGTACGATGAACTATACAACACAGTAAAGTCCTTTATAAAAACAACAACAAGTGTCCTTTTTTTCTTTTTGTTTACATTGTAATGCAAACATTTACAGTAAAGGAAAGAAAGGAACAATACCACCACAACATTCATCCTTTTGATTTAGGAATACAACACCAACCTACAGTTACCA
This sequence comes from Sarcophaga peregrina, assembly GCA_014635995.1. Taxonomy (NCBI): domain Eukaryota; kingdom Metazoa; phylum Arthropoda; class Insecta; order Diptera; family Sarcophagidae; genus Sarcophaga; species Sarcophaga peregrina. Next base: position 6,341,024 of record CM025792.1, on the reverse strand, counting down.
CACTTGTGCTCTTATTAATTACTAAAGCACTCTCTCTTGCTTTCTCTATTACAAAAACAATATGCATACATTGTTCATCTGTTTGTACATGCATGACACATGTATGCATATGTGTGTGCATAGATTTCTAAAGAGAGTACATAATAAAAATTGTTGAATTCATATGCAAGTGATGCTTACTGTTATTTTCTAGAATTCTAAAGCTAGACTTTTAGATTTTTTTTTCCTTTTTTTGGTTGTTTTATTTCGGCAAAATTCTTTAATGTGCTGTAAGTTTTTTTTTTTTAATATTAATAATCAAAATTTATTTATTTTTTTTTTTTATTTTATCAAGTTCTAGCTATGGGGTATAGAATTATGGTACCCAGCCAGCTTACATTTCATTTGTTGCGCTTAGAGTTCATTATTGTAGACCACCTTATATTTCTTTTAAATATTATTACAGAGAACAACAACAACAACAATATACCGACGGAACTTAGCCTAAAGCGCGGCATCTTTTGAACAGCAACAACAAGAACAACAACAACAAAAAATAATAAATGCTTTCATGTTTTTTCGTTTTTTTTTTCATTTTTTTTTCTCAAACTGCTGATTCTTCTCTACAGAGAGAAAAAACGATACAAAACTGTCTTTAAACAACAGAAAAAAATGTTTGTATGTATGTATGCATGTATGTGTGCTAAACCTCTAAGCCGAAGCCGACAACATCAGCCGACCAAACAACCAGCCAGGCATTCAGCCTGCGATGGCTGTTAAAGTTGTGAACACGATAGCAAAAACAACAAAAAATTTAATGTGAAATGACTAAACGACCAGTAGACACGACAGACAAACAGTCATACGAACGTTTTAATGTGTATGTGTGTGTGTGTTCGTCTTCCACTAACATTACTTTTTTGTGATTATTTGGCTTACAATCAAGCCGCGTCTTATTTTTTTATTTTTGTTGCCTTGATACAAACAAAATGCCGTAAAAGCGTGCCTTTTGTGAGTGTTCACAACTACAACAACAACAACACAGACTTACATACCCTTGTGTTCACAACAGTGTTGTGTTTATCTTTTCATTTCGTTTCGTTTCGTTTTGTGTCGTTGTGTTGTTGCTATTGCTGTTGTTAGTAAAGTGCCTGTTGTGTTAAGCTCAAAGAGTGAGTACTTTAACATGTTTGTGTGTGTATGTGTGTGTGTGAATAAGTGTATGTTTGTTTTTGTATACAACAAAGCAAAAAAAAAAAGCGGTTAAGTAAAGGGGTTTTTATTTTCATTTATAAGCACAGCAACAGCAACAACAAAAACTATAGTAAATAGTATGCGAAAAATCGTGCATTGAAACTGGTTTTGGGTTTTGTAGTTTTCTTCTGCTTTTTGTTGTTGCTGTTGTTGTTCTTCTTTATATTGTAAATACAGAGAGAGTAAGTAGTACTGGTATTTGAGTTTGTTTTTGTAAACGGCAATTTTCCTTGCTGGGTTTTCAAAACAGGGACGTAATTTTTGGTACTCTGAGATTTAGGATTAAAAACATATTTTTGGGGTTTAACAACAGGAAAAATACTATTTTAAATTATTTTTCCGTTTTTTAAGTTTTTGTTGTTAGGAAATTTGATATAAGAAATGAATTTAGTTTTGTTACAGTACCTTTTAGTAATCTTTTATATTTGGGACTTCAGAAAACTAGGTACTTTTTAGGATTTATTCTATAATGTTTACATACTAAACGATATCCATGTGATTTTACAGTCCTTTTTCTGCTCTTATTATTGTTTGTAATTGTTGCTTTTCATAGTAAAAAGTTTAAACGTTGTTTTTTTTTTCTTCTTTAAACAAATACTCATGCACGCAATTGCAAAATAAACAGACTTCGATTACAATACAAACAAAAATTAATTATAAACAACACAACCAGCTTACTTAAATGCTAGTTTCAACTGCAATAAACACAAATGTTCGATAACGGGGTAAAAACTATAGGAATCAGTTAAAGGATTCGAGTTTTACTTCAATTAAAAAAGACTAGGACGTAGTACAATGGGTCAATTCGACCACCGAGTACTGTACTTGTCAGAATTGACAAGTACACGTCCTCTAACCTAACCTAACCTAAAAAAGAAAAAATACAGAATTTACAATTAAAATAATAATGATTTTAAAAACAAAATACATTTCTTTTTACTATATTTTAAATGCCATTTAATTTCCATAAAAAATAACTACTTTTCTTGGTATTAGGTCTGCCTATTAACCTTATTACAGTCGAACTTCTATAAACTGAATCACCATTATTTAGAAAATAAACCTTCAAGTTAAAGAAATAAAACCTGATAGAATTTCTCTTCAAGATGCTGCTGCTGTACTTCAACTTCAACAGAAAATTTAAATACGAGGAGTTCAAATTATAAATGTTCTACTGTAGTTTTAATATTTATGAAAGCGGCAAGCAAGCTTTTGATGTTGAATAAATTTAAAAAAAAATTATAATAACAAAATAAAAAATTTAAGTTCATTTTTTAATTTGTAAACGATTTTTAAAACCATACATTTTCATTGAGTTGTCAAATTTCCATCAAACTTATACATAAATAATTAACACAGTATTATGAATTAATAGTTTTCATATCTATTTATGAAATTTAATAGAATTTCTTAAAATAAAACTGTTAATTAAATAAACAAACAGAACAAAAACAGTGTTATTCTCTTATAAAATAAAAAAACACGAATATATTTAACAAAATAAAAAAAGGCTTTCTGTTAATGAATGAAACACGTATACATATGCATGTAAGTATGATCTCTCTTGTTTACAAAAGAAATTTTGTTATTGTATTGGCATATGTCAACTTTAAAGCATTTTCATTGTATTATTATGATTGGGGACTTTATGCATCCTGTACTGGTGCTGCCAAATTCAGTTCATTTTTGCTTTGCATCTTTATTTAAAGCCCGTATTAGTAGTAGCCATTACATAAAAACAGTAATGCCGCTTTTGTTATTGTTTTTGGGATGGTATTGCAATGATTGGGGATTTTATACATCCTGTACTGGCAAGCGGTGCTGCCAAATTAAGTTGATTTTGCATGTTTTACAGCTTTACTTAAAGCCAGTATTAGTAGCAACCATTACATCAAAACAGTAATGCCGCTTTTGGTTTTTTTTTTTTGTATGGTACTGTTATGATTGCAGTCCATGCATCCTGTACTAGTAGCAAGCGGTGCTGCCAAATTAAGTTCATTTTGCATGTTTTCATCTTTATTTAAAGCCTGTATTGGAGTAGTAAACAGTAATGCCGCTTTTGCTTTTTTTTGAGGACAGTTAGAGGACACAACTCATAGCATAAGTACAATAAACAAGCGTAACAATTATTAAAAACATAAAATAAATGCATAATAAATTAAAATCATATGCACAACAAAACCAACTAAGCAAAAACAAAAAAAAACAATATTATTTAGTAATTTAAAACACTTGATGACGTTAATTATTGTTAACAAAAAAAAAAAAAAAAAAAAGCGGTTTTTATTAAAGTTCATTTTTTTTTTTTTTGTCGTTTGCCATTTATGGCTTAGCCACAATGAAACGGAAAGGGTTGGCGGTTCTTGTTTGGATTTGGTAAAATAATAGTAAAAAAAAAACAAAACGACAAAAAAAAAATATTATAATAATTGTTGTTATAGCAATAGCAATAAAAATAGCAAAATAAAAAAAAACTAAAACAGACAAATCAAAAAATTAACTTGCATGAGTCGTTTTAGCTTTTATGACTATTATTGGGTAATTATTGATTAAAACAGAAAGCAAAAAAAAAAAAACAATTTATAAAAAAATAATGGGCGGCATTAAAAATTTAAATTAATATGCCATAAATAAAAATAAAAAATCAAAAATGCCGCTTAAATAAAATGAATAAAGAAAAAAATAATCTGATTTCTATTTCTAAATAATTAAAACCATTAAAATAATAATTTCAAAAAGATTATCTCGCATTAAAAGCAAATGTAAACATAGCAAATGGTCAGTGATTTTTATTTAAAAAAATTATAAAAAAATTAATAATATATAATGCGAACAAAATATCTGAAAAACATGAGACAATTTAAAAAAAAAAAAAACTCAAAATTTACAAAAGGCATCACATAATCAAGTCTCTATAAGTTTTAAATAAAATTAAATTTTTAAAAGGTACAACAATACTCAATAGTGGCCTTGAAATACTTAAAGGAACTGGTCCATGCAGAGTTCTAAGTGTACCTAGCCACAAACAGCGTGAGATATGAAAAAAGAATATTCCTTCTTGAAATTAAGAGAGAAGAAATACATATAAGTATGCTTGTATATGATACTCAACAATTAGGATAACCCCTAAATAATTAGCTGCCGCCCTAAAGAGTATAACTTAGTTAGATCTTATTAGCTAACGATTAAAGAATTATAACTCTTGGCATCTCTCGGCCATGCCGATGGTTCTATGAAAAGTGGATTCAATTCAAACAACTTTTAGTTAAACTCGTCCATAAATTCAGAGTACCTATAAATATTTAAGGATATTCTTAATATATTGAAGGTCTCTCCTTCGTCATTATAGCTTTTGTAGCAATTTTTTTAACACATTCCCAATGATTCTTTCATTCTCTGTTGCAAATAAACCGTTTTTAATTCCAGGTGGAATATCCAAGCCCTTTTACATAACCTCTCTATATAAATCCCTTCGAAAAGTGCTGCCAAATTAAAGGATATTTTTAATATAACAGGCAATTGTTTGTTCTGTCAATAAATTCGAAGTGCCCATAAATGTTGAACGATATCCTTGATATATTAAAGGTTCCATCTTCTTCCTTGTCATTATAGCTTTTGTAGAAATTGTTGTAGGATATTCCCAATGATTATTTATTCTCTGTTGCAAATTTTCCGATTTTATTTGATTTTTGAAAATTCAAGTCCTTACAAAACCTCTCTACATAAATCCCTTTGAAAAGTGCTGCCAAATTAAAGGATATTTCTAAAATAACAGGCAATTGCTTGTTCTGTCAATAAATTCAAAGTGCCTATAAATATTGAAGGATATCCTTGATATATTGAAGGTCCCGGTCCCCTCTTCTTCCTCTTCATTAGAGCTTTTGTAGAAATTGTTGTAGGATATTTCCAGGAAATATTTAATTTTCTATTGCAAATTTACCATTTTTAAATGATTTTTGAAAAACAAAGATCTTATATAACCTCGCAAAATAATTCCTTTTGAAAAGTGCTGCCAAATTAAAGGATATTTCACAAATATTTCTTTAAAAACAACAACAAGTTGTTATTAATTTCTTACTTCTTCTTCTTCTGTGTTTGCAAAAGATGAATTAAAATTTTGATTCTTTTTTTCTTACTTTCAAAAATTATTGAAATGTTAACAAAAGTGTAGTGATTGAGTTAAATTGCTGTTGTTATTGTTATTATTATTGCTGTTGCTATATTATTATTGTTGTTGTTGTTGTTGTTATTGTTATTAATAATAATGATTCAACAATTAAAAATTAATAGAAAACACTTCAAAGGAATTTCATATAAAAAAAATAAAAATAATAATAATAAAATTAAAAACGAAACAGAAAAGAAACGTGTTTTCTTTTATTATCTTGGCGCCGCTAACGTAAAATGCTGCTTTAAAATATAATTTTGAAAAGAATTCATGTGAATATCGCAGATATTTTGTTTGCTTTGAAATTTACATTAAAAACGAGTTTGTTTAAAATAAAATATTGTTTATATTTGTATATATAGCACTACTGAGAAATAAAAATAAACTGAAATAAATTATTTCAAAGTTATTTTATAACTTTTATTAAAAAAAAAGAACTATCGCCTTTCCCGGGTTTTGAACTAAGATTATGCTATAAACACAGTGAAAGCAACGCGACAACAAACAGACTAGAATGCTGCCAAAATTCTGAACGGTGTACAGTCAACCCTCCTATAAAGCGGTGAGTGAATGCGTAGCGTAAAACTTATATTAAACCCTCTTACAACATCTAGTTAGTATTCATTCATAGGCTGTGCGGAAGGAACTTATGGGATGAAGTTGAACGCAAACCGCGCTATAAGAGTACCGCGTTATAGGAAAGCTGTCGCAATTTCAGCCCCGCGTTACATGGAAACCGCGTTCTGAGAGTACCGCGTTATAGGAGGGTTGACTGTAAATACTGTGCGCTTGTTATGCTGATTTTTCCCCTAAAATTTTCTTTAACGTTTCAACTCATTTCTCTTTTTGAGGTATTTTACTGACAAGCAAAATTGGCGCTATGGAGGGGAACCCAAAAGTGATGATGGGAAAAACCACTACATCCAGAAAAAATATGCAATATTTTTTTTTTTATTAACCAGCTTTTAAACTCAGGGGATGACCCCTACTCATGCAGTGCATTGTACAGGTTTTTTTTTTTTAGGAAAGATGGTAAGAGGGAAGATGCGAACTGTAAGGAAACAAGTTGCTACTGGTGACTATAAAATGGCCAGTGCTATACCTTCACCATTAGACAGTCTACAGCAATCGTCCCCAAAAAGACCGCAGTTTCTCACACCACTTATGTTATGTGTGTTAATTTTATACAGAAGTGGCGGGACCTACAGTTTAAAGTCGACTCCGAACGACAGATTTTTGAGAAACTTTTCAACTTTTTTTTGTATTTTTAATTTTGATGTCTGGCCTGGGACTCGAACCCTGGCTTTACGTCTAATAAGCCAGCACACTACCTGCTAGACCATGGCGACCCCAATTATGGTTTCGATTGGAATGGTTTTCTTCAAAAACAACTCAGAAATAAGCATTACAATAAATTCAAAGCGTTATAACATGAATGATGGGTTTTACATGGGTACCTGTCCGCGTGGACCTAATTCCATTCGCACAGGGTGAAATACAATGCGTCTACCAACGCCCCCAGATGTAACAGACTGCTACACCTGAGTACCAATTCGAAATCATGTACGTGGGCATGACTTCCCCCTTGGTTAGGAGCGGAGCCTATCTAAAAGTAATTTTGATCATTGAGAATGTAACTCCCGCGATTTGGGTCCAAATCACAGTCACTACGATGCTCCCAAAAAGGGGCCAGACCAACAGCTTGGCTGGAACCGATGTACCAGGGGCCCCTGACTCCCGTGGTTATAACAGTATGATAATCGACTTTTTTAACCTGTAATTGAAGATAGTGGTTTGAGCGCCATATAGTTTTAACAAGACAGTGCTATGATCTAGCCGACATGGCCGCCTTTAGCTTTATTGCATAATACGAAGTTTCCAGAGAGAGAGAGAGTAATTTCACAGATCCGTAGATACCTTAACTAAAGGAAATGAGTATAAGGGATAGGCAAACCAAAACTGCCTGCCAGACGAGTTTTGTTTAGACTCGAGAGAGAATATAGAGTGTAGAAACGTCCGGGCTTGCAATGACATTGATAGGAGACAACTGAATTGTAACGACCGTGAGGTTTATGGCTAACACCCTTGAGGGTCCTTTGACCTGTAATACTTAATTGGTGGTTGGGAAATGATGTCATTATCAGATCAGAAACTGGATGGAAGGCGCACAACACACCACAATATTCAAAGAAGCTTAAGCATTTCAGACAAAGTTATCCCACTATACTTAGTTAGAATAGGTTAGGTTAGGTTAGAGAACGTGTACTTGTCGATTAGGACAAGGACAGTACCTGGAGATCGAATTGACCCATTGTACAACGTCCTTAAAGAGGTAAAGATAATATAGGGGATATGATGAAAGGAGGGTATGTAGGAAAAATAAAAATGGGAAGCAGAGGAATCTTATAGACCAGACAAAACAACAAAAAAAAAATTGGGGCAAGGGGAGTAGGGCGCGACTACACTGATGAATACTTAGTTAAGTTAGGTTAGAGAGCGAGTACTTATCAATTAAGACAAGTACAGTACCCTGAGGTCGAATGGACCCATTGTACAAAGTCCTAAAAGAGGGAGGGATAATATAGGAGGTATGTAGGAAAGAGAAAAAAGAGAGGCGGAGGAATTTCATAGACCAGACACAACAAAAAAAAAAAAGGGGGGGCAAAGGGAGTAGAGCGTGACTACACTGATGAATACGTAGTTAGGTTAGGTTAGAGAGTGTGTACTTGTCAATTAAGACAAGTACAGTACCCTGAGGGCGAATGGACCCATTGTACAACGTCCTAAAAGAGGGAGGGATAATAGAGGGGCTAGGATGAAAGGAGGGGGGGGGGCATAATAAAATAATTTTATTGAATATTTTTATGATACTCACATTGGAATGTTAAAAAAATTGAATTTTTTCTATTTTTCTAAAAACCAAAATTTCATTTTCCTAAAAACAAATGGTAATGACAGGCAGGCTATGTATGAATGGCAGCCAGAGGAGAGCATACGGCCAAAATTTATGATTATTAGATTCGGAATTGTTTGTCTATAAACAGAGATTTTTCCTGAACTATGTTAGAACAACTATTATGGCCATCAAAATGAAAGTGGTAGTGGTTGTGGTGGTTGGTTGGTTGAAATTAAATTTTATATTCCAAATTAAAAATATTTTCTTCTTCTTTCTTCTTCTTCTTCTTCTGCTTTCCCGACAATAGTTATTAAATTTATTTTTATTTTCAGACAGATACACAGACAATAATAATAAAAAAAAAGAAGAAGAGAAAGAAGCTTTTGCCACAATTAAAGCAACTAAGCCAACTAAACACGAACATTCGAACATTAAATCGCCTCATAAAGAAGTTAACACAGAGCACATACGGAATACGTAGGTCTAAGTGTTTTGGATTTAAAACACTAGAGGAGGGAGGAGACGAAGTTAGGGGGCGGGAGGGAGGTTGGAGATTTGGAAATTTGTTGTAATTGCTAGACACAATAAAACGAAAACTAGGTCAACTAAAGACGCTTTCAAATCGACAATATTTAGCTATGCAATCCTAAATAACAACACAATAGCACTTTAAGATTTTAGCAGAGACCAGAACCAAGAAATATTAAATCAATATACTTTAGCTAGGTAGGTAGCCAGCTAGGTGTTGCTAGGTACGTCGAGAGAAAACATGTTGAATATCAACGACCATGAAGAAGGCAACTTCTTGTAGTAACTAGAGACATCATCTGTTTATATCACTCACTGTGGAGGCATGAGCATAAGCATAAGCAGATTTATTACTTTTGGAACTCCCGAAACATTCCGGAATAATGCACAAAGAGAAGATTACAATCGATCAAGGTTAGTTCAGGTTAGGTCGTAGTGGTAGCTCTGATATCACAAAGCTCACTTGAGCACGCATGGCGGCCCGTTGTGATGCCACACGGATGAAACGCAGTTCCTGTACTAACCAAGTTCTGCCAAATCAGGGAAAGGAAGAAGTTGATAAGCGCAAGGGCTGCACAACAAAAGCACGACTACCCCGCACAGGAAAACCAGCTAGAAAGTTTGATAAACGAAGCTATATCCTTGATATCAATAGATGATAGCTCCGTTAAGCTAACAAGGAATGGGGAGCCAAATAACCTATATCTACACCTAGCAAGAGACGGGCACTGGCAAATAAAGTGAATAATGCTTTCCTCTTCCTCAATGGACCTGGATCCACGGCAGAAGTCGTTAAAAGGAAGCTTCATTCTCTCGGCGTGCCTACCCATGATGCAATGACCTGTAAGCACGGCCACTACAGTCGAGATGACATCACGACCGAGAGCAAGTAATCGGTTGGTACGCCTTCCATTCATCCTAGGCCAGTTAAGTCTAGCGGTGGAGCAGGACTCCTCATTGACCCAGGATAGGTTGGCGTCCCGAAGGAACCTCCGCGCAATGGTCAACTTGACCGAGGCAAGTGGCATACCCATCTCAACAGAAGAGGATTCCGGAAGAAGCGCACCAGCTCTGGCGAGCTCGTCGGTCCTACAGTTTCCCGGAATATCACTGTGCCCGGGGACTCACACCAGAGACACCGGTGAAGCGCCCCGAGACTAGGTCGAGACAGCGGCGACATTCCCTAACGATCCTAGAGTTGATCACGAAACCTGACAGAGATCTTATCGCAGCCTGACTGTCCGAAAAGATCGAGACGCGACTGAAAGGAGCATCGTTAACGAGAATCCATTGAGCGGCCCGGTAAATTGCCACAATCGATCAAAACGGCAGTGTGATATGGTATGATGTCTAGTTTAGAAACGAACCCATTTTTGTGCAACCCTGCAAGCTAAGTACAGAAGATAGGGAACATCGTCGAAGAGAATACATTTCTGTTTTACAATTTGTTCCACAACAAAAACAAAGCCAACAATCGGGAGGTGTATGAGCAAGAGAAAGGTAACTGAAAAACACTGGATTTGTTACAACGTTTCCCCCCCGTTTTCCCTTATAACATAACCTAGCAACAGCTGTAAATACGTATGTACGTCCGTAAGTGTATGAGAGCACAGTATAATAATACGTTGAAAATAATGCCATGAAAACCAGGAGCATTACAAAATAACAACAATAACAATCACACCAAAGGAAAAATACAATAAAAAGCAATAACAATACATTGTTGTTTCTTGTTATTGCTCTGCTAAGGAAAAGGTAAAACAAAATTGTTCTTGTCGTTGTTGTTATTGTTGTTGTATTTTAAAACTCCTGTTTTCCCCTTTTTTCGTTCTGTTGATCTTATGAGATTATTATGGTTGGCAGCATAGCTGTTCATACACCGAAACCTCTTTTAACAGCGGGACGACACAAAGAAATCTTAGAAGAGAAAATATGTTGCGAATACTTTTATACACTCCCGGTTTACTGGATTACTGCAGTAACTTCTAGGCAGAAATCACGTCGAATGATGCTACTCCGTATCGGCATACTATCTGAGAACATATTGGTCAACTTAAAATCGCTTGCGAAAGTCAGGTCAACATCCAAGACAATTGAAAATTGACAATATTGCTAAGCATCTTCACCATATGTGTCCCTGGGTTTCCGGATATATCCGGAGAAACTGCGCTGTGAACGACATAGCAAAAATGGATGCCAATCTAGACAATTCTAATGGCTTAGTCTCTATAAATTAAGAATACATTGCAACTTATGCCCCGACCAATCTTAATAGGAAAAGAAAAACGAAAATTCAGCTAGGGACTAGGGAGGCATTCTAGCTAGGTGCCCTCCCACTTACAATTTCTGCAAAAATTATCTGAAGGAGTTAAACTGAGAACCCTGTTACAAAAATACAAGCCAAAAATGGCTCGCGTAATGGATACGAGTTTACCAATTCTGTATCCAAGGATGGCTCCTCTAAGTACCATTCCACCCCCCCCCCCTCTGAGTTTAATATTTATTTGAATTCACTTCCGTTAGAAATACAATGCAACTTAAGTCCAGACGAATCTTAATAGGAAATGAAAAACACAAATTCATCTCACTTGGACGTTCACTAGGGACTAGGAAGGCATGCTAGGCACTCTCCCACTTACGATTTCTGCAACTATATGTCACGAGTTTAACAATTCTGTATCTAAGGATGGCTCCTCTAAGTACCATGCCCCCTCCCCTCCCCCTCTGAGTTTAATATTTATTTGAATTCACTTCCGTTGGAAATACAATGCAACTTAAGTCCAGACGAATCTTAATAGGAAATGAAAAACACAAATTCAGCTCACTTGAACGTTCACTAGAGACTAGGGAGGCGTGCTAGGCACCCTCCCACTTAGGATTTCTGCAAAAATTAGTAGAAGGAGGTAAAGTGAGAACCCAGTTACAAAGATACAAGTTAAAACTGGCTCGTAATGGATCTGGAAGTAACAATTCTGTATCTGAGGATGGCTCCTCTAAGTACCATGCCACACCCCCCCCCTCCCCTCTGAGTTTAATTTTTATTTGAATTCATTTCTATTAGTTCTTGACCGGTTGTGATGTCCAGACTGGAGTAAAATAGGAAAAGAAAACAAAAAAAATTCAGGTGCCCTCCCACACAAAACTGGCTTGACATAGATCCGGGAGTAACAATTCCGTATCTGAGGATGAATGGCTCCTCTAAGTGAGATACCCCACCCCTCTGAGTTTAATATTTATTTGAATTCACTTCTATTAGTTCTTGACCGGTTGTGGTGTCCAGACTGGAGTAAAATAGGAAAAGAAAAACAAAATTCAGGCGCCCTCCCACCCAAAACTGGCTTGGCATAGATCCGGGAGTAACAATTCCGTATCTGAGGATGGCTCCTCTAAGTGCGATACCCCACCCCTCTGAGTTTAACGGGAGTAACAATTCTATAACTGAGGATGGCTCCTTTAAGTACCATGCCCCTCCTCCCTCCCTTTAACTTCAATTTTTATTTGAATTCACTTCCATTACGTTACGAGAGGTTGAAGTTTAAATTTTTTTTCTGTGTTTTGTATTCCACAGCCTATAGGCCTATTGTCATTTGACAATTGTTTTGCTCGAGTATGTTTAAATACGTGTGTGTGTGGGTGTAGTAAAAAAAAACCATGGTAATGTTTATTGCCAACTTAAATAAAGAAACTCATCTTTTGTTGCCATTTTTTTGTCCCCCACATTTGAAATTCAATAGCATAGGCCGCAAAGCACAGAGAACTCGTACGTTTATGGCATATGGCTTAGCTGAGCTTAGAGCTGCAACTCCATGACAATTTATGATCAGCAGCCAAGGCAACCAAGCCAGCCAGCCTGTGTAAATAAATGTGTCCTAATGGAGGCGGGGTATGCAGTTACAGTTACACATTAGGAGTTAAACAAAAGACGGTATTTTGTACATATGGTTAGGAGGAGGGGAGGGGGGAACACCAATAAACGTGCCTGGCATACTTCATGCCGGATTAATTTCATTATTTTATTGTTGCTTCTCTTCTAGGTCTCTCATTCACTCTCTCTCTCTGGTCTCTGTCTGTCTGTCTGTCGACATTTCTAAGCCAATATTTGTAAATGGTGGCAAGCCAGATAACAGCTTCAATAAACATTTAACTTTTGGATTTGGATTTAAATGTGGCATAAAGAGAAGAATATTTTTTCTTTTCTCGAACATTATTATCAACGACAACGATTGTCTTAATCATGTCAGATTGAAAGAATATTTAAAAAGGACCGGGGAGAAAGGAAAAGGGAGAGGAAACAAAATGTCATTATAATAAAATTTCATTATTTTTACGCAGATGCTGCGTTAAAGGAATAATAATAACCCTCCCCTAACCACTGCCACTGCTATAATATTAAGCGGAAAGGGAATATTTTTGTATTTGGGGGATTTCCAAGTATTAGAAATTTGCAATTTTCTTTCTTTTGTTGTAACACAAGCAGCAAGGAATGTTAAGACTTTATTAAGTAATAAATTTTAATGTTTATTCGTTTGTTTACTTGGTTTGTGCAGTGCTAGGTATACTCCAAGTAAAAATTTAAATTGATTTTTTTTCCTTCTGTTAGTAGCTTTATAAATAATAAACAAGTCCTCTACAAACGATACAACCTTAGTTTGTTAACTTTACATCACCTATACACACACACACGCACACTTTACCTGCCAGCAAATGTATAATAAAATTATACGTGAAGTTAGCAGTGACACAAAATGTCATCATAAATCTTAGTTACACTTTATAAGTTGCAAGTTAAGTAAACGAAAAAAAAATAAACAATAACAACAAAAATGAATAACAAAATTAAAATTATAATGAAGTATCACAAAAAGCATGAAAGGCATAAAAGGAAAGAAAGAAACAAAAGGATAACATAAAACAAATTTCTTATTTTATTAACTTAGGCTGGCTTTAATACTTTGTATGTATGTATGTACATTCATTCTGTTTTATAATTATGCCATGCCATTTTAAATTATGCATACATATTGCTTTTATTCTCTGTACTCTAGTATGTTTACTTCAATACTTTACTTTACTTTTATCCCTTGGCTCATCATTTAATCATGGCACGTCTTTGTAAAAAAAAAAATACACAACAAAAAACCAGAAGAAGAAGAGGAATGTCTGCATGCCCTCATATATTTCTAGCATGACATATTACTGTCAGTAACTGAAATGACTGAATAGCAAATGAATGGCATTTGTTTTTTCGCCTTTTTTTTCGTTCATCTTTTATTTCTCAAAACAAAAGGGAAAAAAAGGCCAGGATAACATACAAATTAAAAGAATTTTTTTCTTTTACTTTTATGTTATGCATTAACATGGTAATAATTACTTCATAAAATAAAAAAAACACATAAAGGATGAATTTATTAGATTTCACAGTCTTTAAAAAACATATTTCAGTGATATTTTACAAAAAAAACAAAAGAAAAACAATCTGGCAGCCTGTTTATGAAAATGCAACTCTGTTGCTTAAGCTAATGTTTACATTTTTCTATTTTTGTTTATGTTTTCATAAGGAATATTCAACAGAATATATAACCTATTAGCACAGGAATTTTTTACTCCTTTATACTCTCTCTCTCTCTCAAGCTAAATACTTGCATATGTATGTGTGCATTCTGTTTATGTTGTCTTAATGCATCAACAATCAACATCAACACGAACTATGCTATGCCTTGACTCTCAAGCAACTGTTTATAGTTTTAGTTTGTTTTTATAATACCAACACCCACCACCTGTCACCCCCCGCTCTTCACCTAACATATTCTAATTGACAATAACCAATTATTAATACATGCTTGTCATACATTCTATCTCAAGGGAATTGTTGTTCTCCTTTTAAAGACAACAGCAAGGAAAGGAAGAAGAAAAAAACCCTTTAAATACACACACACACACATACAACTAAACAATGTGTGAACACTGTAGTATACAGAATGTACTTGAAAGAGTTTTGTTTACTTAAAGCACTCGTTCTAGTTATTATAAGCATTGTTGTTGTTGTTGTGTTGTTGTTGTACTGTTGCTGTTATATTTAACACAATTGAAGCAAAAGCACAAAAAAAAAACCAAACAACAAAAACAAAAACAATATGTGTGGGTATAGGAGATGAATAAGAGAGCAAGCAGCACACCTCCTGCTATCGTAAATCTACTTCATATTTACTGTGTGCATGCAACATCTCTGTTGTATTTATGAGAAAAACAAGTATTAGTAGTAGTAGTAGTAGAGAGTAAAAGAGTAGAGTGTAGCAGAGAAATAAAATCATAAAACTGGGTCAAGTTTTGCATTAATGAAAAGCAACAACAACACACACACGCATTCACATATATGTATAAATGGCATAAGAACCGTATGTTATAAATGTAAACATTAAACTGCTGCACGTTGTCTAAATAACAACGCAAGGCAGCAAACCAAGAAATGTAGAAAGAAGGGAAAAAAAGATTGCCATTTATTCACATTTAATAATCAAGCAATTGTGTGTTAATATAGAAACCCTTATCCTTTCCACAATTTTATTTGTTTTTTTTCATTTTATTTCTAAAAAAAAAAACAAAAAAACAGAAAATAATAAGGAGGGTTGATAAAATCATAAACTAGGCATACCAAACAATACAGGCAACCTTATTTTGAAAGCATATGAAGTATTTATTTTGCTATTTAATGGTGGTTTACTAAAGTATTTCATTTTTTTCTTTTTTTTTGCTATTCTATTAAACAAATAATATTTTGCTCATGATATTTTCCACAGTTTATTGAATACGCATTTAAACCACACACTAAAGTATGGCAAAATACCAAATATAGGAAAGAACTTTAAAATTAGAGCATAAAATTGAAGATAAGTTTTACTTTTTTGTAATTTAAGAAAAACTTTAAAGCTTTCCTAGTATTCTAGGAGAAAATTTTATTGTTTTTTAATAATTTCCCAAATAAAATAATAGTTTTCCTTAATTGTAGCCTCTGTATCTCCACTTACAGTGAAACCTCTACATATTGAATCATCATTATCCAGAAAAAAAAACTTCAACTTATAGAAACTAATAGAATTTATCTCCAAGATACTTTTGCTGTGCTTCAACTTTATTCGAGTAATCATATATATTATTTCTAAAGCACTTATTTTTGTCGGTTGCAAATATCTCCCATATCACCGCATCAAATTTAATGAATGATATCTCAGTTTAAAGCTTATATCGAACACTAATGGCGAAAAATAATTACAAATTGAAAAATTAATATTTTCATTGATAGTACGGGCAAAAAGTTAACGATCATCATGTCATTATCTCTAACATTGTATGTATGTAAATATGTATGACATCTATTATGATTTCTAATATATTTTTATACTTTTTAATAAAATTTCTATCAATTATTTTCATTTTATGTTACAAAAATGACAACTAACAGTGCGAAATATTCGCACGGATAATCTAGTATAAGTAAGTAATAGAAGTTAAAATTATAGAAGTTCGATTGTACTTCAAAAAGACTCGTTTTCAAGCCTATAACTACTCTCAGAGTATAATTAAAATGGATTTGTTTTTATTTAACCTTCTACGGTTAATGTGGTAAACAATTTTACACCACACTGCCTCAATAGCAATGTTGCCAGATATTATTTTACACTTTCGATATACAAATATCATGTCAAGTTGCCTTATAACAGAGTTGCCAAACTGTATTTTAGCTTAGTTGTACATATATATTTGTCATATGGCCACGATATTTGTTAAATTTAATCTCTGGAATTATTATGTATATTCAAGGATATTTTTCTCAATTCCCAATAATACAGATCCCAGTAAGTGGCATCATAAAATTATGATATTTTGGATGGACAAAAAAGAGGTAAAATTTTGCCCCCCTTTAAGGGGCATCATAACTCTTCCTTAAACGGCAGCACACTCAACAGTAGTGTATGGTGGTAAACAAATTGTTGCGTTCCTATTAAATACTTTACTACTGTGTGTCATGTCATGATGTTTATTTTTGTTTTGCTACCGCATTTGCTACTGCTGGCTGGTGCGTAAAATTGTGCACAGTAGTAGTAGTAGTTAACAAATGTTTGAACAATAAAGCTGGGATTAAAATAATAATTCACTGGGATTTTGTTTTTATTTCTTATAAATTATTAAGTGTGACAAAATAATTTAAAAAACGACAAGTAGACACAAGTAATAAAAATTAAATTGAAAACATAATAAAAATAAAAAAAAAAAAAAAAACTGAAACACACACGCCCTAGGCTTTAATTTACGAGTTAAATAAAAATAAATTATTTTTTAAGTGTCAAAAAAGCGAAAAAAACGCACAGGAAATCTTTAATTTTATAAGATAATCCGTAAGTAATTTTTCTTATTTTCTTTGCAAGTTTTATGAACTTTTTTAAACATGTTTTTTTGATCATACTAAAATACTTAGGCAACACC
The DNA here is from genome assembly GCA_014635995.1 of Sarcophaga peregrina. NCBI lineage: Eukaryota > Metazoa > Arthropoda > Insecta > Diptera > Sarcophagidae > Sarcophaga > Sarcophaga peregrina. The sequence continues at coordinate 6,323,718 of CM025792.1, read as the reverse complement.
ACTTAATCCCTGTGTCATGTTTTGTCTTCTTTTTTTTTGCCTATTTTTTTGATTTTGTTTTGTAGTCTTTGAACAACAGAAAAATATCAAAAAGACATTCATCAAAGGAAAATGTAGAATTTTAAAAAGAAAACAGGGGGGCGGGGGGTGGTAAAGACGCCAACGTAAACATTTTATACCATAACTTATGCCAGAGTTATCTATGTGGCATGCTTTCTTGTTTTTTTTGTATTTGAAATCATCAGCATCAGCACAATCAGTTACAGAGGCACGGGGCAGCATAGTTAGCAGAGTTCCCCTTAAGATAAAAGCTAAACATCTAAAAACTGTCAAATAAACATCAAAGTGGATGTGGTTGACATGCTAAAATATATTCTTTTGGGCTTCTTCTTATAAATTTTTATTCATTTTCATCTGTTCCGCAGTAGTAGTATATAGTGTGTGCCTATACAATACAAGACCAGATACTATAAAATATTATATGCTGCTGGCTGGCTGCTACATTTTTATAGTGTATGCCTAACTGCCTGACTGCCTTTGCCTCTGCCTGCCTCAGTCATAAACATAAATATTAGAATGTTTAGTCGGTCGTTTGGTACGTTTTATATTTTATTTTCTAAAATATAACAAAATAAAAAAAAAATTTGTTTTTTTTTCCTTTTTTTCATCATAAATAAAAAGAAAATTTTGTTTTCTTTTAAACTTTTAAATAAAATACTAAATTAAGGGGGTGTTTGGGTAGAAAAAGCCAATAAAATGCAAATGTTTTTTGTGAATATAAAAAGAAAATTCTTATAATTTACGGCAGTTTATTGATTTCTTTTTTATTATAAATTTCATTTAAGTGTTTAAGTTTACAGTTTACAGAGGTGGCAAACGAAAAACTCCCACTTTAAAGTATAAACGTGTTAACACACCCATTTTTTTTTTGCCAAAACTCTTTAATAAAAAATTTCCTTTCAAACCACAAGACAAAAATTGATTCAATTTTTGCGTTTACACATAACATTTGCTAACTAAGGGTTGGCAATTTTACACATGCACTGCAACTACACAGCACACTTGCACTTACACTTGCACAATAGAAAGCAGTAATGCAGTGTAGGGATGGTGAATGTAAACAATAATTAAGGAGTTAATAAAGAGAAGAGGGAATATTTAATAAAGAGAGAGAAATCCCGTTACTTTTAAAATGTTTTGTTTACAAAAAGGTGGTGAGGTGAAGGTGTTCTTAATGTAAAGATATGTTGATTTAATAGACAGTGGAGAGTAAAAAGAGAGAGAGAGAGACATATTTTTTAACTATTAACAAATACCGTTATATTTACATAAAGTATTCTGTCAACAAACTATTACCAAAGAGTTAATAAAGAGAGAAGTCATATGGATTTAATACAGAGATAAAGAAAGAGGGAGAGTGATGCTATAAACACAATTGACGCAACGCAGCAAATACAGCAATCCCTTAAAAATATAATGCCAAGGACTTAATAAAGAGAATTCATATTGATTTAGTACAAAGAAAAATAATCGGAGAGCGATTTACATTCAATTTTATGGAGTATCCTTAGAATTTAATTTAAAGAGTGATGCTATAAACACAATAGAAGCAGCGCAGCAAATACAGCATTCCCTCAAAAATATATTGCCAAGGACTTAATAAAGAGAATTCATATTGATTTAATACAGAAAAAAAGGCAGAGAGATTTACATTCAATTTTATGGAGTGTCCTTACAATTTAATTTAAAGAGTGATGCTATAAACACAATTAACGCAACGCAGCAAATGCAGCATTCCCTCAAAAATATATTGCCAAGGACTTAATAAAGAGAATTCATATTGATTTAATACAGAGGAAAAGAAATAGGGAGAGATTTACATTCAATTTTATGGAGTGTCCTTAGAATTTAATTTAAAGAAGCAGCGCAGCAAACACAGCAATCTTTCAAAAATAGAACACATGGCTGTACAGTCAAAGTCCTTTAGTCCGGAATGCCCGATAGTCTGGCATCACTCCGAAAAAATACTTTTTCTCCAAAAGTATGTCTTTAAAACAAATAAAAAGGCTCGAGAGAGCTATTTGGAAGTTTTCAGGGTATTTCGGTATCATCCGGAAGCGCTAGGTATTGCTCGGAAACTAGCTAGCCGGCCAGTCTCAGCTTTTGCAACAAGTAAACCTTTATTCTACTCAAAATCTTGATGAAAGTGACTTAGATGCCGGAGCGGCAGAAAAGGAAAGTATCAGCTGGGCAGAACCTGTGCTAGCTAGCTCTAGTGCTTTGGAAATGATTGATTTCCATTATCATTGGAATTAAATTTGAAATTAAGTGACCCTGTATATTACCACACTTGTACAAAAACATATATAATCATAATGACAACAATATTATCATACAGTTCTATATAAAATATAATTTTTATCAATGAAAATATTAATTTTTCAATTTCTAATTATTTTTCGCCATTAGTGTTAGATGTAAGCTTTAAAATGAGATATCATTCATTAAATTTGATGCAGTGGTATGGGAGATATTTGCAACCGACAAAAAAAAGTGCTTTAGAAATAATATATATGATGCTAAACGCCAGATATCCTTTGTGTATGTTGTTTTTCATTCCTCCGTTTCCCATTCTCCATCCCCTTCCCTACATTCCTATATCCTCTATTTCCTTCCTCCCCTAAGGACAATGTACAATGGGTCAATTTCGACCTGCGGGTACTGTGCTTGTCTTGGCCGACAGGTGCATGTCCTCTAACCTAACCTACTAAACGCCAAAAGTCAAGAAAACAAAAAGATATTCCTGACTTTTTTTTAAATCCAAGTGAAATATGTTTTACATTATGTTTTTCGCATACTGCTTGTGCTTATAATAACCGCCCGATAGATCAGAGTTTTCGGTAGTATGGCAACGAGCCCGTCCCAAAGATGGCGGATTATCGGACTTTTACTGTATATGGAAAGTCCATGTAGTATAGTAGGCGATATGTTGTGAAATTATAATGCTAACACATAAGAGGCAGCAAATGCTCCGCCACTATATTTCTATTGTTTTCACTTGCCCATATAACTGTATATTAAAGGCGCTGCCTTTTATATTAGCCCATATTATAATAATGAAAACAATGTAATGCAACAGCAATCAAAATATTTGTAATAATTTCTTCAATAAATAATTTAATTTAATATTTATAACAACAACAACAAAAACAACAATAATAATAACAATAATAATAATTTTCTATACAACAAAGTAACTGTTAAAACCACAAAAATAAACTTAAGGAAAACATTAAAATATGCAAGAGAAAAAAAACGCCAAAGAGCAACACAAGGGAGGGAGAGAGTGTATGCTTGATATTTACATAGAAATACACTTTAGTTGGTGTTGCTGCTGTTGTTGTTGTTTTTGTTAGAAAACAATTATTATGAGACGACAATGAACGACAACGACGACACAGGAAGCAATTTTAACTTGAAATTCCCATTGAGATGTCTAATACAGTTGTAATAATGCCAACAACAACAGCAGCAACACAGCAAAGAAGTGTTTTAAAACCAAAAAACAACATAACAAATCAATACAATATACAAGAGAGTACTACTACTACACATAAACACTACACACTACACAATACACCATTTTAACTTAGGCTTTTAAAAGCTCATAAACACACACACACACATACACCCAGAAACAAAATAGACATTTTGACATTTTCCTATGCTATGTGGTAGTGTATGCCTATTATATGCATACATACGTAGCATATAAAATGTTTTATTTTTTGTTTGTTTGTTTTGTTATTGTTTTAGTTTAAATGCACCCAAATATGTTCATATGCATGGGCCTAGGTGTGTGTGTAAAAATGTGTGTTTTTAACTGACTGAGCATGAACAACTTTATAATGGGTTTTGATTTTTTTGTTGTTGTTATTATTGCTGTTTTGTGCCCCACCCAAAAATGTATTGCCATTCGGGTTTTTCTTTTTTCAAATTTTTTTTTTTTTGTTTTGTAGAACAAAAAAAAAAGAGTAGTTTTGTCAAATGCTTTAGTTGCTATTGTTGTTGTTATTGTTGTCGTTTGTTCATTGTTTACAAAATGAATTTTCTCACCCGCTCTCTGTGTATGTATGAATGAAATCAAGTGAGAATGCATATGCACTGAACTAGTAATGAATGAATGAATGACTGAAAAAAAACAAAAACAATTGAATGAATGAGTGGCGACACCTTACTTACTGATGTACTTTTATTGTACGTTTTAAATTGTATTTACCCACGTACACACCACCATCACCATCGCTACCACTACCTCTATTATTTAAAACGATTTCAAATAAAACTTTGAATGCGTTGTTTTAATACGACACAATTGCCGTATTGTGTGAATATTTTTTCCCTTTTTTTTGTCGTATTTCAATACCAATACCCTCCCCTCCATGGCTGGCTAAAAGAGGAAATAGAAAGTCAAATACAAGTACGTGGCCATGGCGAGGGTGATAAGTTTGGAAATAAAATAGTAAACGGGTCATACGTTTAGTGGTGACGAAAGTCTTCCTTTAGTATGGCAAGACTGTCAAGCTGTGTCTGCATTTGGATTTGCATCTCCTTCTCTATAACGCCTGATTCATGTAACAATTAAAGCCGCATGGCCATACTCAACCCCATAGACATGAGAATTGGTTGTTACTACTACAGCAACAGAGTTTTAATGCTATTTTTAGGAACAAACCTGGGCGGAAGTCCATATTATAACTGGTTTTTATTTAGAAACTGTATATTATCGATAAATTTTCTATAGAAACTTTATGTTATCGAAAAATTCTCTGTAGAAACTCTGTTATCGATAAATTCTCTATAGAAACTGTATATTATCGATAAATTTTCTATAGAAACTTTATGTTATCGATATATTGCCTATAGAAACTGTATGTTATCGATAAATTTTCTTTATAAACTTTGTGTTATCGGTAAATTCTCTGTAGAAACTGTTATCGATAAATTCTCTATAGAAACTGTATATTATCGATAAATTATCTATAGAAACTTTGTGTTATCGATAAGTTTTCTATAGAAACTTTATATTATCGATAAATTGTCTTTATAAACTTTGTTATCGAAAATTCCCTGTAGAAACTCTGTTATCGATAAATTCTCTATAGAAATTGTATATTTTCGATAAATTTTCTATAGAAACTTTATATTATCGATAAATTTTCTATAGAAACTTTATGTTATTGACAAATTCTCTACAGAAACTCTATGTTATCGAAAAATTCTCTATACGAACTCTATGTTATCGATACATTTTCTATAGAAATTTTATTTTATCGAAAAATTCTTCGTAGAAACTTTATGTTGTCAATAAATTATCTATAGAAACTGTATGTTATCGATAAGTTTTCTATAGAAACTTTACGTTATCGATAAATTCTTTATAGAAACGCTGTTATCGATAAATTTTCTATAGAAACTTTATGTTATCGATAAATTCTCTATAGAAACTCTGTTATCGATAATTTTCTGTTAAAAGAAGAGAATTCTTTGGAAAAAAAACATTTTGTTTTAAAACAATAAAAGAGCCAGTACGAGAGAAAGATAAGCTGATTTGCCGTACTAAACCCCACGAGGTCTTAACAAAACAATGCCACAAGCCACACAACTTGACCAATGGCGATGGCTTTAATTTACTACATTCTGCACAAGAAATGTGATTTAACGTGTGACATCAATTGGGCAACACGATCAAGCGATTTTATGCCATTAGTTTGTGCCAAAGACCGTGTGTAATAATGTAAGCTTGTACAAGAAAGCATTTGAAAAAAAATTATTTTTCTTATAAACTACCATCAGAGCATACCTTTAAGGCTCTGGCTGACATTAGAAGTCAACATTTACATATTTTACGCTGTAATTGCATAACAGTTTCATGTACAATTATGTGACCAACCAAGAAGCCATCATGTACTCGAGTGTAATGAAGTAAGTCGAGGATTCATCCACAATGTAAATACCCAAGTGAACTTCTAGTTTATGTAAGAGATTCTTATAAAGGCGTCAGAGTCAAGTATTTAAGTACACGGAAATGTACAAAGTACTCGACGACTTTACATGCATATTGGCTTTGTTTTTACAACAACAACAATAACATAAACAAAAATGCTTTTTGCCAAGATGAAACATTACATGGAGAAGGTAAAACAATGTAAAGAATTCCTTATTGGGGAGAGAAAGAAATTTTATTTGGTATTACAAAGTGATGGCGTACACTTTATTACTTAGTTTGGGTCCTTATAATGGTATGGCGATAGGTAATGTGTTGTGTTGGTTTATTAAACGAGAGTTTTAGGTTCAATTCCTGACGAAATGTGAAAAATTTATTTCTTTTGGAGACTTAAAAAAAAACGCCAAGAGTAAATAAAATTCTCGTTTCTCAAAAATCTGTTGTTCAGAGTCGCCATTAACACTTTCACGCCGGCGCTTAATGCTTTTCGCTCTATCGTGACGTGACTTCCAGGTATTTTTTTTTCGGCAGTCGAAGTGTTAAATGTATACGCCACACGATGAGATAGTCTAACGCGAGCCACCGGAGGTACGCTTCGCCCGACAAGGCAGTCTTGTGAGGGCCAACGGTAAAACGTGCCGACGTGAACTTGTTAAACTGTACGCTCCGCCACTTAGAGTTTAAAATTAAGGCACACACACAACATTTTGAGGTTATACAACCACATTTTGCCGAGTTCTAAAGTCAGAAAGAAAATATCAAAGTTCGAGAACAATCTAGGGTCCCTCCTCCCCTAGCTTAAAGCTTCAAAAAAGAGAAATCCATAAATTCCTAACGATTTAAAATTGAATTAAAAATTAATTGTGCTCGAGAGAAAAACAACAAAACAACCCACGTTAAAAAAATTCATATAAAAAGCATTTGGTGTCAATGGCCAATGATTTTACCCCGTATTTCTTTTTTTTTTATAATCAAACATTTTTGCCGTCATTTATTAAGGCGTGGGAATTAAAAATGGAAAGAAAAAAAAATAAGAATAATAAAAAAAACTCGACATTATCAATTTTGAAATTATTTTTTATACGAAAAAAATTTTTTTTACTACGTCTGTGTTTTTTTCATGTTTTTTTATTTAGTCTTTATCAATTAAAAACCACTTAAATGGTTGGATACTCACTCAAAAAACACTTTTGAAAATATAGCGACACTTTTTTGTTATTTTTTTGTTTTCAACAATAAATAAGAAATGAAAGAGCCCGACGACAATGACAACAAACGATATCCAAAGCGACCAGTGCAGTTAAGTCAGGCAACAGACGAACGACACAACGCGATCGACCAGTGCAGTCAAGTTAGATACGGACCCTATATACAATATAGCACCACCAAATCAAATGCAACCAGTGTTGCAATGTATGTTTATATCTCTCTCTGTCTCTCTGTGTACTCGGCAATATAATGAAAGTTTATGTCAGCTACAGCACAAGTGAATGAGTGTGCGTTTGAGTGTCGGCGTGTCGGAATGGATGAGTAAGTGTAAACACTTTACAATAAAATATTGTGTGTTGAATCAACACCAACACCAATTCAATTAATTTGTATTGTGCATTCAATTCCATTCTATGAATGAAATATACTCCAGGTTCAGATAGTTAGATTATATGTACATACGTAAGTACGTATGCATCATTCATGGGCGGTATTGTAGAAAAATATTGTAAACGTAGGAGTACGTATACAAACAATCAAACAAACAAACATTTATTCATTCATTCAAACACGATATTCATAGTGACGACAAAGTGTGAGCGCGTTAATATTTGCTTTTGGTTTACTTTTTTAAATTAAATTTAATCTTTTAATTGATTTGAAACATTTGATTGATTATTTATTAAAAGAAATATCTGTCATACATTTATTCTGACTTACTAAAATAGTATCAGTAACGTCGCCATAGACTATACTAAAGACATCGCAACTAATGACAACGGCCATGCAGCACAACACAACCTAAGGATAATATGCAACCCTCTAAACCCAGTCGAAACGGGATACAACAGGCCATCAAACAAGTTAGAAGAAACAAGGCAGCAAGCTAAGATGGAATTCCCGCGGAAATTCTGCGGGTTGACATCGAAACCACAGCAAAACTTCTATGGCCCCGTATTACAACTGCTCAGGAAGAAGATAGGCTGCCCTCAACCTGGAAGAAAGTTACCATAAAGCATCGATTTAAAAGACTGTAACAACTGGAGAGAAATAACTCTGCTTAACACAAATTTTATCAATACCAATACGGGGAAAGCTTCGAGATAAAATTGAAGATCAATTGCGTGACGAACAGGCAGGTTTCCGGCCAAAACAGTAGATCAGGCATACACCTTACATATGTACATACATAATTGGCCATTTCAACCCTTCAGTCAGGATTACGACCTAGCTTCTCACACCACTTATATTGTGTGCGTTAATTTTATAAATGAGTGGCGGAACCTACAGTTTAAAGTCGACTCCGAACGACAGATTTTTGAGAAGCTTTTCATGGCAATTTTTACTCTCAGAGTCTTTGCCAGAAATCTGCTGAGAGGAAGTTGCCGAAGAAATATTTTTTCGTTTTCATGTCTGACGAACCCGGGCCTTTCGTCTAATAAGCCAACACACTACCCACTAGACCACGGCGACTTCCACAGGCATACACGCATACGCATTATTATTGAACAATCCCCCCTGTACGTACTGTATGTCGGCTTTAACACATTGACTGCCGCGACCATTTTCAGAAAACTTGCGAAAAAACGAAAATTTGATTTTTTCACATTAGTGAGTACGAGATAACTCGTAGTTTGGCTTCCTAGAAGGTAGCGCAATCTACAAGTTATCTCGTAGTTGGTAGTCAATCTCAAATTGTCGTTTTTTGATTAATTTTTTTAAAATTTCCCGCGGCAGTCAAGGTGTTAAACATTTTTTTTAAATATTTAAATTGAAATTTTAATATTTAATCAAGGATTAGGTTAGTCCGCTGTCTATCTATCAATCAGTCTGTATGTGAGTGTGAGTGTGTCTGTTTGGGTTAAGCTGAGTTTAAAACGCTGCCTTGCAAATGACACTTTATGATTTATACGTTTTAAATGTCATTTTAGGACAGCTTGTCAAATAATCATGCTTTTTGCCTGCTGCCTAGCTGACAACCACTACCACCAACCACCAGCACTTTTCATCACATCTATCCATCAAAGAAAAAAACTCTTTTTTGCAGCAGGCTTAACACAACTTCATTTTTGTATGTGATTGACAGCTTGTGATTGATGGATGAATGGTTGATGTTGATTTTTTATGTCTAAAAAAAATTGTTTTTCCGCTTTTTTTTTTTGCTCCCCCTGTTGATGTTGATGTTTTTGTATTTATCAAGAAAATAAAACCAAAAATTCTGAAAAAAGGCATTTTTGTTTTGTTTTGTTTTTTTTTAATTCAATCATCTCGTCCTATTCCTCCTTCTTCCTTTTCACTTTGTATAAGGAATATCGAAAAAATAGTTTCTTTGGAAAATAAAAACCCCTTTTGAAGAAAGAGGATTTATTTTATGATTGTTGTTGTTGTAGTTTTTGTAGTTTTCTATAGAAAAAAGAAACCCTTTATTTTATGTTTGGTTTTGTTTTGTTTTCATATCATTTTGTTGTTTTGTAAATATGAATAACAAACATGAATAAAAAAAAAACTAAATTTGAAGTCTTAATGACGCTGAGTAAAGGTTCAATTAGTCGTGACTTTACCATAACGCTGTAGTCGTAACATAATCCATAACCGTAAATTTACTATTAGCAGCAATCAGTGTTGCCATGGCCATAAACAGCTATTTAAGTTAATTGCATATAGCTATTTTTCAAAAGTAAACAAAAAAAATGTGTATACATGTAAGTAAATTCAGCAAACAACTGTTAATGGTTATGGCAAAAAACCAAAATTCAATTGGTACATATGGTTATCGTTATGACTATGGCATTATGGTTAGTCACCTATAATCGAGAACAGTAATGTCCATAAAGTTGGTTAAAACAGCTGATTTATATGGTTATGGTTAAGTCACGACTAATTGAACCTTAACAGGGTACAGAGTACACACACAGAGGGTAGAGTAGAGTAGAGCAGAGTAGTAGTATAATCAGTTTCAAAGAAATCCCTGTTTATTTATGCCACTCTAATTAAGATTTGAATCTTTATTATATATTATGCTTGCTTTTATAACCGACAACGCAACAAACATAAAAAACATGTATTGGATTCCAAAAAATAATCAACATTTTTAACATGAAAATTCATATAAGAGCAGAAGAAGAAGAAAAAAATCCTACAATTGTTATCATATTGTAGGCTATACGCACATATGTATATACAAACTATAATAAATTTTTTCTTGTATTATAAACATAACTCAGGAATTTTTTTTCAATATTTTAACCGTTTTTCAGTGTAAAAATAAAAAAAAACAACTCCAAGCAGCTATTCATTCATTCAGCCAGTATGTTGTTCGTTATGCCTCATGTTATCTACGCTTTTTTACAATCATCATCATCATCATCCAGTTAGTGAGTAAACCAGTCAGTCAGTAAGTCATTCAAAGAAGTTGCTTTTTTGCTTCCAATATATGTCCATACATACGGATGACGTTGATATTTGTGCTAAAGAAAAAAAAATATGAGACTTGCACAGCATAGCATTTAATTTAGCTGTACATTTGCCACTTCTTGTTTTCCTCCTTTTTCGTCCTCTTCTTATTTTTCTTTGCTAATGTCCTACATTTTTTTAACCATGTTTTTACTTCATTTTTTTCTGTCTGTTTTGTTAAATCCAAAGTGTAAATTACTTATGTACGAGAGAGTACAATAATAAAACAGTGGTTGTTGCAAGTAAAGCAACACAGAGAAACATTTGTTTTCTATTTTAATTACAATAGCAGGAATACCAATAATTACATCGCTGTGATCATTAACTCTGCAACATTCTTGTTGGTTTATCATCTTCAAAATGTTTAAGCACCTCTATCTTTCTCTCTCACTCTCTATCAATTTGTGTTTTGTTTACAGTAACTCATTTACAATATCACACATTCACATTTGTTTATCATCTGTAGAATGTTGATCCAACTCTCTCTCTCTCTCTCTCTCTTTGTTTTGTTTACAGCAACTCATTTACAGTATCACACTTCCATATTTGTTTATCATCTTTAAAATGTTGATCCAACTCTCTCTCTCTCTCTTTGTTTTGTTTACAGCAACTCATTTACCATATTACACATTCACATTTGTTTATCATTTATACAAGGTTGATGCAACTCTCTCTCTGTCTCTATTTCTGTTTTGTTTATTTATATTCCACTAACAGTACTTGTTTTCTAAATGTTTCCTTTCAAGCAGCATTTAAACTGTAACTTAGTAGAACGTTCTTTTGTCTCTCTTTCTCACTCTCAACAGCTGCAACAATTTTTTCCACAATCATTCTCTGCAACATCCTCTAGCAACATTCTTTACTTTTTTTGTTTTGTTTACTTACAGTATCAATGATACATACATAGTTGTTTCACCTCTTCTTTAACAGTAAAGCCAAGTTTATGACAGATTTGTTGCACCATTTAGCGAGTTTTTTTTCTCTTTCAATCATGTTTTGTTTTGTTTTGTTTTGTTTACAATCGCAAAACTGTCTTTATCGCTCTAGATATTCCTGTTTTGTGTACAATAACTCATTAATAGTATCAAACATACTTGTTTATCAGCTGCAGCAATATTTTTATCAATTCTCTCACAGTATTTGCTATGCGGCACAATGTGCAAGCAATCCGGTCTCTCAACTGCCATTTTGTTTATAATAATTTACAACATTGTTACTCTCATTTGCAGCAACTTCTAGCAACATTCTATGTTATACCTGCTCTAGCAACATTCACTCTTAATTTTTGTTTTGTTTAGAATATCATACTAACAGTATCGCAATCCGTATTAAATTGAAACAAAACTCTCTTTATCGCTTTCAATTTTCCTTCTTTGTGTACACTAACTTATTAATAGTATCACCTATACTTGGTTATCAGCTATTGCATGTTTGAGCAACCCTCTCACAGTATATGCTACACAGCACCATGTGCAAGTAATACGGTCTGTCTCTCAACTGCTATTTTGTTTATAATAATTCACAACATTGTTGCTCTCAACAATTGTTGCAGAAGATTTGCAGCAACTTATGGCAACATTCTATTTTATAACTGTTTTAGCAACATTTTATTTTGTTTACAACAGTATCACTCATATTTGTTTGTAGCAAATTCCAGCAACATTCTCCGGTATCCTTTGTTTGGTTTGCAATTTGTTGTTGATAGCAGCTCTTAATGTTTTTAACATCCCTAGCAACTTTTAGCAACATTCTCTCTGAAACTCAAACAGTAGCTTCCACATTTGTTTACAATTCCTTTCTCATTCGCTCTCTTTCTTAATCAACTTCAATCACTATGACTACAAAGTATCGATGTGGCAACACTTAAAAATTCTTGAATAACCCAATAAACCACAATAAGGCAAAGATAACAAAGTTTATACAAAATGTGTTACGTCGAACGTTATAGACGACAAAGCTAGTTGTTTTCTTAAAATGATCAACAAATGAGGCTAAATCGGATAAAAAATGGACTTGTGATGTAACTGAACCTAGTGGACTGGATAGCCATGGTATCAAAGATTCCAAAACAGGTTTCATTACGGTAGTGCGTTACGTGGGACCAAAGATATAGCCACCGAAGCTGATTAATGTTTTCAAATGAGTAACAAAGGTAAAATCGGGTTAACATGGACCTAGTAGGACAAAAGGACCTAGTGGGTTGGATAGCCATGGTATCAAAGATTCCAAAACAGGTTTTATTATGGTTGTACGTTACTTGGAACCGAAAATATGTAAGTAAATATAATTAAAAATTAAATTTTATTTCATTGGACTTACAAATTTTAATAATTCTCATTTAGTTCGTATGCATTTATATGTATATATACAAGAAAATGTGCTATTTTTGCTAGTCGCATTTCTTTGGTAGGTGACTAGTATTTTCTTTAGTAGATGACTTGCATGTTTTTGGTTGATGACTTGCATGTTTTTGGGTCAATGACTTGGATTTTTTGGTTAATGACTTGCATGTTTTTGGGCCAATGACTTGCACTTTTTCGGATCATGACTTGCATGTTTTTGTCCGCATGACTTGCATTTTTTGGTCGATGACTTGCATTTTTTTTGGTAGATGACTTGCATTTCTTATGTTGATGACTTGCATTTTCTGGGCCATGACTTGCATGTTTTTGTCTGCATGACTTGCATTTATTAGTTTGATGACCTGCATTTTCTAGTGTATGAGTTGCATGTTTTTCGGTACATGACTTGCATGTTTTTCGTTGATGACTTGCATGTTTTTGGGTCAATGACTTGGATTTTTTGGAAAATGAAAATGTATGACTTGCACTTTTTCGGACCATGACTTGCATGTTTTTGGTTTATGACTTGCACATTATTTTGGTTGATGATTTGCATATTTTAGATGATGACTAGCATTTCTTTTTAAAGATGACTGGCATTTTTTGGATCATGACTTGTTTTTTTTTTTGCTAGATGACTTGCATTTTTTTAGATGAGTTGCAGTTTTTTGGTAGATGACTTGCATTTTTTTGGTTGATGACTTGCATGTTTTTGGGCCAATGACTTGCACTTTTTCGGATCATGACTTGCATGTTTTTGTCCGCATGACTTGCATTTTTTTGGTCGATGACTTGCATTTTTTTTGGTAGATGACTTGCATTTCTTATGTTGATGACTTGCATTTTCTGGGCCATGACTTGCATGTTTTTGTCTGCATGACTTGCATTTATTAGTTTGATGACCTGCATTTTCTAGTGTATGAGTTGCATGTTTTTCGGTACATGACTTGCATGTTTTTCGTTGATGACTTGCATGTTTTTGGGTCAATGACTTGGATTTTTTGGAAAATGAAAATGTATGACTTGCACTTTTTCGGACCATGACTTGCATGTTTTTGGTTTATGACTTGCACATTATTTTGGTTGATGATTTGCATATTTTAGATGATGACTAGCATTTCTTTTTAAAGATGACTGGTATTTTTTGGATCATGACTTGTTTTTTTTTTCGCTAGATGACTTGCATTTTTTTAGATGAGTTGCAGTTTTTTGGTAGATGACTTGCATTTTTTGGTTAATGACTTGCATATTTTGGATGATGACGTCCATTTTTTGGTAGTGACTTGCACTTTTTGGTAGATAACCTGCAGTTTTTGGACAATGACTTGCATTTTTTTGGTTGATGACTTGCAGTTTTTGGGCGATGACTAGGATTTTTTCTGAACAACCTGCATCAGCTAGGTAGGTAAAATAGGGCCATTACAATCGCAGGCCATATGGGAATTCAGGACAAAGAAGAGTGGCGAAAGAAAAGATAAGGGGAAGCGAAACTTTTTTCAAGATAGATGGATTTGAGACAATCTAAACTTAAGATTCTGGAAGCTGATGATGTGGCGTACGAAAAAGCGAAAGGAAAGTTGCAAAAATTCAAGTCCTTTGTATCAAAGTGAGTGATAGTAAGCGGAATGATAGAAATTAATTGCAAACTTTCATAGAAATCATTCATAAAATTAAGGGTACACGTACACGTTCCTATGTACACATAATATGTGTCTGTGTACCCCAACGCAAGTTTACAAATGCTGTCAGAAAAGTGACAGGTCCGTTCCGTTATATAGCATTTGACAGATGAGAAATTTAATAAAATTATTAAAATTCACCCTTAAGCTTATAATTCACCCAAAAAAAAGAGAAGTTATCAAGAAGGGTGGTGGTTGTGGCCGGGGTCCTTTTATAACCTCCGCGTAGCTCTATGGCAAGATGAAAAAGTAAAGAGAAAAAAAAACATCATAATGATGATGACGATGACGATTTGCAAAGGCAATGATGCCGTTTAAGAAGAAGAATCATTCGACGTCGCCTTACTCATGCTTAATTCACATTTAAACTATTTATGCCCGCCGCTTACATTGTGATGAAAAATGTTGGCTTAATTGAAATTGATGATGGTGATGGCAATGGCTACGGCAATGGCTATGGCTATGGCTGGCCTGGGCAAACATGCACTCACTGGCTCGCTCACTCAATCATTGAGGCAGTCAGTTAGTCAGAGTTTGTCGGTGTTTTTCTATTCATTATTTTTCTTTTTTCGAATTTTCAATACAATATTGTTGTTGTTGTTGTTTTTTGTTTTTATTTTTGACATGAATAGACGACGACTGACAACAAAAAAATTTTTTTTTGTGTGCCGGTCTGCCTCTCAACTTTTAACAAAACACGCACGGGCGCACGCACGCACGCAAACGTAAAATGTTGTATCGCATCCATCCCATCCCATCCCCCCAATACCCTCGAAAACTTATGGTTGACGGTAATGGTGATGCTGATGCTGATGGTTATGTTGTGTTGTGTCCGGAACAGTGAAAGCTTTTTAAAATGGGGGAGTCAACTGGCAAATCTCTGTTTGATGCTGCGCATTTAGGCTCCATTATGTTAATGGTTCCCTCTGTTTCGGTTTCAATTAGTGTGTTGTGCAGTGGTGGATGGAATACAGCTTTCTCGTATGATTTCTAATCTTTGTTTAATGTGGTGGTGCCTCCTTAGTTACGTTAGATTTGGTTTGGTTTTGGCGGGCCTGCCCCCCTCCATCAAATTTTTGTTTTTGTGTGTGGAAACTTGTTTTGTGAATGCCTCCTCTTTTGTCAAATTGTTTCGTAGTTTTCCTTTTTGTTTTTTGAGAGGCAACATAAAATGTTACACTCCACTCCATTCCACTCCACTCCAAACACACTGGACTCGTTGCATACCCATCACTAGTGTTTTTGACATTGATTGATGGGTTTTAAACGTTTTGTAGACGATTACGTCTCGCTATCATTATTACGTTTATGGAAATTATATTTCAAATCATTTTATATTTTTGTAACTAATTCAACCGATTATACGAGGTATGATTGGAAATTATTCACCAGGATTCATTTTGTATTTCACAAAACACTTGATGCCGCGACTCAATTTCTTAAAAAAAATTGGGACTTGCTGCACGTATCCCACTATATACAAATAGTAGTCTAAGGTGTCCCTAATAAAACCCAATAGGTCTTATCTTCCAAATAATTTTGGAATTTGAGATATCGGGCTTAAATATTGCCTATGTTAACAGTGTCTCGGTGGGGGGATGAGGGTTGATGGATATTGTGGAAAAATGGGACTTGCTGCATATATCCCACTATATACAAATTATAGCCTAAGGTGTCCCTAATAAAACCTAATAAGTCCTATCTCCCAAATAATTTTGGAATTTGAGATATCGGGCTTAAATATTGCCTATGTTAACAGTGTCTCGGTGGGGGGATGAGGGTTGATGGATATTGTGGAAAAATGGGACTTGCTGCATATATCCCACTATATACAAATTATAGCCTAAGGTGTCCCTAATAAAACCTAATAAGTCCTATCTCCCAAATAATTTTGGAACTTGAGATATCGGGCTTCAAATATTGCCTATGTTAACAGTGTCTGGGTGGGGGGATGAGGGATGATGGATATTGTGGAAAAATGGGACGTGCTGCACGTATCCCACTATATACAAATTGTAGCCTGTGGTGTTCCTAATAAAACCCAATTGGTCGTATCTCCCAAATAATTTTGGAACTTGAGATATCGGGCTTCAAATATTGCCTATGTTAACAGTGTCTGAATGGAATGATGAATATTATGAAAAAATGGGAATTGTAGCCTAAGGTGTCCCTAATAAATGACTTACAAGACTTACTACTCATAGGTTTTGAGGACAGGTTCTTCAGCCTACCCTCCCTCCTAGTTAAAAAAAAACAATTTTTTTTTTTCTTTCTAAAAATTAATCACATTTTCTAGAGAAAATCCAAAAAAAATCTGACAGTTTATGTTCACTTTTGTATTCTCTATTGCTCTCGCTTTGTTCCACATAATTCGAGTGATGGATGGATGGATGGATGTTTAAACTACACTCTCTACTGGGAAAATTAAGATTAAAACAAGAGAAAGAGAGAGAGAGAGAGAGAGCGAGAGGCGGGAAGAGTAAAACAAATTCAAGACCACACACACAGTTTCATTTTTGTTCTAGAATTGTTAGATGAATTCCTGGAATAATCGAAATGATCCCCTAATGAGTCAACCAAGCAATCAACCACCACTACAAACAATCATTCTTTGAACACACGAATCAGCAGCACACAAGAAAAGAAAGGATCAGCCTGTGAGGGAAGGCAAAGCAAGGCAAGGCAAAGCGTTCCATGTGACTAATTACCGCCAAAAAAAAAATTCTCATTTTACTTAAAGCAACACAGAATAGATTTTTTTTTTCTTCTTCTGCTTTTTATCAGACCTTAACTAATCAATTTAGTTGGAAATAGAAGAAGAAGAAAAATACAAAGAAAAAGAAGAAGAAGACAACAAGAGACAAGGTGATGATACTTATCTTTGCTTTGCGCTGCTGTGTTTCTAAAGAAATTTGATTCCGTTTTCCTTTTGAAGATTTCTTTCTTTCCAAAAACGATCAGTTTCAGTTGAAAAAAATCCTGCGACAGATGTGACACTTTTTTTAAGGGATGCATTGTAATGATCGTAAACGATAAAAGCAATTTCGATAAATCCAATCTCCAGCAAAACAGCTGCTTTTTGAAGTGTCGATGTTCAACTTAAAAGACTACAGAACAGAGATCAGCCAATAATTTCCTGGCATTTATCCTCCTTTTCATTGTGCGTTCATAACCTTTTTAAGTTTAGAAAGAAATTTAGTTGGACGGAGCACCAGTACGCCGTGGTCTAGTGGGTAGTGTGTTGGCTTATTAGACGAAAGACCCGGGTTCGAATCCCAGGTCAGACTTCAAAACGGAAAATATTTCTTCGGCGACTTCCTCTCAGCAGATTTCTGGCAAAGACTCGTGAGAGTAAAAATTGCCATGAAAAGCTTCTCAAAAATCTGTCGTTCGGAGTCGACTTTAAACTGTAGGTCCCGCCACTCATGTATAAAATTAACACACACAATATAAGTGGTGTGAGAAGCTAGGTCGTAATCCTGACTGAAGGGTTGTTATGGCCAATTATGCTATGTTATGGAGCACCAGTACGTTTGCTGATCTACGAGTAAGTGATCCTCCTATTTCACATCAACAATATAATCATACATACACACACAATTGGTCATTACAGTGCTTTAATTAGGATTGCGTCCTAGTTCCTCACACCACTTATGTCGTGTGCATTAATTTTTTGTATACATGAGTAGCAGGGCTTAGAGTTTAAAGTCGACTCCAAACGACAGATTTTGGAGAAACTTTTCATGGCAATTTTATTTTCATCCAGAGTTTTTGGCAGAAATCTGCTGAGGGGAAGTCGCCGCCAAAGGAATATTTTATCATATTTCATTCAGGTGAAGATTCCTGATCTAGGATTTGAACCGAGACCTAAACGCCTAATAAGCCAAGACCCTACCTACTTTCAACAATATAATCAGGATCTGTAAAATGTTCTGGAAGTCAGTCTTTATTTTGCAGACTTTAATGCAGGTGTGTAGCACAATATCGCAGATGCTCTTGTAATTATTTGAAGGTTTGATGTACACATTCTTGAAAAATTATCACAAAGTCTACGTGCGCACTGTGTAATTCCCACTTTATTTTGCAGACTTTCACTTGCTTTTATAAGGGGCGCCGCCTTCATTTCAAATCTTCCAAAGTATTTGATGGTTTGGTAGTGCATCGGGATCAGCCAAAAATGATGCCGAATTCTGTAAATGTAAGGACAAAGTCCAACGGGGTAAATTAACCTGATGAACTTGTTAAAACTCTGTTTCCACAACAGTTCAGTCGAACAACATGGATGAAAATGGATGCTCAACGTTAAAACTGTCAAATTTGCCGTAAGTTTGAAGAACACCAGGAAATAGATGCTCGCTCTGCGTCAAAGCTGTCAAATTTGCCGTAAGTTTGAAGAACTTTACTTCAGTCATAGTTTGTAAAAATGTTACAGAAGGCTAAAGCTCCGCTCCTTATATTGCAGTCGACGAGTTAGGATCTGCTATTTAGAATTCAGTGCAACCCCACAACCGTGTAGAAAACTTAGTTGCTTAGTTTCTAACATCAAATTTGGCTATCCAGTTGTCCTGACAAAACTTCAGAATGTTGTTCGGCGCCATAAATTTGAAGAACATCACCTCACTCGTAGTTTGCAAAAACGATCTAGAAATCTCCGTATTGCAATCGACGAGTTAAGATCCGCTTTCTCGAATTCAGTGCAACCCTACAATCGTGTGGGGTAGTAATTCATATTGTCTTTATCACAAAATCTACTTGATGAATGAATGGCTATACTGTACAAGTTCCAGAGTTTTTGTCAGAAATCTGCTGAGAGGAAGTCGCCGCCAAAAGAATATGTCTTTTTCACAAAATCTACTTGATGAATGAATGTGCCTATACTGTACAAGTGTTCTTGGAATCTAAGAATCATAAGTTTGGCTCAAAATCTGTTCTCTTCACCATGTAGTTTAACTTTCCAAAGTCTTTATACTATTTGTGCCACTATCAGTGGCTTGCGGGAAGTGCAGTTTGCTGCTAGGCAAGTACTTTAGTTTGAAGACAATTCCTGACCAAGCCAAAGCTGTTGCAAGCCCAATAAGCATTACAAAATGAATTTTCCTGTAATCTGTATTACACAGCAGATCAAGAAATCTTTAAATTCCATTAAATTGTAAACATTTTTGAAAAGCAAGGAGGGGGGAGAGGAGCCTCTCTTGCAAACGATTGATTTTCCTCTTAGAAATGATGTAAGAAATCATAGAATCTGGAACATTTCTTTAATATTTTTTTTGTGTTTCTTTTTATGCAGTGATTCATCCTGAAGCTTAAAAACCTGATGTTTGATCACATCAACAACATTAGAAGACGTTATTCTGGAAAGTTCTACCTCTTTTTGGCTCTTGCTTCGCTACTAACTGGACTGCCATGGCACTTGTAAACGTAAGACTCTTGCACACACGCTAAACGAAACAAAACAAAAACAAAACCAATAAAGAAAGAAGACAAAACAAACGCTATAAAACCTGATGAACTTGTACAAGAGATGGATGCGTTCTTTTTGGTGTACTTGTTGTTTTGGTTACTTTGTTTCCTCTTGGGTTTTTTTGCAATTCAAACTGCCACTGTTTGTGGCATAATAACGTGGCCGGCCACAGAGGAGTATGGATGGTGGATGTTCTTTGAATAGCAGGAAGCCACCAAATGCAAGACAAGAAGCTACAGAATTAACAGTTTTTTGCTTTGCTTTTCTTTTTCCTAAAGAACGAAACAAACTACAATAGCTTTGGCAACTTAACTGGCCTTTAAGTTTATAAAAAACAAAAAAAAAAATTCAGCCAAAGAAAGAAAGAAAAATTTAAACCGTCTTACTGTAGAGGTTGTCTGTCCAGTCCATTTGCCTTTAAAAGCTTATGAAACCTGAAACTCTTTGAAACGAAGCTGTTGCTTTGCTTTGCTTTACTTTGCTTTTTCGTAGAATAAAAAGATGAAGGGTTTCCAACTGATAAATACAAGTTATTACCACCACCACCACAGCCACCAGTCACCATTCTTATCCACAAAGAAAAACCGTGCCTTTGTGTCAAGTACGAGGCATTATACGTTAAGAAATACAGTGAAAGCGTAAAGTTTTCCTACACTACATAGAAAGATTAATTATTATGGAGGATCGGCGATCGGTAAGAGTGTCAAAACGGGCAGAGCAAAGTTTTGATAGAAGTAAGCATTACGACCTAGCTTCTCACACCACTCATGTTGTGTGTGCGTTAATTTTATACATACGTGGCGGGCCCTGCAGTTTAAAGTCGACTCCGAACGACAGATTTTTAAGAAACTTATCATGGCAGGTTTTTTTCTCCCAGAGTTTTTGCCAGAAATCTGCTAAGAGGAAGTCGCCGAAGAAATATTTTTTTTCGTTTAGATGTCTGACCTGGGATACGAACCCGGGCCTTTCGTCTAATAAGCCAACACACTACCCACTAGACCACGGCGACTTCGTTTTAATAAATACACGTTTTAATAAATACACGTTTTAATAAATACGAGGTAAAAAAGATAGGCAAACATAGACCATCTAGAGCTTCTAACAAAGCCAAGTTAAATTTTCTAATGTTTCAGGCAAGCAGGCAAGTAAATTAAACTGCGTTCCTTTTACGACATAACACTGGACTTGTATACCCCAGTAGTTGTGTATCTGCCAAATTGGCCAAATGAGCGACTGGTTGGTAAACGTTCACTTACTCCCAAATCATCAGCTTTAAAAACTTGCCCTCGAGTTTTTAAGGAGCTACGCTATACCATTTGTCTACTTCCTGGCTACCTAAACATTCCAGGAAAGTCAATTAATAATGAATTCTTTAGTACAGTAGGACCACGCTTAATAAGCTAAACGAAACAGCGTACTTGTAGTAATATTAATGACAACTAATAAATCAACTGTGATGCAGGAAAGATGCGTTCAGTACTATGATTGCGACTTGGGAAAATACATTTGAAATCTTTATTCTGGACAGAGTAACAAAAGGGCACTGAAGATACATAGTATATCACGTCGCTATACGGTGAACCATAGGTGCATCAATACAACGCACGATTTAGAGGAAATTCCAATACTACCAGGTAAATACTGAAACAGCGTTAAGCGGGGTCTTACTGTATCTAGTTTTCTTTGCATTTCTCTGCTTGCAGAATGAAAGTAATGCCAGTTGTACGTTGACTTTAGTGTCTCACTGTTGGGCGGCGGCTTAAGCAATTTGGCAGTGTTGTTAAGAACCCCTGTACAAAAATAATGCTCCTCCTCGTTTAAAAAGAAAGAAAGGCCGCTTCAACAAAAGAAGACCAACAAACGAACGAACGAATCCATATCTTTAGGAAAAGAAAACAACGCGCGCACACTTTAAGAGCTTCCTTTACGTTTTCTCTGTAAAAGCCGATGCCGATGACGATGATGATGATGATGACGAAGAAGATGCCGATGCCGACCGTACATGCAACAACAACAACCACAGCAACAAAGTACAAAAACAAACGAAAGAAATAAAAAAAAAAATGGAAAACGATTTAACAAAGACGGTAAGAAAGAAAAAGACTCTCCTCCTCTATAATCATAAAATATTTGCGGCAAAAAAAAAAACACCAACACACACACACGGAAAGGCTCACGAAAGTAAATCTAAAGAAAAATCCACAAAAATAACCGCCAGACGTATGGACGTTTACAAAGCAAAAGAAAGAAAGAAAGACGTTCTGGTTGCGACATTCTACAGTTTTCCCTTGTCTTTCATAAACTTAATGTCCTACGTAAAGATCATTTCAAGGAAAAACTAAAACCTTAAAGGGCAAACTGTAATTCCAATGAAGAAGCTAAACATCCTTGTGTCATGACAGTCTTATGTTACGTTTAATGTCGCTGTGCTGCTATGAGATGCTGGCTGGATGGATGCTGTGTAGTATCATACAGGCAAGCAGAGGCAAACAGGTCCGACTTTGTTTCGAGTTTCGAGAGAGTGGTGGTGGTGGTGTCAGCCAATATCTTGTCTTCGTCTTTCTTGGATTTCTTTCTTGTTATTTTTCCTTGTTTTTCTTTAGGGTTTATTTGTTGTTGTTATTGTTGTTGTATTTCGTAGTAATAATGCAATATTATCATTGTTTCTGTTATTGTTGTTGTTGTTATAAGCACGGTAGTTACATAAATTCTACAATGAAAAGCCATAAATATTGTATAGGTTACCGATGCCGCCAACAACAGCAACAACAATCATATCCGTGTACATTTATGTACCCGTATAAACACAATGTTACCAGACTAAAACGCTAAACCTTATTAAATATTTTGAAAATTAATTTAAAAAATACCCGATGACCCTTGCGAATATTTCGCACCTTTAGTTGTCATTTTTGTAACATCAAAATAATTGCCAAAACAACTTTTTACAACTTAATATATGCATATTATATGTATAAAACGGACTTAGTAATAAACGGTATTGCCAGAATGGATTTTAATACATACTATATTATGTAGAACTGCATTACTATTAAGCGACCCTGTATTAGCACACTTGAACAAAAACATATGTAATCATAATGACAACAATATTATTATGCAGTTCTATATAAAATATAATTTTTTTCAATGAAAATATTAATTTTTCAATTTGTAATTATTTTTCGCCATTAGTGTTAGATATAAGCTTTAAAATGAAATATCGTTCATTAAATTTGATGCAATGGTATGGGAGATATGTACAACGAACAAAAAAAAAGTGCTTTAGAAATAATATATATATATAATATATAATCTACTAGACCATAATGTTTAATCGCACGTTCCAATGTTTTTAGGTTTGGCGCTTTGTAAAAGTTTACTCAGAGGTCCAATCTCATATACTTTCTTCCTTATAGTCCCCTTGAGAATCATTGTTTACTCCTATTCGATGAGACAGTGCGACATATTCCGCATTCCTGTAAACTCTATCATTTAAGAAACTGAAGTGAAGCACCAATTCTTTTGTTTCCTCATCCAAACCACCGCTTCTACACAATACATACGAGCTGTGTGTTACAGGCCATAGGAATCTGATACAATTATTGCACATAAAACCAAGAATTCTGCCTAGAGAAAGCCAAAGCATCCTAGAAGCTATGCGATTGGTGACAGCAGTCCATCTGTGTTCCATTTCCCTTATGAGCTCTTAAAGCTGAATAGGTTAATTCATGTAGTTCACCAGCAACCAGCCGATCAGTGCTTCTTACAACATCAAACAGAGAGAGAGAGAGAGAGAGAGATATTATTGAAACAAAGTCCACATCCTGGAAGGGACATACACCAAAAACCTATCTTATATCCGAAAAAGCCACAACATTAAGGATGAAATCTATCTTGATCTACTCATCAGGCCAGTATGTTAGAAAAACTTTAGAGTGTATGACCCCTTTGTAGCGCACTCCTCTGAAATATCATTCCATGGGATGCTTAAATAACTTGAGCCAGATTTCTGTTCGACATTGTGCTCCACAAGCAAAGCGAATGCTGCTGAAAAAACAAGCCATTGGAGTTGAAAGCCGTGATTAAAACAATGACGTTCATATCGAGATGAATAGACAGACGTTCTCGTAACAAAAAAAAAAAAAACTTTAAAAAAGTCTAGCCGGCGGTAGTAATAATTTCTCGATACACCGATAAAGGTTGTTTCAAAATCATGCTCTGAAATGTGTTCCACTTTAAATGAGTTACAAGAAAAAAAAAAACGTTAAATTGTCATCACTACGGCATGCATAACAATATTGCCATATTGCATGCAAAAAAAAAACCACATGGCGATTGCATTGTAGAATTGACTTTGCCTTTGAAACACACTCACACACACACACATGTATATGAACACATAAAATAAAGTTTATTTTACCTGCTGTTTTCATCTAATCAAACGACGGCATGAGTGACAGACAACACACTGCAACAACAATAGCAACAGCATGAATGCATTGGCACAGCAGCATGTCAAGGCACTGTTGTTTAGCAGCAACAGCAGCAACAACAGCAAACTGGCAAAGTAACATTTCGGTATTTATTCTTATTCTGTTTGTAGTTGTTCTTATTGTTGGGCTGTGTTTCCTTTTTCCTTTTTTTTTCGCCAGTTCAACTCTCGCGGTGATATTTTTGTTTGTAAATATTTTTAATGGCCGCCTGTTTTTTTTTTTGTGTTGTGTTGTTGTCTCATGGCGTTTTTTTTTTTGTTTTTGTTGTTTTTGTTTTCACATACATACTCTCTTAATAATTGTTTACGTTTGTTTTTATTATGATGCTACAACTGCTTAGTCTTCTTCTTACAGTTCTACTATCAGCAATTAGTGCTTACAGGTTGGGCATACTATGTGCATATGTATGTATGTATGAATGTCAATAAGTATGCGCGTATGTATGCATGTACCAGAGATGATTGAAAGGTAAAGATTTTTGTATAATAAAATGATCAAAAATGTTTGAAAGCTAAACAAAAACAAACGGCCGAATAGAATGTAAGAGAGAGAAAAAATAACGAGTGTGTTTGGTTTTGTTTTTGTTTTTTTAACTGTCAGTGTATGTGTGCAAGTTTATATTTCAGTTTTCTTTTTATCGTAGGTACGTATCCACATTGTATGGGTTGTCGTTGTGCTTTTTCTGTTTCTGTTTTTTTTTTTTTTGTGTTGTTTTGTTGGTCTTGATTCTTAAAAAAGTTTCTTTGAAGTTTTTCGTTCATTCGTTTGGTTTTTTATTTTTTTTTTGTTTTTGTTTATAGTGCCTCTTAAATTTAAGTTCGTTGTACAAACAGTAATACCCGTTTAGATTGTATGTACGTAGGTATGTATGTATGAATGTGTCTACAACACACACAGAGCATCATCTATTTTCATTTTAAATACCGAAAGCACACGAGTTTTTAATACAAAGGAAAGCAACAACAACAACAATATAAATACTATGGAATATATGAGGAGTTGCACATCAAAATGTTATTTTTTTAAAGTAAATTTCTTTGGATCCAAACCGAAATAATGAAAGAAAATGACAAGAAAGCCAAATCCAGTAAAGTGTTCCCTAATATTGAACAAAGGAATACCTCGGTATTCCGATTCGATTATTTGTGATATTCTCAAACTTTACTTGGAAAGTGTAAATTAAACACAGTCGACTTTTGGATCCATTGAAGTCTGAAGGCTTACAGTGCCAAAATATTACATCTGATCGTTTATCTATTTTATTTACGTACAATTGTTGCCAAAATATGTGCCTATTTCTTTTGAAACGAAACTTATTTTCCAACGAAATAAACAGATTTTAAAATTAAAAACCATTTCCTTAACAATTTTTCCAAAAGAATATTTAAAAAAAAAAAGTACTTTTTTTTAAAATGTTCCTTATATCATGAAATTATTTTTACACAACTAGGCAACACTATGGTTTACTAAACTGTAGTTACACTAGTTGTTGCTTTGCCTGTGTTTTGCTTTGCCTGTGCCAGCCTTCATTTGTTTACATCGTTTTTTTTTTGTTTCTTTCTTTCCTCTAGTTTTGTTGTTTTTATTTTCTTGATTTTTTTTCTACTCTGTTGTTTTCATTTGTGGTGCGCTCTGCTTATATTGTGTTGTATGGGTACGCATGCAGGCATGTATGTATGTATGTAACAGTGAATATAAGTAGATATTACGTTTTGTATAGTTTTTTTTGTTGTATTTTACTTTAAAGATTTTTTTGTTGTTATTGTTTTACTGTTCTTCTTCTTCATGTTTTCGTTTATTTCTTTCATTTGGTTTTTTTTTTTTTTTGTTGCTTTTTGTTGGCGGCAGGTCGGCATTTTTTAAAAGCAAACGATCAATTATTGTGTTGCTTTTGAATGCCATGCTGAACCGAATATCTTCAGAAAAACAACAACAAAAAAAAAAAAAAAAAGGAAAACATGTTTTTGTATTTTATTCTCTTGAACCATTCACCAACTACTACGACGACGACGTCAACAATGTTGTCAAAAACACTTGTAATTCGTTTAACGATGAAAAGAAACATCAGAAAAGAGGTTTTGACGATTATTTTCTCGTTTTTCTTTTTTAATAGCCCATTAAGGAGACAATTATTAATTGTTTAAAGAAGAAAACTGGTAATTGCAAGTGGTTTAAAGAAAAATCAATAAAAAAAAATTTATTTCTTAAGTAGGATGTAGGTGGAGGAAGTGGAATACAATTAACGCTTTAACTGCTGCGGTAATATTCAGAAAACTAGCAAAAAATAAAAACGAAAACTCGATTATTTCACCTTAGTAAGTACGAGACAACTCGTATTTTGGCATCCTAGACCCTAGACGCAATCTACGATTTAGCTCGTAGTCGGCAGTGAACGTGTTACTAAACATAATTGACTGGAAATAATGAGTTTTTTTCTGGCTGGAATGTGATTTTAAATACAATATTTGGAAAAAGAAAAAAATTACAATGAATTTTATGTATTCGTGGCACATATAACGATTCTTTTAATTGTGACAACTCTCCTTGGCAGCCTCTATCTTTAATCTTCGTACTTTCAATAGTTTCTTAACGTTTTAATATGGGCAACCACAGGCAAAATTATTTTCTATACTTATTGCATCACTGTATTCGGTATAGGCACCTGATTATCACGTTGGCATACATTTTTGCATAAGGAACATGACACACGTCGCGTTATTCACATCCTGAAGGAAGGAAATGCAAGCATAATTTGTACATTTCTGTAGAA
This sequence comes from Sarcophaga peregrina, assembly GCA_014635995.1. Taxonomy (NCBI): domain Eukaryota; kingdom Metazoa; phylum Arthropoda; class Insecta; order Diptera; family Sarcophagidae; genus Sarcophaga; species Sarcophaga peregrina. Next base: position 6,296,301 of record CM025792.1, on the reverse strand, counting down.
TACACAGCACTTCTCTCACACTTCTCTCTCAGCACATATAACAAGGAAAAGCTAAAGTCCAAAAATAAAAATCTATGTGGCCTAATCGTATCCATCTAAAAAGACGATAGCTAGGGTCGGAAATCATTTTTAAGCGAAACATAGAGGAAAGGCCATGTAAAAAAGTATTCAAAACATTGCTTTGAGGACTGCTACTGCTGCTAACTCCATAAAAAAAACGAAGGGCCTACTTGTGAAGCCACATTAATGACGAATGCTTACGTAATAACCGTTCTTGCTACTCTAACAACAATTTAACGCTAACTAATACCCTCCTGATTGCAAAGTTTAGCCTTATGCCCTTAGAAAAATTTATTGCAAGTCATGCAGAATCCACACGCCTATAGTATACTGAAAATTGACTTCATATTCTTGTTCTTGAGCTATTCTCTGTTTGGAACAGTAACCACGTAACAACATGGCAGAAAAATGGCAAAGTTTATTCATAAATTAAACAAATATTAAGGCAAACTTGCCTTCAAAATAGGTACCCCTACACTCTTTATCCCTTTGACGGATACTGACGTCTATAGACGTCATAATAAGGGTTTTTGGGGAGGGACATGACGAGTATACACGTCAAAAATTATTCTTGCCAAACAACGGAGATACAGCAATTCTAAAATTTTGGTATCCGTCAAAGGGTTAAAATTACTTTTCAAAACGGCCCATACAACACTATGGAGAGCCTTTAGAATACATTTTTTAATTCTTAAATATTTTTAAATTGTTTTCTTATGAGAAACATAAAATCGTTTACAATTAATTACCAAAGTTTTTTGGACAAAAAAGTTCTTGTTTCGTTTTTATTTTTAAGGTCAATACGTTTTGTAAACAATTTAACCTTAAAATTAAAGTAAACAAAACAAAACAAAAGAAAATCATAAAAATACAAGCAAAAAACAAAAACAAAAGAGAAACTTACCAGAGAATTGTTTATAACCACCGAGTATTTTATGTTTCCACCACTTAACCAAATTTCCTGCCATAGCCGCCAAAAGTAATGGTAAACGAATCAATGGAGAGGAGATGAAAACCGCAACTTTGTTTAACGTTTAAACGCTTGTTTCTTAAAATACTTAATAATGTGAATACAATTTCGCTTTATGCCTTCAAACAAAACAAAACAAAACCGTTATAATATATTGTCAAAGAGACAACAACAACAATTACATAGGCATGGGATGGTTGATATGGTTTTTAATATTTGTTTACGTTTATTATCATTGCACTGCAGCAGTTTACTCTCTCCTACTAAAACACACACACACCCAACCAAACAGGCCTAGAATATTATCAAGCTTTTCTTTTTTTTTTTGTTGCTTTTTTGTTGTTTTGTTTTTGTTTCGTTTATTTTATTCAAATACCCAACACTGGCAAAGGGCTTCTTAGCAATTACTTGCTTGGGTATTGTTTTTTTTTGTTTTTGTTATGTTTTCTTTTTAAGATTTCTTGTCTTCCTTTTTTTATTGTCTTGACTTGGTGGCTGTTGTTGTTGTTTGTTAATTCATATTACTTTTTTAGGTCAAAAACAACAATAAACATCACTCATAGCAGCAGCCGCCTTAACAGAGAGAAAGAAAAAAACCAAAACATAAACAACAACCAACTTTTACAACTTTTTGTTGTTGTTTGCGTTTTTCTGCTTCTTTTTGTTTGAACTCAAACGTGAGAGTGATAGAGAGAGAGAGAAACCGAGAGAAATACCGTATACTCTCAATTAAACATGGTTGTGCATGCCTATGCCTGCCAAGGCAGTTGTAAAATTTTTGTTATAACTTTTGATGCGTTCGTTCTTCTTCTTTTTTTTTTTGTAGTTAAAAACTTTAAAATTTTCATTTATTTTTCATTAAACAAAATTAATTTTTTAATATTTAGAATTTAGGGTTGAATTGCTGCCCATTTCTTTTATCTTATGAAGCAAAAAAAACAAAAAAGAAAGAAAGAAAATGTCATGCATTTTATTTTGGGCACTTCTTTAAACAAAAGGGATAAATGCTAGTGGCTTGGCATCTTTTTTTCAAACTATTTTCATTAATATTTCCCGTATTACATTTGAAAATTATTTCATTTTATTCTTATTACTGCGTAAGTAAATAATAATTTTTCATTATTTTATTTTTCTTCCTTATATAGATAGAATTATTGTGTATATACTTGTTATGATGGAGAACCAGAAGAAAATATCAACAACAACTAAGATTTACTATATATTTATACAAAAGAAAACACACACACACACACACAAGGAAACGTGTATATAAACGGACTCTCGGCACGGCACTTTCAATTTAAAATAATTTTTCCGTACAACACAACATTTACGCTCAACGTCTAACATATAACTGAATTTGAATTTGAGCATCAAAAGCAGAGAACAGTAAACACCCAAGTGAGTTGAGTTGAGTTTTAACTAAAAGAGTTGCAAAGAAAAAAGGTTACCATACTGCTCTAAAGCAAATGTGTTTGCTTGCAATGTAATAAATAAATAAAAAATAAAAACATAAAATTATTAATAAAATTGTAAAAATTATTAAAAAAGTAATAGAAAATTTTAATTTATTTAAACAAAATATTCTTTTTTAATAAAATTTCTATTTGAATTTTTTAGTTTTTGGAAAAAAGAAAAAACACGCCAAAAACTTTTATTTTTTAGCGTTTATTTTTTAAGTAAGTTTGAGAGAGTAATTTTCTTATGTTCGCAACATGTTGAATATGAAAATAGAGAGAGAGAGAGAGCGATTTGTTTGATCAAACAATATTTTTAAATATTGTTGTTGTTTAAAAAGATGCCAAATGCAATCATTTTTAAAAACAATGTAGAAAACGAATATTGAAACACTCTACATATTAGAAAAAATACTCTTCTACAAAAAGGACACAATGTCCTTAAAGGTTACAAATTAAAACACTTTCAATTACTTTCAAATGCAACTAAATATGAAATTTTAAATAAAAAAGAAAACGCTAACAAATGCAAGGCAATTCCACTAACGAACTGAGTCTGATTTGGCAAAATGTCATCTCGAGGCTAGTTCCAGTATGCAGAAAGGTCCTCACAACGCTGTTATTGAGTTTCGGGGCACTGGGATTGGTGGACCCATATGGCTGCAGATGCGCTATCAACGTAGGATGCATCGACTGGCATAAAACTAGTGAAAAGCTTGGTTAGACTTTCCCTTTCACACTTACAAGGGCTGATCGATCAGGTAATAATCGCACAGAGAGTGGACTTTTCATGGCAGAACAAAGAAAACTGAAGAATCTTTAGCCTAATACAACCTAGGATGCAGTATATCAGAATTAAAAAAGTATTTATGGGTCTCTAAGGCCTTCTCTCCTATACGTTACTTCGGTCGGGCTGATTGACCAAAGTACAGTATGGAAAGTGGACAAGTACAATGGAAAAATAGGGAACATTGTAAAATTTTCAAACTACTATGGCCTTAGTTTGTCACTAAACCTTGACAGCGCAGTCTTTTAGAAGTCTTAATATAATTTCTAATCGGGCATTGCTCTATGAAAGAGAGGCCTTCACTGTGGGACTTAGGCATTTCCGTTTTCTGCACATTACGCTGTAATAAAGACGAGCCTGAGTCAGTCTATGACACATCTTGGCCTTTACTCGGAAAGGAATTGTAAAAGCAATTATCCTGTCCACTAAAAATCAACGAAAAAAAAAAATAAAATAATGCCTACAACACTTTACAAATTTAAATTATTCTTCTACAGCCACCATATGTTTACAGCTGTTCCCACACTCATCACTCACATACATTGATTACAATTATTTGGGAAATTTTCACAACAACAACAACAACAACTGATACATACACTCTTGTGATACTAGTAAAAGATCAAAGAGAGTCCTCCAGTTACCCCAAGGCAAATGAAGCTTTTGTTTTTTTTTTTTATTATTAAAAAGTAACCAGAAAAAACGACGACAACAAGAACAACGAGAACATACATATACCAACCAGAGGCCCATTAATAAACATCCGCTAAACAAATGAAATCCATTTGTATCGTTGCTGTAATATGAAAATAAAAAAAACTCTGTCACTCAATTCACTCACATACATACTCATTTGCTCTGCTACTAACCCATCTGCTATGAATATTTTTGTAATAATGAAAGTGATCCCTGTCATTTGATGTTTGTTCTATACATACACACACACATACAAGCACACAAAAGCACTAATAATAATGTTAATAACAACAACAACAACTAAAGTAATCAAGAGAAGAAGAGGTCTTTATTTATTATTGTCAAACAATAATTATTTGGCATATTTAAATGCGTTTCTTCTCATACACACACTTACTGCACTCTCTCTCTCTGTCTCTCTAACTCTCTCTCTTTCCTTTGATACTCTCATGTTGATGATGATGATGTTAATAATAACAATGACGATGACAATGACGTCCCCTATTACTTGATTCAATTGTTTCCTTTTAACAATTCCAACATCAAAGCACATTTCATCATTCGTTTTTGTCAACACCACCACTACCACCACCATCATCATTATCAACGGCATACTCATCATTGTCATGCCCATATTTTGCATTCCTGTTCTTCTTCTTGTTTTTTTTTTTTTATTAAAAACAATTGTGCAGGCAATTTAGTTGGTTTCTCTGTATGGCATAGCCGCTCTATTATGATTGCTTCTATTTGTTTCTGTGTGTGTGTTGTGTTTAAGGCATAATAAAGTTGAGCATTGTTTAATGATACTCCAAAAATTAACCGAGAAGAAGAATGCCTGAAAGAGAGATGATGCCGCCTGAATTGTAATGAGAGCGACAAACTGCAAGCATGCACTTAAGAGGAATCATACATATTGAAATTATTTAAAGAAATCCGATTTTTATATCGTCATTGCAGATATTTTTAGAAGCCTATTCGCTTTTTAAGAAAGATTTGGACTGGAATCTGGGTTTATAGATAGAGCTGCTCTTTGTTTTACTCCAGAGTAGTCCCAGTACTTCTGATTTCAAAAATCTGTATCAGATTTGTTATGAACATCTTTTCCGAACGCTTATTTTTAAAACTTTGCTTGAAACATTGTTTAATAATTTTTGGAGGATTTACACGAATCGTCATGCCAGAGGCTTAGAACCGATTTTTGGAGGCTTTGCAAGCAGATTTGGTATCAAACAAGGTTCTTTGCAATTATCAGAAGTAAAGTTTATGAGAGTATCAGGCGTTCTCGAACCCCAATCAAGCGAATTGCTTAGTAGATCAGCGGATTCGGTAGGTAAGGTTAGGTTAGAGGACGTGTACTTGTCAATTAAGACAAGTATAAGACCCATAGGTCGAATTGACCCATTCTACAACGTCCTTAAAGAAGGATTGATAATAGAGGGTATAGGATGAAAAGAGGGTATGTAGGAAAGGGGGGAATGGGACAGACCAGACACAACAAAAAAAAAGGGAGGGGGGGGGGGGGGGTAGAGCCCAACTATACTGATGAAGCCCTAGCACCACTCAACTATCAGATTCGGTAACTATTTTCCTAAAGTTTTAACGCAACGCTACTAATATTCTCCAGGGTAGTACAGGTTCTGTGAAAAGGCTTCTTATACTCATATCCAGAAGTAAGGCTGGCTAGGCGGTTTCTTCCTAAAGAATGACGTGACTGAGAATGCCCCGAAACAATTGAACTGACATGCCCTAATGAAATCTTCAAAGGCAAATACTTCGCCGTGTATTTAAAATCTTCTGCAGTTCATCGTTTAAATTGTAGATTTTCCATCGTTTTAAGAGGAGCAGGGAGGGAGATTGTAGCTTCATAAGAGTTACAGCAACAGCTGATAATAAAAATACCCACGGAAAATTGGAGGAACAAGTACTTGTGTGTAGTACTTCAAGGGCAATTAGCGGTAAAGGAGTTCCTGCGTATGTAGTTGTTGTTGTTGTTGTTGCTTTTTCATTAAATTCTCTTTCATGTGCAATAGAATTTCCATCATCATCATCGTCAACAGCAACAGCAACAGCCACATCAACAACATTAGAGAGTCATCTTTCATTAACAACAACAACAACAACAGAAACAACGCAACAGCCAGGCACCCGGCCTATAAGTCATCATTGCTCAGCAACAATTATATACACACACACACTGGGACATACATATGTGAAGGTTTTAAATACACCCTTTGCTTGTATATACGAGGGTTATTTCAAAAGTTTCAAACTAATAAACTTAGTTATTCCTTCTTATGTTTTTTTGAAAACGTTATTTCCTTTAAAATAAAAATTTTTTTGCGTAAACTTTTGTAACTACCCTCGTAGTTAGCATTACCCAGTAGCACTTCATGGTTTTTAAGTGTTTGCACTTTATGGAGCATACGTGAGTTGGCAATAATTTGCGTTGTTTTTTTCCATATTTTTCTGTAAAACTCACAAGAGTCATCCAGGAAGATGGATGGATGGATGGTTGGATGAATGAATGGATGGATGGAGAGGATCCCAATTGGTAATAAAACTTTTCACAAAAAAAAAAACAAAAAAATAAAAATTTTGCTGGCCACATAAAATAGCAAAACTTCTGCATGGGACTTGGGAAATTGAATCCCCTAAACACTGAACATTTCTTTCGTGTTTTAAAGTCCTATCTGATTGTGTGATAGGCGCCAAGATCTAACAGCTGCAGGCCTATCCGACCTTTTATTCGCTGATAAGCTTGTACGACTCTAATTCAGATTCGGAAAACATCACCTATTCGCACTAGACTAAAGATCTCTCAAATAGTCCTAAGACAATATCATTGCAAAAGCAATGTCCATGAATAATGTATGAATCTCGAATATTCTTTGGATCAATTTGTCGATCAGAATATGCAAAAAATTTCAGACTACAGCTAAGAAATGCTAAAGAAGTTGATATTTTTCTTTGATGGCCTATCAGAACTAGACACTCCCGGTCCCTAAGTTCAATATTCGAATATCTATTCTCAAGCTTACAGTATGGACCAGAGAATACAAGAGCATTTAACAGGGTCTGTCCTAGATTCATATGAATAAGATTCAATATTGTGCCTTGTCAACTCAGAATTAGACATTCCCGGACCCTAAGTTCAATATTCGAATATCTATTCTCAAGCTTACAGTATGGACCAGAGAATAAAAGAGCATTTAACAGGGTCTGTCCTAGAGTTGAATTGAAGTAGAATTCAATATTGGGCCTTGTCAACTCTCCTTTAGACTGCAAGAGATAATAGAAGGAAAGAGTTTGAATGCGCATTATGAAGAAGTAAAAATTTCTTATGGCGGGTTGTAACATTACGACCCGCTCTCATCAAAATCTTATACTTCATTTTCTCTTGGTTTAGTTAGAGGCCAATACAGTTTGTGATAGGCTGATTGATAAAACGCTGGACATTGCCCGGCTTTTGGAAGTTAGACGCAGACTCTGGCTGCAAAAATTGAAGAGTATTATGGGCGTAAATTTGGTAAAAATCCGTTTTCTTCCTCAGACATTATGGTTAGCTAACTTAGCTTTGTGCGCTCCAGATAATATGTATTACGGGAGTATTTTAAAGAGCGCTTTCGCTGTTGATACTAAAGCGTTGGTTTGCAAGACGAGAGTTCGTGAGTCCACTACTCAATTTCTACATCTCGAGTATTATGGGCGTATTTTTTGTAAAAAAAAAAACATTTTCTTCCTTAGACATTACGGTTAACTAACTGAGCTTTGGGCGCTGCAGATAATATGTGTTACGGGAGTATTTTAAAGAGCGCTTTCGCTGTTGACACTATTAAGTGCGTTGATTTGCTAGACGACAGTTCGTGAGTTCACAATTCATGACAAAGAAAATTGTGAAGGGGGCCCCTAAGCAGTCTTCCGCAAAGACTCTGCGGAGAAATAAAATTATCACAGAATGCTTCTAAAAATTTAATGTTCGGAGTTAAACTGTTGATCCCACTACTAAGAAGATGTGTTGTGGGGTGTGAAAAGCTAAACCATACGCCTGAAAAGTAGTCGTAACAAAAGCATCATAGATGCCCTGATGGTCCCCTCCTAAAATTTTCTTTTGGTGGACAATACCTAGACTAAAAACTATGCTCGAAATGAGGAAAAATAATCGAAAGGACTCTAGGCACTGAAATGTAAAGGAAAAAAAATGCTCCAAATGAGGAAAATTACAAGAAAGGTTCTTGTAAATGGCAGGTTTCTTATGGACTCTAGGCACTGAAATGTAAAGGAAACCTGCTACATTAATTCAATAAAGTTGCAGACAAAATATTGGTCCTCAAAAGAATCGTTTATTGAGGAAAGTATTCCAACGTATTTGTAATTTCCTAGGAACTGTATTGAGCTAAAAAAGCCACGACGCCAATTTCTATTTGCCTTTTTCACTCTCTCTCCCTCTCTCTCTCTATCTCATCTTCAATTTGAAGCTCACCTTTATTGTACGTATGAGTACAGTACAGCATGTATGGTTTGCTTAAAAGTGTTGTAAACGACATGTGAGCGCGTTCAGTTGTTTTTTTTTCAACCATTACGGACGTAACTATCAACTATGGAAAGCTTTTATCAAAAGCCGACAAACCAAACTGATCAACACTGCTGCCACCCAGAAGAAAACGCCTTTGGAAGGAGATGGAAGAGATGAATAATCTTGAAAAATATAGTCATTTTGTCTATCTTTTAACGTTAACGTTACGTTTTTTGTTTTTTATTTTTTATTTTTCATTCGTACTTCGTAAATCGATTCGCAGCGCCGCTCACAACAAAGTAAAAAATTTTAAGAACAACAACAACAACAAGCGAGAGAAGAAAAACAAAAAAAAAGCCGATCGAAACGAAATGAAAGACTGCATAAAACAAAAAAACACACACACACACACAACACACCCTCTCCTCTCTTATGCATGCATGCATGCTGACCGACCAGGCAAGCATTGATGATGACTGCAGTAATCACACACACACACACCCATTCATAATTGTTACACGTTAAAAGCAACAAATGTCGACTTGATTATCAATCGGTTACTTGGGAAGGAAGAATTGTGCGCATGCGCTCATGCAAGCATGGACAGCGTTTAATTTTTATGTTATTGCCGATATTGCTGTTGTTGCTTATTTTGTCTCTCTCTCTCACTCTCTCTTTCTCACTATATAATTTTTCGTTCGCTTTAGTTCTTTATTTCCTTTCATTGTTTGTTTGTTTTTTTTTTGTTTGTTATTAACACATCAAAAGCGAAATGCCGCTGAAAATTATTTTCTGTACAGAAAAAAAAACACGAACTTTTTTGCCGTATGCGGCTTATTTTCTGTTGTTGTTGTTATTGTTATTGTTGTTTTTTGGTTTAAAACCCTCAAATTATATACACACAAATTAATTGTTGTTGGATTTATTAAATTATTATTATTTACACTAGAGGGCAAAATAATAGGTACACCTTTTAATTTTGTAAATTGTAAACAAATCTCTGGACTTGGCAAAAATAAAAAAAAATAAACTTAAGAGAGTACACATACATAATTGGCCATTACAACCCTTCAGTCAGGATTACGATCTAGCTTCTCACACCACTTATGTTGTGTGCGTTAATTTTATACATGAGCGGCGGGACCTACAGTTTAAAGTCGACTCCGAACGACACATTTTTTTGAGAAGCATTCTATGGCAATTTTTTTTTACTCTCAGAGTCTTTGCCAGAAATCTGCTGAGAGGAAGTCGCCGAAGAAATATTTTTTCGTTTTGATGTCTGACCTGGGATACAAGCCCGGGCCTTTCGTCTAATAAGCCAACACACTACCCACTAGACCACATCGACTTCACTGAAGAGAGAAGAGAGTACTTAAGAGAGACTTAAGAGAGTACTTAAGAGAGACTTAAGAGAGTACTTTCGGAATATTAAAGAGCTGCGCAATAGGAAATTGGAAAATAGCCTAAGAATGAAGATAGGAAATCATCGCGACATGTCTAAGCGTATACCATTGATCATCATGGCGGTCTCGAATTAAGAAATAAGGAGGATGCGTTGCCTACCTACCTACTACTAATGTTTTAAACAGATTTTCCTATTTCGACAAAAAAGCAAAATCTCAATGAGAATCTAGGGCGGCGCTATCCTTCCTAGAAGTTTCAAAGGAATATATGTACATATACACTGAGAATGTAGGAAATTCTGAATTATCTAAGAACACATATAAGTTTGTAGTGCCCATCATCGCAGTAGATCTGCAAATGCAAGCTGCATCCACAGCCTTCCTAGTAGACCTGCAGCAGTAGTAGGTTAGGTTAGGTTAGAGGACGTGCACCTGTCGGTCAAGACAAGCACAGTACCCGGAGGTCGAAATTGACCCATTGTACATTGTCCTTAGGGGAGGAAGGAAATGGAGGATATAGGAATGTAGGGAAGGGGAATCAGCAGTAGTAACTTGCTCAACTTTAAGGGAATTTTTGTTGAAAATTTTCTATTACTCCACCTCCACCTACTTCCTTGACCAGAAGAGAACCGCGACTATTCCCATTATTCTCTATTTCGTTAGCCACAAGTTTTTTAAATAAATCGCTTTCAAAAACAAAAATTTCGATATCACAATAGATCTGATATCACAAAGCAGAGCACGAATAGCGGACCAAGTTGCACCAAAATCAGGGAAAAGGAAGAAGTTGGTCAGCGCAAGGACTGCACAACAAAAACACGACTACGCCCGCACTGGAAAACCAGCTAGAAAGTTTGATAAACGAAGCTATATCCTTGATATCAATAGATGATAGCTGCGTTAAGCTGACAAGGAATGGGGAGCCATCAAATAACCTATATCTACACCTAGCAAGAGACGAGCACTGACAAAGAATGTCTTCCTCAGCGGACCTGCATCCACGACAGAATCCGTTTAAAGGGAGCCTCATTCTTTCCGCCTGTCTACCCATGACGCAATGACCTGTAAGCAGAGCCATTGTAGTCGAGATGACTTTACGACCAATACCAAGTAATTGGTTGATACGCCTTCTATCCATCGAGGGTCAGGTAAATCTAGCGGTGGAGAAAAAAAATTCCACTACTGTAAGTATTTCTTTAGCCTCCACTGTATTTCATTGCCAAAGCATAGAGTATTTCACCCTATAAGTGTGTGTGTGTGTGTGTGTGTATGGATGAATATGGATGGCTATAACGGCCTCTGTAATTTGTTGAATTTTTTTTTTTTCAAGCTTTGCGGCAATTTAACGCCCAGTACCACACTGCCAGTACCAGCTGGTTTTGTCTTAGACAACAAAAACAACAACAACATGAACATGAATAACATCATCATGGAACCGGCCGTTTGTGTATTATGCATGCCGGCATGCAAAGTATCAATTCCACCACACCACCAGCAACAATGTCTGTCTGACGGGCATGCCCGTTAAGAGAAAAACGAAAAGGAAAGAAAAGAAAGAAGAAAAAAGTGTCACTTAGTCTGTGATTATAATCTGAAGATAAAAAGTTTCCGATCACATTGCTTTGATCTTTGCCAATGAAAGAAATTCTTTAGGAAGCCTTATAGTAGATACCGCAACCAATGATCCATGGCTTTGGCACTGTAATTGTGGCTTCAGGAAAAAGAATTTTTTTTCTTTTAACATTTCTTAAGAGCGGAAAGGCGGACAATTTAAACAAATGATTTGTTTATGGGAAAGGAAAAGTAACTGGAAATATTTATAATCTACGATCATAGCTCTCTTGGGAGTCTATGGCTTCCCCCAAAGCATTATCATCTTACTCAATTGGCTAGTGTTTGTTTCACTTTTTCCCCTATAAGGGCTGCACTTTATTACCAGATATTGTTTGCGTTATACACCATCATTCCGAGGAGTTTTGGAATATAGGAACCAGGGATGTTAACGCTACTGAAGCATTAATAAGGACTACGGCCCAGTTCCAGAATAACTTGCTTAGAAACAATATCCAATCATTAGTTAAGGTGAATTAAGATGATGGCAATAACAGACTCTATTTTGCTTTACGGCAGTAAGGTTCGGGCAAAGGCATTGAAGGCCGACTGTAGAAGGAAAATTTTATCATCGGTACAACGAACCTCTGCACTTAGAGAGGTATTGGCGTTTAGGACTGTACCTAAGTCAGCAATACTAATAATTAGTGGTGTAATGCCTATAGGTCAAGCTCCAAGCGAGCGGAAGAGAGTGTGGGGAGGCTAAAAACGTGTACGGAGAGACAGTAAATATTGACGACTCCAGAAAACGAACCATACAACAATAACAAGAGGAATTTAACACTGAAACAAGTGTTGGATGGACGGCAAAACTTTTCCCAGATATTACCCTCTGGATGGAGAGGAAATTTAGTAAGGTTAGGTTAGGTTAGAGGACCTGTGCTTGTCAATTCTGACAAGTACAGTACTCGGTGGTCGAATTGACCCATTGTACTACGTCCTAGCTTATGTTGTATGCGTCAATTTTATACATGAGTGGCGGGACCTACAGTTTAAAGTCGACTCCAAACGACACATTTTTTGAGAAGCATTCCATGGCAATTTTTTACTCTCAGAGTTTTTGCCAGAAATCTGCTGAGAGGAAGTCACCGAAAAATTATTTTCAAATTTTCATTTTGATGTCTGACCTGGGATTCGAACTCGGGTCTTTCGTCTAATAAGCCAACACACTACCTACTAGACCAGGGCGACGGTTAACTACTATCTAACACAAATGTTATCTAAACACGGTTATTTTTGTAAGTACCAGTTTAAAATGGGGAAGATGACACGAACAAATTGCATCTTCAATGCTGCGGAACACACTTTCTTTTACTGTGAGAGATAGAGATTGGAAAGAACGAATCTTGAGGCTAAAATCGGTGCCTGTACTTCAGAACATTAAGGAACATTGGAACAGCATAGCGTGCTACGCTGAAGTTTCACTGAAATCGAAGAAAATTCGACTTGGATGAGAGAAGTAGAATGGATGTTTAAATATCTTCTCGGATTTTGTTGCGCAATCCGGACGCGGTTATGAATGCAAAAGGGACCAAATGGCCAGACGGACTCGACTTCAAAGTAATACCACGGTAATTCCGCAATGGGCAAAAGGAGTCCAAAAGAAGGGAAGATTTAATGGGTGAGGGCCCTACACATAGGGATAGGGGGATAGTGATGGCTACCCTTATGGTGGGGTTACTTCACCTCAGCGTAAAAAAAAATTGGTGAATTATGCGAAGGAAATGATAATGGATTGGATACAGAACAAAAGCCTTAAGGTGTCTTTAGATTCTAAAGATCATCGCCTATCTAGAGAAGATTGATAGAGACGGAAACAGAATAACTTGACATTATGAATTGGCTTTAAATCGACGCAAATAGCACTTCAACTTAACAGACTGGTTCTGGTTCCTCCAATCTGCTTAGGTTAGAGGACGTGCACGTGTCGGTCAAGACAAGCACAGTGCCCGGAGGTCGAAATTGTCCAATCTGCTTTCTCTATTGAGTCTTCAAGAGATAAGCTAAGGAGGAAGAACGAATAATTCAACCGGCTTGGTACTGAAGCTTCATAATTCCAGCGTAAATCTGCTGATAATGTTTCTTAGGTTGCCGACAAGGATATGGATATAATGCCAATCAGAATACAGAGATCAGAATAAGTTAAAGACTATACATCACCTCCTCTGAAACTGTCCAAAGCTAGGTGGAAGAATAAATGAATGAATGAATAACCTTGATAGAAGATTCTATGAGGGTTTTTGTAAAGTGATTATTATTGTCGAGGTAAGCACCATCATTCGAACATAGTAGATCTCCATCTCTATACGTTTACTTTTCCTCTAAGGCGATTGCAATTGAGCCCAATGTACTCCAATTGCAATCCAGATTTTCAAATTGGCTGCATAACTTCTCAAACCAACGAAATGATAATTAAAATTAATAAAGAACTGATGCTGAAGAATTTTTTCTATATGAAACTATATGAAACACAATGGGCCCTGTATGCAGCCTAAGTGTGTCCACTAGTCGGCTGGACAGCTACTTCTACCTACCTACCTACCAACCTTTTCCTATGGCAGACCGACCTTCTAATGCTATCGAAAACTTTCTCCAAAGCAATAAACAATAGAGACCCTATGTGGAGGTAGATAATCTTCCCCTGGATTGTTGTATTACATACATAATTGGCCATTACAACCCTTCAGTCAGGATTACGACCTAGCTTCTCACACCACTTATGTTGTTGGGCGTTAATTTTATACATGAGTGGCGGGGGACATACAGTTTAAAGTCGACTCCGAACGACAGATTTTTGAGAAGCTTTCCGTGGCAATTTTTACTCTCAGGAGTCTTTGCCAGAAATCTGCTGAGAGGAAGTCGCCGAAGAAATATTTTTTCGTTCTGATGTCTGACTTGGGATACGAAACCGGGCCTTTTGTCTAATAAGCCAACACACTACCCACTAGAGCACGGCGACTTCACTGAAGAGAGTACTTAAGAGAGTACTTTCGGAATATTAAAGAGCTGGGCAACAGGAAATTGAAAAATAGCCTAAGAATGAAGATAGGAAATTATCGCGACATGTCTAAGCGTATACCATTGATCATCATGCTAGACCACGGCGACTTCATTGCTACTTAATCATAAAGCCTATCTATGTATGTACTTCCCCTTGGCCTTTTGTCTTCCTCTTGCTGCTTTTCCTGTTTGCAAAGTTATTAAAAAAAGGAAAGCAAAAACGGAAAGGAAAATAAAAACGGGCATAAAAAAATGCGTAAATGCCTGAGCAATGACTGAAAGTGCACGCAAATAATTGCCTGGTTTGTACTCATCATTGTTCCGGTGGTTCGGTGGTTCAGCGGTTTAATGTTGGCTGGTTTTTATCTTTGTTTTATAACTTTTCATATTTATTTCTCATTTTCCATTTATTTGCTCTGTTTTCAATATTTTTTTTTTTATATTTCCTCACGTTTTTATTATTGTTTTTTTTTTTTAATTTTTTTTTTTTGTAATTCTGTGGGTAATTGAAAAATGTGTGTAATTAAGTCCTTTGTGTAAATTTTTCGCATGGTTTCCATATCCTGTATACATTGTGTGTTAAATTTAAACAAAAAAAAACCAGGAATAATGAAAAATATTTAAAGTGAAGGGCAAAAAAAAGCAAAAGAATACCTTCTCCTTGATAGGAAAAATTAGAAAAGGGAGGAGAATTAAGAAACTAAAGAGAAGATTGAATGAAAATTTCTAAACAGAAATTTAGAGAGAGTTTGTTGGAATGGATCCGACGGAAAATAGAGACTAATCTACCCGCCGTAATGCAGAAAAATAGAGAAGAATTGTCAGGGCTGAGATAACAAGCAGGGCATCCAATTAATGTTCTGGAAATAACTAACCCCACTATTCGAAAACGTAAAACGGTTTTGACATTCTATTATTTTTGTGATTTGATTTAAATAAATTTGAATTAAATAAAATCAAGTATTTTAAAAGAAAATATTTAAAAAGCCTACCTTATAAAACACATAGGCAGCTTGTTGATTCAATTTCAGCGTCATGATCCTTGTAATAATCCTGGCCTGGTTTTTAACATATGGAATACACTTTTCACATAACACTGATTTTGCCATAACTTTAGTCTTAGTCTTGATGAGTTACCGGCTCATTCTATTCCGTTAATACGTACACTGAAAGCCGTAAGTGAGTCAACATCCACTATAATTTTAAATTTTCTATTATAAAAAATATACTTGAAGCACAATAATAATTTTGTTTTTTGTTTTTCTTTCAACATTTTATAAGTAAAAAATTAACTTTTTTTAATTTTGGAAATTTATTTAACTATTCCCATTTGCTTTTCTTGCTATCCCAAGGAAATGATTTATTTCAGTGGTGTTTACTCACTTTTGGCGCCCAGTGTATGCATGTATGTACATATATCGTTCGTTGTTATAGGTACGAATCAACAATTTGGGTCTTCCGATATTTTATTGCCCATTTTATTTAACATTCAGTAAAACCCGCCGGAATGCCAATGCGAACTTGAACACCATTTACTTCCGATTTCGACTACGACCGTTTTCGTTTCACGTTTTCAAAGAGATTTTATAATTTAACACTTGTAGAATTCATCAATTGAACTTCTTTTGGTAATCAGCCATATTCAAGTGGTTCCAAACGATTTCTTAGGTAGCGTTTATGGCATGTTCAACCGGAACAGTGCTTAAACTGGCAGTTAGTCTCGATAACAATTTACCTTCCACGATATCAACTATCAGAATTAACCCTCTAGTGCCCAAGATCGCCTGTAGACGGCTTTATTCGCTTTATTTTGTTTTCTTTTGTATTTTGCTTAATTCAAGGAAGTTCAAAAATTATTCTTATTATATTTGCAACATATAAAAACCGATTTGAATTTCATTTACTTTTAAAACATCAAATCAAACGCGGATATATTTTTTAATTCAGAAAAAAAAAATTGGGCACTAAAAGGTTAAATCCGAAAGCTAGGATTGCACATGTATTAAGGCGTGTTCAAACGTTGTGCCACCGTCATATATACAATTAGAAACCTGCAAGAAAAAAAAGAAATTTATTATTTATTAATTTGAAAAAAAAAAAAGAAAAACATTACTTTTTCCATTAAAGGCCTATTTAATGGAAAAAATTCTCATTTTCTGAACCCACTTTAAAAAAAAAACTTCTTGGTTGTAGGCTTCGATATTTATAACTTAAAACCAATACATTACAGCGGTTAATTATACCCCATAACTACAACTAAATTTGGCATCACTTTTATTTTTCATGGAATTATTTAGCATAGGCAACAATCTTATTAAGCAGCCACAAGCATTAGTTATTTAACTAATGTTACCAGACTGTTTTCCAATTTTATCTGCATTTCACAAAATAAATCCTTATACGACAACACTGTTGTATGACTGCCATTTATTTTTGTTGTTTTGTTTTGCTCTTGATTTTTGGCAAACATTAAAAAGGCAAACAAATCAAACTTTAAACGAAAAATATAAATAAAATGGTTTTGAATTAAAAACAACAATAAAAAAAGAACCTAGAATGGCTATTACCAAAGAAATTAATCGCCCTTATGTTTGCATTAATTGTGGGCAAAAAATCAAGGAATTATACAAGAGATACAGCAATACTGTTAAGACGGTAAATTGTGTAAGTGGCCTGGTCTTATTCCCTCCGTCTTCCCATTAAATCTTCTTTTAATTAATTCCATTAGGAAAAGTGTCATAATGTGGCTGATAAGTATATAGAATTTGAACCTGTTATTATATTGGTGGACTCTATGCTATTGTCCCAGCAAGCCTATCGTCATGCCTTATTTAATAGAGATTTTAAGGTTAGTAAATACAAATTAATGAATCCTGCCTATATGTTATAAGCAAATTGCATTATATTTTAGCTATTTTGGAAGTTATCTTTAATGCTTTTACTATTGGAATCCTTTACGTTGTGGCGTGAAAAACGTGAACAACCTGAAGGTGATATTACACATTCCATTTTGGTTAACGAGCATGGCTTTTATATATGTTGTGCCCAAAATATTTGTGGTAAGTCCATTATAGCTTTTTCTTTTTTATGAAATCATTAATCTCTTGCCTCTCTACCTCCCTCTTTAGATTATTTACTTTGCACTGGCCTATTATTTTTATTAACCTCAACATTGCGCCGCGATATGTTAATGAGTAATGGCTTTAAATCGTTTGGCTTTATACTATTAAAGGCTAATGTATTGGCCAGTTTTTCAAAGTTCTTCCTGTTGCCTATTATATTGTGGCGTGAAAACACTACAGAATTTGGTGCTGCCTTACATCGAACACTGGTCACTGGGCATCATTTGTGTTCGCTGATCTTTGTTTATGCGGTGGTCACAAGATTTCGTGCTTTACAAGCAGCCTTAATAGTATTGCCAGTGTATATCGTTAAGGAGTTTCTAATGCAACATTTATCGGTTTATATGGAAACACAATTTGTTGAATAGAAAGTTTTAGGAAATAAAATAATTTTTATAAAGAAAGCATAGAATTTTTAAACATCAAAAGGAAAAGCGCTTGAAAAGTTTATACAAATTATTATCTCTAGAATTTCTTAGGAAATTTGTTGTGTTTTGCACCACTCCATACGTTTGGGTGTGTTCTTTAGAATTAGCAAGAACTTTGAATTGAATTTAAGAAATATTTTCCTTCTAAATGAAGTACAGAATGGACCCTACAACGATTTAGAAATACAATTTTGTTCTCTAAGAGATTTAATATTATAGACTTACGTACAAGACCGAATTAAAGTAGATTAGTTGAGAATTATTTTGGCAAGTCTATTACTGAACGATAATATGGAGGAAGATAAGGACCGTTTAGGAGATTTCTTGATGACTTGTACTACGATGCCGAGGGTAGGGCAACTCATATTATAGAAATCTCTACAATGAATCACTTAAGGCCGAAATATTTAGCATAGGATGACTTATCCAATATGATTTGTGCAATACTAATAAGCAGTGCGAAGAATTTTGTTCTGAAATAATCAAAAAGAATTGTATTTGTAGCAGCGGTAGGGGGTAGAAATGCAGTTGTGTTAAATCTAAGCGTACTTGAACACACACACACAACATACACAAGTCTTAACTGGTTGAGGTTCTAGTTAACATATCTGACTAGAAAATAGCCTGAAATTTGAATGAAAATATTACGTTGAACTAGGGGTTTAACATCCACAATATTAATTTGCAGTTTAGCGAAATCTCTACGCCTGTGTACCCACAACAATGACAAAAATGTCCCTGCAGTCTAGTTTAAGTAGTTTCTTTATACAATTTTTTTCCCAATTTGAAACCAAAGGAGTTTGGCAATGATGAAAGTTTCTTCCTTAGCCCAGAATATGCACCCCGATCAATAAATACCTTATGGACAGCCTTGGTTAGGTTAGGTCGTAGTGGTAGCTTTGATATCACAAACATGGACAGCCTAACCGAAATAACAAGTGCACCTACATACATGCATATGTACATGTATGGATGTATGTGTGAAGAGGTATTCAACAAGTTCTAGTAGACAAGCAGCAACCAGGGACGCTTTCAAATGGAAGGCAAGGTGTAGATGGAAATATAGTCTAAAAGGAGTGTTAAATTGTCCTCCGGTAAATGCACCCTAGCTTGGGGGGGTGGTGGTTAATAGAAATAGCTAGAGTAATTTTGAAGTGTAGCTACACGTTCACAATTTGCCGTTAAGTTATTAAATAATAAATAGAATAAGTTTAGACCAATAGGAATATAAAATAGTAATACCTGGCCGTTTATTCTTCTTTTTTTAATAGAAATTTAACACTTTCACTTTCACCACAGCGCGAGACCGGTACCCGTACAGCTAAATGCATACCAAAGATAAATCATTCTAGCGAGCGGTTTTTATTACAGAACGAATATTAAACGATACGTATTTTACTTTAATTTAACAAAAACAATAAACTTTACGCGCAGCCGCCAATTTTTAAAGTGTTGTTTCAATTAAAATAGAAAAACTTTTTAAACTTACGTCGTTTGCTTTCTTACGAACGCGCAACTTTCTGCGCCAAAACGGAATTCTTCTAGAAGGACGCCATTTTAGTTACAGAAAAACATTGCCACTTGGTTTTTTTTTTTTTTTTGATTTTGTTTTATCACTTCTTTTGTTCTTCTTTCATAAATATATTCTTTTTGTTTTGTATTTCAATTTATTAGTTTTTATTTAATTGTGATATTATGATCGCTTAATGAATTTTAGTTAATTTTTTTGTTTCTTCTTCTTCTTTGTTTTTGTTTTAATGTAGGTATACCGTAATTGGTTTTACTGTTAAATGATGAAAATTTATTATTTTTATTTATTTCTCTGATTTTTTTTTTGTTGTTTTGTTTTTTCTTTTTATAATAATAATAATATTTTTATAGTAAGTTTTATTTGTTTTTCATTTAAAAATACGACTTATAAGACTACAATTCGTTTTTAATTTTATGCATAATAATTTATCATAATTTTTCTTATTTCTTGTGTTTTTCTTTCTTCATACTTTCTCTGTTTTTTTAAAAAGTTTATTCTATGTTTTCTTTTTTTGTTTTGTATTTGTTATTGTAGTTTTTGTATTGAGTTTCTTATTACATATATGTACGCCATATTCTAATTACGGTAAAGTTCTCTCATTTTCAATACGATTTGTTTTTGTTTTGTTGTTGTATGTTGATTTATTTTGAAATATATTTCTCTTTGTGGTGTATTTGCTTATTAACAGGAAAATATTTGTTGTTTGTTTGTTTGTTTTTGTTTGTGTTACTTTCCTTATCTTTTTTTTTTTTGTTTTTTAAGGTTAAAGATTGAGATGTGGTACATATTTTTTTGTTTTCTTGTTGGGGAAAAATGAGTTTTTCCTTTTTGTTGTTGTTGTTTCGAATTAATCGAATCCTTACTTTGTAAATAAACTTATAAATCAATTAATATCTACTTAAAATTTATTGTTTTTTTTTTATTATTATTTTAATGTTCATTTTTCGTTTGTTTTTAATTAATTTTTAATTTATTGTAGGCTATTGTTAAATATTTAAGTTTATTTTGAAGTTTTAAACGCTTAATCAATCACTTCAAGGAAAAAACTGAGTTTCTATATGAAAATTTTAATTATTATTAATAATAAAAAATAAAAAAATTAAATATTTTAATTACCTAAAAAAAACATAAAAAACGAACTCGTTCAACTCACTAAAGAGAGTGATTTAAAAGTTATAAAATATATATATATAAGTATTGTATGTATGTATATGTATGTATTGTTGTAAGTGTTGTTTGTTGTTGTGTTAAAATAGAAAAAAACAAAAACAAAATATCAACTATTTAAATAAGGATTAGATCAAGTTGGTGGTGATGGGTGGTAATCGTGGTGTTTTGGTTGGTACATCTATGGATATTTGGTGTTATTGATAAACTTTTTAAATTCCCTACCATCTCGGAGCCGTTGCCGAGCCGTGACATGCCTAGCCAAACACCTATGTATGCGCCTTTAATCATCATTTCCTATATTGCTTACAATATATTGTATGTTTGTAGTTATAATTTATATAAAGTTTTATATGCTTAGCTTTTTAAATTGTGTTTATAATCTTATATTTCCATTATTCATTCATTCATTCATTTTGTTTTGTTTTTATAAAATATGATGGATTTCTATTTTTTTTTCCATTCCTTTTCATTATCGACGAGCGTTTTATGTATGCATGGTTCATTTTGTTTTGCATTCCATTTTAACTAAACATCTAGTAGAGCGTATAGTATAAGAGTTATTCTCCTTAAAGGCTAAATTATGAATTTCTTACAACAAATGTGCAGGCTGTTTTGAAGCAACCTTACTTATTTATAGGTATAAACACTCTCTCTTAATATTCTTGCTTATCTATAAGATATCAACTAAAATAATATCGCCACTTAGATCACATGGCTGCTACATTTCTGGGTGTCTTTAGGCTCTAGGAGGTCATATTCCAAGACGACGAAGAGGAACATGATGAACAATCGTCACTTTCGGGCGTTGGATTTATATTGTGTGGCGCTGACGGTCCCCAGATGCGTACAGTTGAATCATCACTGGCCGAGGCCAACAATGACGGATACACAGGATTCCAGGAAACACAGTTAACAGTCTTGGCATGACCAGCTAGCTTGGCCAATGGTTCTTCACGTTTTAGATGCCAAATACACACATGCTTGTCTTCACTGCCACTGGCCACAAAACTTTCATTGACACCGCCAAAGCACGAGTGTATGGCAAAATTACTCTGGCGTATGCCCTGAAAACTGCGTACAATACATTTGTCTTCAATATCCCACAAATGCAGGCCTTGACCGGAGATGTTAAGCAAGGCTAAGCGATCAGCAGAATTAAGCGAAAATGTCATTATCGGATGTGTCTCTTTGAGCACATCAAAATCTGTGCGTGGATTATCAAAGTTGTACCTGCGAAAGCGTAAAGAGCAAATGGTTTACGACTTAAAAACAAAAAAACGAATTCATTATACTCACCCTCTTATGCGATAGTGATTATCAGCGGCTAGAATAGTCTTATTATCTGATCTGAATGCTACACTATTTATACGTACACCTTCCCATGATTCCAGCACCGTGCCTTTGAGATCACATAAATAAAATTGACCTTTTTGGCCGCCACACACAAAACGTGTACCATCACGATTGAATGCACCACATGATAGACTATCCTCCTGATTCAGGTTATTCATTTTCGTAAGCAGACGACCATCGTCCACATTGAAAATACAAATTTCGGTAGAGTCTTCGGGACCGCCAACCAAAATCAATTTCGAATCAGGACTCCAACTAATAAAAGCCACACTCACTTGTGATTGACTGTCCAAGAGGCGACGCTGTTTTAGCTGTAGTTTATAGGGGTCAACATCCCAAATGATAATCGCACCATCTTTACTGCCTGTGGCCAATTTTAGGCCATCAGGCGAAAACTTACAGAACCACACTTCGTCACAGTGTTCGGGCAGTATCTGTATGGTTTGCAGGGGAAAACCATCGGTGGCACAACAATGGTCGCTTAACAGGGAAACATTCTGTAGATTTGTTTCCCAAGCCATATCATGAAAGAGACAATTTTGTGTCTGCAGCTCAACAGCCTGTTGAAGTAGAGTACGTAAACGTCTGGGTGCCATCATTACCGAAGGCGGCAAAAAGGTTTGCAAACGCTCCATTACCAAAGCCCTTGACAATATACCTTTGCCCTCCCATTTGGCACGTTGATACAGATCATGATTATTAGAACACATCATATACGAAGACAATTGGTGGACTCGTGAGATATTATGCTGCAATGGTGTCAACTCATTACGCAGCACATGTAAGGCGTCCAATGGACAGCCATCATCTAAGTTTTCCAAGTATTTTTGTTCCAGCAAAATAAATTTCATTTCTGTTATGGTCGATGGTTTGCCATTGTCTATCAGTGGTTCTAATTCCTAAAATTATTAAAAAAAAAAAACAAAAACACAGAAAATAAAGAATAAAACAAAACCAACAAATTTCAAATCACATGTAAAATAAAGTGAACAATTTTTTTTTAATTTAATTTTGTTTTTTTTTTCCTTTTTAACTGATAGCATGTAGTAGAAATGGTTGTTGTTATCAGTAAATTCAGAAAATAAATCGAATGGAATAATAAAATCTCGTATAAAAAGTAAAAAACAAAAACAAAAACAGTAATAAATTAGGACAAGCAAAACAAACGAATGCAAACAAATGCCAAAAACCTTGTAATAACAATGCAGGAGAACAATGTCCTTCTCTTCTTTGCTTAACGCTCTTATCACTCGTTATCAAGAATAGGAGTAGGTAAAATAAAACCATCACCACCACCACTACCATTACTAGCATTACAATACTAATAACAAAAACAACTATAGTATACAAAAGCATAAGAGACAAAGGAAGATTGGATTGCATTGGATTGTGTGTATGAAACACATACATATGCTTGGTATTTCCATACCACACACAACACAGATAAACATCATGTAAACATGTTGTGAAAGTGAAAAAAAAAAGAATTTCTTTGTCTTTCTTTTAAAATATTTCCCAAAAAGCAATAACAAAACAAGGCATAAAGAGAGCAATTAACAAGCAAGACCTTAACAAAGAGAATAAAACTAAAACAACAATAACAATAACTACTATGCTACCAGACCTTGTAAATTAAGGAATAAAAATCCTTGGAATTAAGTAAAACAAAGAAAAAAAAACTGGCAACACTTTATTACTGTGGTTTGTAGACTACAAAATTTTAAATGTTTTCTTAAGCAATAGAATAGAAAAAAAAACCAAAAAAAAATAATCAAAATGACTGTAATGTTCTCAAGAGTATTTATGTGTGTAGGAATATACAACACATACAAAGAAAACAATGTACATGATGAAGTATTTTTATTATTATAATGTTGTTATAAACAAAAGATGAACTCATTTCTTGTATTTTTTGTTATTGTTTGTCATTGTTTGAGTTGTCGTTGTTGTTGTTGCTACTGTTAATACTACTCCTGACACTGATAATTACTTAGCAGTTAATAGCTGGCTGTTAGTATAGCAGCAACTGCTCCAGTTGCTGCTAACACTAACGTTACAGCGCAGCAGAAATAGAAACAGAGAAATGCAGTCTTAACGTATAGGGAAAAACTAAAAAACAAAAATCAATGTTGTGATGGACAAAATCAAAATTCAAAACACATGACGTACATATGTATGTATGTGTGTGTGTAGTGTGTAGGCATTGAAGAAGGGCTGCAAAGAGGTGGATCGGTTGGTCTATGGTTATAGTTAGTTATATATGTACATACATATATAAGAAGTAAACCAAAACAAAAACACAACAAACTCAAATTGAAACGGAGAGGGAGAGAGAGAGAGAGAACGATGTTATATGAAAATAAACATACATAAATAGAGGCAGAAATGTTAAAGAGTTGAAAAGAAACAAAAAATCCATTATTTTAAAAGAAATTTATACCAGCAGCGCTACCAAAAGTAAACAAAGAGCGATTATTACGGAAATGATAATGTAAAGAAAAAAGAAAACAAAAGAAAAAGGAAAAATAAAAATAAAAATGTAAAAATAAAATGAAGAAAAAAAAAGGAAAATTTTACTTGAATAACTTATAAAAAGCAAACGAAATAATTTTGAAAATTTGAAAATAAAAAAAAACGAAAACAAATGAAAATTTTTAAACACAAAAGATACACAAAATAAAGCAACCACACCACACCACACAGCACAGCACCCACCCACACATACACGCACTCAGTCGTCGTTGATTAGACCTCAAGGAGTTTGTGTGCGTATCAATAAATCAAAGAAGCAACCAAGTTTTCTTTCCTTTCTTTCTTAACACTTGCATTCAATTTACAAAATCGACAACAAAAAAAACAAACAAAAAATTGTGAAAGAAATAAAAACAAACAACGTTCACTCACCTTTAGATCTGCATCTGCTTTATTCCATTCCCCCGATAAGACATGTTCACGAAATTTCGTAGCCGCTGGATGTTCCAAATAGCAACCCGACTCTGTCATTAGGGTTTTAACCGATTTCTCTAGGCCCAAATCTTGCAAGTATTGGCCAATGAGTCGTATTATTTCCTGATTTGATTTGCCCAACCAGGAAATTGTTTTGTTGGCCACTTCGTGATTATTTTGATCGTCGCTGGCATTTGGCGCCTCTGTGCTACCATTGTTGTTATTATTGTTGCTATTATTGTTATTGGTATTGTTGGCAGTGAATCCATTGTGTTTGGAATCGTGTCCATTGGTGGACGTTGAATTGTTGACACTCGATGAGCCTGGTGCTGATGAGGAGTCTGTAGCATGACCGCTACTACTGCCACTGCCGCCAGCATTAGGTGCTGCTGCTGAATTAGGCATGGCGCCACTTTCCACAGTCGAAACACTAAACGATGATGAGGCACTAGAAGATGACGTGGAAGGATTCAAGGCAGAATTTTGCATATTTGTTGTCGTCATTACCGCCGCCACTGTTGTCGTTGTTGTTGTTGTAGTAGCAGTAGTAGTAGTACACTTTGAGTCCTGCTCTACTACTAAACTGCCCGTAACAACAGCTCTACTTTGACCGCTTTGGGGCAATTTTCTTTTCAGTACTTCCTTCTCCTCCCCCTCCTCTTCTTCTTCTGTTGTTTCTTCTTCGTCGTGTGTTGGTGCTTTACTATTGTTTGTTGTTGTAGTTTTGTTATTGTTTGTTGTGTTATTAGAGTTTTTAGTGCTGCTAGCGCTGTTATTACTGCTGCTACTGTTATTATTACTATTGTTGTTGTTGGTATTTGTATTTTGATTGTTGTTGGCTGATTCACTTTTTGTCTGTTTATCACGATTATTTTGATTGCGTATCTGCTCTTGTTGTGCAGCCGCTCTTGAGGTTGTTGCTGTTTCTGTGTCTATGGACACAAACGAACTGAGGCTCGTACCAGCAGTATTGTTTATACCAATCGTATTTGCTGCTACTAATGATGTTGTTGGTGCTGCTACTGCTGCTGAGGTTATTGTTGTTGTTGCTGTCGTTAATGCTGTCGTTGTATTCGTTCCAACTGCTACTGCTACTGCTGCTGCTGCGGCTGCGGCTGATGATGTAGTGGCACCTCCTGCTGCTGAACGTCGTCCTTTTTTGCGCGGCGGCTGGTCCTCAGATGAGGCACCAGTTGCAGCAGCTTTTTTGTTATTTCTATCAATTTTGAGTCTCTTTTAAAAACACGCACTCCAACGAGGACCGCTACTCTCCTCCCTATTACCCCGCTTTTGTACACCAAGTGCCTACTGCTTGCGTTTTTACTTCTTTTGTTGTTCGTTCGTTCTCTCAACAAACTCTCGCACTCTCGTAACAAATATTTTTGCCTTTCAATCGCAAGCGCACTCGGCGACCTCGTCAGGTGCGCTTACTTCTTTCTTTTAATTCTCTTTATTCTCTCTCTCTCTCTCTCTTTCGCTTTCGCACACACACTTACACACTATCTGACACTCTCTCGCTAGTTGGCTCAGCTGGTCCAATTATTGTTTTTCTAATAACTCTCGACAGTAATTTATTTTGCTTTTACGTTGTATTTTTTTTGTGTGGTTTGTGGTGGTTCAAAATCTGGAAAAAAAATGAAATTAAAAGCAATAATTATAAAAAAAAAATAAATTCCAATAGATTTTATATAATTTTTGTTAAATATTATTATTATTGTTTTACTTGAATAAATAAAGACGTTTTTTTTTTGTTTAATTGTCATTGAATCTCTCTATTTTTATTTTTCTTTGTTTTTATTTTCATATTGATTTGTTGTTTTCATACGTTTTTATTACGTTTTTTCTTTCGTTCATGAAAGCAAAGTATGGCAACAATATGAACACAATGACAATTAACAGCTGATTGAGTAATTCTAACCTAAATGCATATGAAGATAACGGATGAGTGAGCGATGTAAACAGTGCATACACACATTATTCGTGGCAAACACGAATTATAAAAATGACGACCCAATTCAATAATGGTGGACGCATGCATACACGACTATTATTATCAAACATAATAATAATAATAATAATAGAAAATATACAAAAGAGCAACACACATACACACACACACACCGTGAGCAAATTAAACTAGTTTTTATGTAATTTTTTTTTGTTTTCTCCTCCTCCTTTATAATTATTTTGTAATAATTATTACTACATGCTCTATAGACATATTTTATTATCATTGTGATATTCAATATACTCTGTTCCATACTACTTACTTACTTTTGTATTGGCTCTTCTCCTCCAGTCTGCCTGCCTGTCTTATAGTCTGACAGTTGAGCTTTATAAATGTCAAAACTTGTAGTAGAGATACCAACAATTGCTAATTTATTTATTTATTATTGTTAAACAAAACAGATGATGGATGTAGTTGCTTTTGTTGTTTTCTATATCAAATTGCAATTGAGGCCAACAACAAACACCAACAAACTTTTAAAATATTCTTTGATTTCAATTTATTCTACTGATTATTTTGTATTTATAAACTGTAAGCAAAAGGAAAGCAATAGTTCTTTGCCATTTTCTTTATTTCTTTCTCTATTTTTATTTTTTTGATTTTGTTTGTTTCTTTGTTTTATTTTAGAAAACAATACACACTCTATTAAGCTTAACACACATAAAAAAAAAATTTCTTAATTTCTTTCGTTTTCGAGTTTTATTCTCCCTTTATTTTACTTTACTTGGTAGTATTTTCTCTCTTCGCTTTTATTGTACTTAAGTGTTATGCGTTTGTGTGCGTGTGTATGTGTTTAGTTTTTTTTTATTTTTATTTTTTATATTTTTAATTTTATTTTTCCCTTTATTTTGTTGTCTATATATATTTATTGGTTATTCTGCTTTGCCTTTAATGCATTGAAAAATTAGATTTTTTTTTTCGTTTCCTTACACTTGCACACACACACACTCAAAGCTATAAATGGTTGCACAAAATATTTTTTTTTATTCTCACTTTTTTTTTTGTATCGTGGAAATTTTATGCTGTTTAAGCAAAAATGTTGCTATTTTATGTTTATATTTTATTGAATTTACTTTATTGCTCAATATTTTTGAGAATTTCACACTTAAATCAATCGAATTAAACACTATTTTAAGCCAATGAAATATGACGATAAAACAAAGAACTACACTATGCTTCAAAATTTTTTTTTTACTATTCTCTGCACTAAACAATGATGACAATTTAGTGATTTTATGCTGCGCTTATAAGGTTGCCAGATGGTTAAGGTCATTGGTATATTCAATTTTTGTTTTTTATGTTGTTTACAGTTAAAGAAATTGAAGGATTTTTTTTGTAAATTAAGAAAATGTTTTATAATTGAAACTAGATTGATTTTTTGATGCGTTAGTTTAGATAGATCGATTAGAAAAGGTAATTGAAAAAAAAAATCATTAATAACTAATAGAGGGCTAATTGCTAGTATGGTATACAATCAAACTTGACATTACAACCTTTGACGCAGTGTAGAACCATTGAAACATGTCCTATGGAGCCTTTGCGCTGACCAACTTCTTTCTTTTCCCTGATTTTTGTGGAACTTGGTCAGTACAGGGACTCCATTCACCCGTGGCATTACAATGGGCCGCTATGCTTGCTCAACTAAGTGCTTTGTGATACTAGAGCTACCACTCCGACCTAACCTAACTTATCTGCCTAGCTCTCATAGAGAAAACATTAATTGAGTGCTAATGACACTAGGTCAGCGTTCTTATGGCAATTGAATTTTCGCTAGGGAACGTCGCAACTTTACTTCGACCAAAGTTTAACAGGAAAAGAGTGCTAACTGTACCACTTTGAAGTTTTCTCCTCAAAGAAACATCTACAACATCAAGCTAGACAATAATTTTAGTATAAGCAAAACGATATAAGTTCAAATGAACCTATTGGACCTAGTGTTATCTTTGGCAACAATAAGGATTTCAAGCGATTTTAAATTTCTAAGAAATCCATGGACCCTACAGACGTAATAGATTACAGACAGATTACTAGTATCGTTCATTGATCACATAATTGGGTACATCAAATAAATCTTTTTTAAAGCGGAGCTTAACAGTATGCTGAGCATGGCTAGGTACTTCGATACGAAAGAAAATACATTCGAAGCAAGGATTCCTTTAGCAGCTATTGACGTTATATGAGCCTTAGTATCGTTCATTGATCACATATTTGGGTACATCAAATAAATCTTATTTAAAGCGGAGCTTAACAGTATGCTGAGCATGGCTAGGATACTTCGATACGCAAGAAAATACATTCGAAGCAAAGATTCCTTTAGCAGCTATTGACGTTGTATGAGCCTAGTATCGTTCATTGATCACATAATTGGGTACATCAAATAAATCTTATTTAAAGCGGAGCTTAACAGTATGCTGAGCATGGCTAGGACACTTCGAAGCAAAGATTCCTTTAGCAGCTACTGACGTTGTATGAGCATAGTGTATCGTTCATTGATCACATAATTGGGTACATCAAATAAATCTTATTTAAAGCAGAGCTTAACAGTATGCTAAGCATGGCTAGGATACTTCGATACGAAAGAAAATACATTCGAAGCAAGGATTCCTTTAGCAGCTATTGGTGTTGTATGAGCCCTACAGACGTAATACATTACAGGCAGTTTTAAAGCAAAGATTCCTTTAGCAACTACTGACGTTGTATGAGCCAATAGGTTGCTTAAGGATTACAAAAAAGGTTACACACGCCTTTTGTAATTTTTTCTTTAATTTTGATATTTTTATTTAATATACTTTTTATAAATCACTCTCGTAAATAGAAATAAATATCTTTTTACAATAGAATCATGTTTTTTGTTTGTTTGTTTTGTATTATATTCGGATTATATATTATTATATAGATCTATCGTTTTATTAGTTTAACAAGGGTTTTGTTCTTGGGAAACATATTCTTTTTGTTTTTTCCTTACATGCTACAATTTTCTTTTTGTTTTTTTTTTTAATTAATTTTTTATTTTAAATTTGAAAACTTTTGTTTTGTTTTTTTTTTTTGTTCATATTTTAAGAAAACTAAAAAATGTATGCAGGTTAAATTAGAATTTTATATTATTTTATATATATATTTATATATATGTATATAGTTATTATAATTATTTTATAATACAATATTTTATAAGAAACGCTCAATATAAAAACAAAAAAAAAAAAATTAACAAAAATTAATTTAAAAAAAAAAATTAAAAGAAGAAAGAATTAATAATTGAGCCCCTTAATTTATATAAGGCAAGCAAAAGAGCTTTTGGTTTTTTGTTTTAATTTTTTGAGCGTTCTAGGTTTTTATAGTTTTTATTTTTTTGTTTTATAGTATGTAGGTATAGGTATATTATATGTTTTTTTTATTTTTTTTAATTTAAAAAAGCAAAATAATAATAAAAAGAAAACAAAATTTTAAAATGAATTTTTAAATTTTAAAATGAATTTTTAAATTTTAAAAAATGAGATTTTTTTTTTTGTTAATTAATTTAAGGTTTAAAGTATGATTGGACTATGCAAAATATTCTATTTTTTTTAAACTAAGATCAATACTTAGGAGATGAACTCTTTGCTCTATTTTTCTATTGCAAAGACCATTGTATTGGAATATCCGTAAGTCAATTACAGATAAACTGTAAATAGAAAGAAACTGATATTGAATTACAGGCGAACTTCTATAATTTGAACTTTAAATTTGTTAAAAGTTGAAGCTACAGCAACAGTATCTTGGAAAGAAATTCTATTAGGTTTTGCTTCTTTAACTTGAAGTTTCTAAAAGTTGAAATTTTTTGCTGGTTAATGGTGATTCCATTTATAGGAGTTTGTACTGTATTTTTATTTCTTACATGGCCCATAATTTGAACTTCTATTCCATGAATTTGTTGAAAGTTGAACAGCATCATGGAAAGAAATTCTATTAGGGTTTTGCTTTTTTAACTTGAAGTTTCTAAAAGTTGAAGTTTTTTTTCTGGTTAATCGTGATTCAATTTATAGCAGTTTGTCTGTATTTTTATTTCTTACTTGGACCACAAATTTGTTTTAAACTTCGAATAAATATTTGCATAGTCTGGTTATACCTTTAGCCATTAGGTTAGGTCGATTTAAAAATCAAATTTTTTAAATCAAAACTAATGAAACACGTTAATGAAAATGCCTTTAACCAATTCCCTGTCCTGTGCATCATATGTGATGCACAGCAAGTTCGTTTCATACGCTTGTGCATCACATATGAGTCACACTTTAAAAACCCTTTTAAAGAAAAGTAAAATTTTGGGCGTACGGTATAAAATTTTTTTTTTGCATGGGGACAATCCTGTTTTTTTATAAAGTAAATTTGCCAAAAAGGATATAAAAAGATGGCATTTGGAAACCAATATTTACAGCTGGATTATAGATAGTAAATGAATTTCATTGGCATTACCGAAAACATGTATTTTCACAAAGAAGACTTTTTCGTTGGAAGTTTTAATTGGCAATTACCATGGCAATACCTGATAATACATTTGTTAACTCGATTGTTAACCATAAGTTGTAGAAATAAATTTAAGTTTTGGTTGCCCAGTGCCAATGCTTCTAGAATTCTGTTGCTATTTATAATAGAACTTCAGTTTCATTTTTTTTTTTTTAAATATCGCTCCTTTATTGCAACATAGTCATATCTCAAAAAATTAAAAATTTGGAGTTACTTAAGCAAAACTGCTCTTTTAGACCTTCTCTACATGTTGAAAAAAAAATCAATTTTTTTATATACCAAGCTGAACCGAAGTTATAGCAAAAAGTGTTTGCGGCAATTAGAACATAGCACTTATGTTTTGAAAACTTTAATCGCATTTTACCAAGTTCAAGTTTTTTTGAGATATGGTTTTTTTAATATATTTTTTACCTTTTTCTTTAAATTAAAGGCATACTTCTGTTTGAAAAAAATGAAAAATTCCTAGGAAATTCAAAGTTCCTTTGATTAGCATTTTATTTCCACTTTCTAAAACAAAAAAACTAGACAAGAATCAAAGCGATTAAAGCAATTGATTATTTTGTTTTGTTAAAAAGTTATTCGGATAAAAAATTGATAGAGAAATAAATAAATTTAAAAAAAATTTAAGTTATCCGGATATTAAAAAATTTAATATTTTTTTTTTCTTTGGAATTTTTCATTTTCTTAAACAAAAAAAACTTTAAAAAAAATAAAAAATCTACCAAAACACAAAAAAGAAAAGGGATTCACATTATCAAGGTTTATGCATTAAGTTATTATGAAGAATTCTTGTTTAATATTTTTTGTTTTTGTTTTCGTTTTTCATTTTTTCGTTTTTTAAATTAATTTTGTTTTATTAAGTTTTCAGTCTCTTGCAAACACACTCATACCCACATATACCTATTTATGTTACAGTAGAACGTTTGTTAAGTTATATAAAAAAAAGGAAAACAAAAAAATAAAATTAAAAAAAAATTAATAATTACAGAAACAATTTCATTAAATATTTGTTTTTGTTTTTTAGTGTTTGTTTTGAATTTAATGTTTAAGGCTAAAACAACTCGGTGAGGTTTAAACATTTTTGTCAATTGCAATTTGTTGTATTATATTCATATTTATTTTTAAATTTTTTATTTTTTGTTTTTTAATGTAATTATTGTAAGTTGTGCCTTTTAAACATTTGATTTTCAAGTTCACAATAATGATTTTCTTTCTTTTTTTTTATTATTTTTTTAAATTATTTTATAATTTATTTTAAGAATTTACATTTACATTTTGTTTTAAATTATTTTTCTATATTTTGTAAGTTTTTTTTTTTTTTTTTACTTTTAAATTATTTTATTTATATTATAAACATAATTTGTTTTTTCACTTTTTCTTCATTTTTTCATTAGAGGAGAAAGTTTATTTTGATTCTTTTTATTTTTCGTAAGTTTTTAACAATTTCTTTGCATATTTCCTTTTTTTTTGCCTAATTTTTAAGCCATATTTCTTTAAGTTTATATTCTTTAACTTTAATTTTATTTATTTTACAGTATTTTTTTTGTTTTGTTTTTATGTTTTATATTTCATTTTAAATGATTTATAATAAGAATTTTCTTTGTTTTCTTTGCATGTTTTTCCTTTTTTGCTAATGCTTTTTTAAAAACAACATAATTATTGTTTTTCTTGTTCCTTTCCTTTCTTTTTTTTTAATATATTTTTTGTTTTATAATATTAAATAGTATAATAATATAATAATAATAATAATAATAAAAAAGTCTATACTAAAATGTTAGTTAATTATTTAATAATAATTATAGTTTTATGTATGTATATTATGTTTTATATTATTTTAATAATATTTTGTAGTTTATATTTAATTTATGTTATCTTTCTTTTTTTTTAAGAGATAAAAAGTTGTGTTCAAACAAGCTAGTTTTCTTAACTTGTTTACGCCGTATCTTAATTAATAAGACAAACTTAAGCTAAACAAAATTGGTTTTTCTTTTCATTTAATGTTTATTTTTTTTTTTTTTGCCTAATTTTTAAGCCATATTTCTTTAAGTTTATATTCTTTAACTTTAATTTTATTTATTTTACATTATTTTTGTATTTTTGTTTATTTTTTGTTTTTTAATGTATTTATTGTAAGTTGTGCCTTTTAAACATTTGATTTTCAAGTTCACAATAATGATTTTCTTTCTTTTTTTTTTATTATTTTTTATTATTTTTTTAAATTATTTTATAATTTATTTTAAGAATTTACATTTACATTTTGTTTTAAATTATTTTTCTATATTTTGTAAGGTTTTTTTTTTTTTATTATTTTTTTAAATTATTTTATTTATATTATAAACATAATTTGTTTTTTTTTCACTTTTTCTTCATTTTTTCATTAGAGGAGAAAGTTTATTTTGATTCTTTTTATTTTTTCGTAAGTTTTTAACAATTTCTTTGCATATTTCCTTTTTTTTTGCCTAATTTTTAAGCCATATTTCTTTAAGTTTATATTCTTTAACTTTAATTTTATTTATTTTACATTATTTTTGTATTTTTGTTTATTTTTTTGTTTTATATTTCATTTTAAATGATTTATAATAAGAATTTTCTTTGTTTTCTTTGCATGTTTTTCCTTTTTTGCTAATGCTTTTTTAAAAACAACATAACTATTGTTTTTCTTGTTCCTTTCCTTTCTTTTTTTTTAATATATTTTTTGTTTTATAATATTAAATAGTATAATAATATAATAATAATAATAATAAAAAAGTCTATACTAAAATGTTAGTTAATTATTTAATAATAATTATAGTTTTATGTTTTATGTATATTATGTTTTATATTATTTTAATAATATTTTGTAGTTTATATTTAATTTTTGTTTTCTTTTTTAAGGAGAGGAAAAAGTTGTGTTCAAACAAGCTAGTTTTCTTAACTTGTTTATGCCGTATCTTAATTAATAAGACAAACTTAAGCTAAACAAAATTGGTTTTTCTTTTCATTTAATGTTTATTTTTCTTGTTTGTTGTTTTCTTTCTTTTACTAATATTTATATTTATATAATTGAATTGTTTGTTATTATTAAATAATAATAATAAATAAAAAAAAAATAATAAACTTAACAAATAGTTATCAATCAAAGCTTTAAATTCAAATGCCAACTATTCTTTGAAATTTTCATCTACAAAAAATAAAAAAAAAAAATAAAAAAAAAAAACAAAAACAAAAATTAATTTACTAAAAAAAAGGAAGAAAAATTAAAGTTAAAAAATAAAATAACTCAACAAACATTATGTATAAAAAACATATTTCACAACGCCAATGCTTTACGCCATAAGATTCGAATGGATTTCGTTTCGTTTCAAAATACAAGTTAAGCCCCTTTTTGCTAACCAGTACTGGACCTTTCTCTTTTATCTTCTTTCTTTATTTTTTTAATAATTTATAACAAAAGTTAAAGTTTCATCCAGTCAGACTGGGCAAATATATGCCGAAAATAACGTAAATTAAACGAAATTACATTTAAAACCTTGGTAACCTCTGCCAAAAGCATGGCAAAATACAGCGTTAAGATATGCCGATATGACGAATCAAATACAAAAGTTAAAGTTTCATCAGTCAGATTGGGCAAATATTTGCCGAAAATAATGAAAATTAAACGAAATTTCATTTAAAATCTTGATAACCTCTGCCAAAAGCATGGCAAAATACACCGTAAAGTTATGCCAGATGAAAAATACGTAAATTTCCTTTAAAACCTTGGAAATCTCTGCCAAAGCATGACTAAATACAGAGTAAAGATATGCCAGACGAATCAAATACTTGCTAAAAAAAATAAAACGTAATCAAACACTCTCAAATAACGTTTTATTTTACTGTGTAAAGAGAAAAATATCTTCCTTCTCAATAGCACGCACCTCGCCACTGCCAATAGGATATTAGTTTGCAGATTGATCCATTAAAACCCTAGTTGTCTCTACCAAACTATGGCAAAATACAGCGTAAAGATATGCCAGACAAATCAAATACTTGCTAAAAAAAAAAACGTAATCAAACACTGTCAAATAACGTTTAATTTTCTTACGTAAAGCGAAAAATATCTTCCTTGCGACTGCCAATAGGATATTAGTTTGCAGATTGATCCATTAAAACCCTAGTAGTCTCTACCAAAGCATGACAAAGTACACCGTAAAGTTATGCCAGACTTAACAAATACTTGCTAAAGAAAAATGTAAAAGAAAGTCGAGCAAATATTAACCAAAGAGCCTCAAATAACGTTTTATTTTCTTGCGTAAACCGAAAAATATCTTCCTTGTCAATAGCATACACCTCGCGACTGCCAATAGGATATTAGTTTGCAGATTGATCCATTAAAACCCTGTTAGTCACTACCACAGCATAGTCAAATACACCTTAAAGTTATGCCAGACGTATCAAATACTTGCTAAAAAAAAAAACGTAACCAAATATGTCAAAGGAAGTCGAGCAAATATTAACCAAACAGCCTCAAATAACGCGACTGCCATAGGATATTAGTTTGCAGATTGATCACTGTACTGTGAGCATTGACATTACTCAACCATACCCACTTGAGCTGTACTTCTGTTACAGCGGTCTTATAGCTTTCTTTTGCTGTTAACAATGCTTTTACAACGGGTCCCAAGAGGCCTAAGTGCGTCCATCTAATTCATTTGGGGGGGGGAGGGGGACGGCCTCTTATACCTAACAGCGGTTTAGTAATTCCTCCGCAGGTTTAACTGTTTCTATCAGACAATTTCTAACTTCTATATTTATCTAATGTTCCTATTTGATAAAATTGTAAGCTCCAGTTTTCTTTAGCGAATGAAGTATTTCATTCACTTTGTAAAAGATTACAACCTAAATGAGACTAACTATAGGTTTGAAGCCATTCGTTTACGTTCTACAATGTATATCTTCGCCTATATAATAAAACGCACTTAAAAAGCAATTTCTAAAAAGTTTTTAGAAATATCAGGTCCATAAAAACTTTCATTTGGACTTAGGGAATTATTCTCCCTAATTTAAATGCTTTTTAAAAAGACTTCTCTAATCGCCTTCAGCTGTATTCAGCCTAATATGAAAAGTTGTTACGACTCTTGGAAACTTTAAATTAGGCAAATAATGGACTATTAGCTCTGCGGAGCCTAAGAGCCTTTAGGACAGTCCATAAAAACTTTCATTTGGACTTAGGGAATCATTCTCCCTAATTAAAATGCTTTTTAAAAAGACTTCTCTAATCGCCTTCAGCTGTATTCAGCTTAATATGAAAAGTTGTTACGACTCTTCGGAACTTTAAATTAGGCAAACAATGGACTTTTAGCTCTACGGAAGCCTTAATGTGCCAACCAACCAAATAATGTAGATTTAAAACAATTTCCTACAAAGGACATATTTTCCTATAAACCGAGCAGAAAGCTAATCCATAGGATACCAAGAATTTTTAAAACTGGAAAGAAAATTAAAAGAATTAAGCAATAGGTCTGGACTGCAAAGAAGGTTTCCTGAAAAGTTGTTTATTAGTTTTAAGCTTATACGAGACCTTTACAGGAGGATTGAACAATTTCCTACAAAGAACATATTTTCTTATAAACCGAGTAGAAGACTAATCCATAGGATACCAAGAATTTTTAAAACTGGAAAGAAAATTAAAAGAATTAAGCAATAGGTCTGGACTGCAAAGAAGATTTCCTGAAAAGTTGTTTATTAGTTTTAAGCTTATACGAGACCTTTACAAGAGGATTGAACAGCGAATAACAGAGGCTGTAGAATATATTTAATGAATTAAGACTACAAATTGTCCTTGCTGTAAATGAATCAAATATTAGTTCTACAATTAAATCTTTGCTTTAGAAGCTACAGGCAGTATGAATGGATTTGTAAAATTAAAGAAACCTTTTTTGAAAGTCTTGGTGCTGTAGAAAACCGATTTAAATGAGGGGAAATATTGTTGGTATGCTGATCTCCAAAATCTTTCGTTTGCTGATAAAGGAATAAGAAATTTAAACAGGAATTTAATGTCCTATTTACCACTCCATATGGCGTTTTGAAAAAGTGTTTGTGCTGTAGAAAACCGATTTAAATGAGTTCAAACACTACTCAACGGGGAAATATTGTTGGTATGCTGGTCTCCAAAATCTTTGGTTTGCTGATAAAGGAATAAGAAATTTAAACAAGAATTTAATGTCCTATTTACCACTACCATATAGCGTTCCTAAATATCCATTTCAAGACTTAAATCACACACGGTAAGCGGATTGTGAAATAAGTTATTGATTTCGAATGTAACAAAAGCAAGGACTAAACTACTGCCCAATAAGAAGAGTAAATCTTCGAATGCTTATTTGCGATTTCTTTGTGGTATACTAGGAAAGTTTATCTTCAAGTTATAACGTTTGTTGAGTTGTTCTTCTCAAATATGGACTTTAAATGCAAGCTACTGTCTGTCATATGCTATCAGGCCAAAAAATTTTGCCAAATTACAAGTAAAAAAATCGTGTGTTAATTGTTATTTATAAGCAAAGAAAAAAGTCTTTTTATTTTCGAAATAAAACCAAACTTTTATTTACTACAGCCATGTAGTAGAAGTAAGGCCCTTTCATTATGAAGTAGTTTACACAATATAGAAGAATTTTAGTATTTCATGACGTTATCGATTTTCTATTAGACCATTTTTTATAGTAGTTCTTATTTGTTTTCTGTTTCGTATGAATATTTTTGTTTTTGGTGTACAAGGTACTTTAGATAAATATGGGAAAAACTTATCGATAACGTTATATATCCAATACTACAACAACAAACAATATGTAGAATAGAAAAAAAAAAATGAAAATGTAATAATAAAAATGAAATAAAATAAAATAAAAAACTAAAGAGTATAATAATAATAAAATATTTTATAATAATAGTTAAAGAAGACCTTATACAAAAACCTACCGCCATTCGCGATGATATCTGTTGCTATTTGCTGTTGTTGTTTGGCCCATAACAAATGCATTATCATTATTGGGGCTATTACGAAAAGACTGTTAGGTATTATCGTTGGTTACATTTAGCTGCTAGGCATCTTGCATGGCAGCAGCTGCATTAGCATTATGTGTTGTTACAGTCGGTTGATGTTGCTGCTGTTGTTGCTGTTGCTGTTGTTGATGTTGGCGACGTCGTTTTTTACTCCACATTTCATGGCAATCCTGCCAAGTGGGTAATGTAGGGGCGGGCATTCTATGAAAATGCAAATTAAATTATAATTAGAATAGAAAGTTTGAAAAAAAATCAAACGGAGAAATCATTTCAAATATGTTTTTCAATATATTATCAATCAAAATGATTTTAAAGTTACTTATAAACTCACTCTTCAGGTTGGACACTCTTCAACCATTGCGATTTAAGAGCATCTTCAGCTGTTATACGCTTTTCAGGATCTAATTCAAGCATTTTGTCTAAGAGATCCAGCGCTGGTGTAGGCATAAATTCAAAATCTTCGCGAAGTCTTCTTCGATGTGTACGTTTTTGTTTCAGTGTATGGAAGAGTGGTAATTTAATGACATTGGGCCAAACGGCCGGTACTGGCGAACCGCAAACTTTCGATATGTTTTCCAACAAAGCCATTTCATAGTTACCCTGAAACAGTGGCCGTTTAAGGAAAAGTTCCCCCAATATACAGCCACAGGACCATACATCAATAGCTGGACCATAGCGTTCTTCACCCAATAGCAATTCAGGCGGCCGATACCATAACGTAATGACCTTATTGGTATAGGGACGATCGCGATCTTCAGCATTGTATAGACGTGCCAAACCAAAATCAGCCAGTTTGACTTGGCCCCTAAACAACAAAAATGATTAGAAAATTTTATTCTTAAACCCATACCTTAAGGACACCCTTTTTCTTACTTGTTATTCATTAAGATGTTTGAACATTTTATGTCACGATGTAAGAAATTCTTTTTGTGGCAATAATTAAGTCCATCCAACAGCTGTTTCATGATACTCGCATTATTCTCATCATTAAAGTCAACCATGCCCGATTCTAGCAAGCCCATGAGATCATGATCCATAGTACTCGAACACCAAGTAGAATGAACCCTTGTCTTTGCGAAACTCTAAAGCATCCTGTTTATCGGTAACAATTTCATGTAAATTTACAATATTCGGATGATTCAGTTGACGTAGTATTTTGATTTCACGCACAGCCGTTATGGGAAAGCCTTCTTTCTCATGATCCATACGGACCTTTTTGAGGGCAACCATTTCATTTGTATGATGATCGCGGGCCTTATATACCTGACCATAGGTACCTTCACCGATTTGGGCAATCATTTCGAAAACATCCACACAACGTTCACCCCAATCGCGTACATTATTGCGGGAGTCTCTACGATTTAGTATAACGGGACGTTTACGTTTAGCTTCCACAGAATTTTTATTGGATTTATTAGTGCTGGCATTGTTGTTGTTGTTTACAGTGCCACCAGTTGTAGTGCTGCTAATGCCCAAATTGTCAAAGTCTTCGGGACTGTTGATAAGCTCATCATCACCGCTGAGATCTTCACTGCCTGGCACCATAGGCGGCATGGGTAAATTAAGCAGACTTTTTGCAGTTGGCATTACTTGTTGCTGCCAAAGATGAGGATGACGACGCTGTTGCTGACGCCGCCGTTGAGGAAGATGATGCTGTTGTACTTGTGGCTTTTTTGGACGTTACTAACTGTTGCTTGGCATTTGTTGTTGTCGCACTATGATGATTGCGCGGTGGTGAAGGTGTTGTGGCTAACGCTAAATCAGCTGCTGATATGCCAGGTGGCATCGGCAGTGCTGTGAGACTCTTAGGTTTTGTTGTCTTTATTATATCCGGCTGCTGCTGTTGCTGCTGATGTTGTGGTGTTTGCTTTGGAGGTATGCTACTTGAGTTTAGGACACGATCCGTTTCATCATTACCCACTAGTGATGACGTGGATGATGATGAAGTCTTATTTAAAGCTGCTGTTTTTGTTGGGCTGACTAATTGTGGCATTGGAATGTTGTTTACGTCCACAGAAGGCTTCTTAACACCATTGCTTTGCAGCGTTTGGTTAGGTTCTAAAACGCTTGAGGCAGGCTGGATATTACTGTCGACATTTACAGACGACATTGATTGTTGTGTGTTAATAATAGTGGCTTTGGAATTTTCCGGGGTTATAATCTCATCTTCAACAGTTTTCGATGCCACATTACTACTGTCCATCGATGAGCTATTGTCATTAATTGCTAAAGCACCATTACTATTGCTGTTCTCCTCTTGTTTCTCAATGATTTCCTAATAGGGATGGATGACATGGATGGTAATTAAAGGAAATTCATTTAAAAATTTATTTTATTTATCATTCATTACCTGCAAGGCTTTTTGTCTCTTGTGTTTGTCTTTGACTAGTTCAGCAAAGAGACTGGTCTCACTTATCTTTTTGCTGTACTCTATGCGCTTCTGTTTCAAGTCACGCGGTGTACTCGATGGTGAACGCGAACGTGATCTACTACGTGACATGCTGGCAGGCGAATGTTTTGAACGAGAACGTCTATAGCGAGACGAAGAACGGCGACCGCGATAGTAATGATGTGTGCCACTTCGTGGTGAATCTGTAGGAGATTCCGCATACCGAGATGGCCGGGGCGAACGTGATCTAGAGGCATAACGTTCGCTACGCTTAGACGACCGTGAACGTACCGGGGACGGCGATGTGGGATATTTGTATTTGTGAGAACCACCGCCACCACCAGTGCGATACGATGATGCTGGTGATTGTCCGCCTCTTATTCTCATAAGCGATATACTGGGACTCCTTTAAAAAGAGTGTGCACACAGGAGAGAGATAGAGGGAGAGAGATAAGAAAATATTTAAAAAAATTATTTCATTTAAAACAAATTAAAACATATTTTCTTGTATTTTTTTTGTGAGAGTTTTATGTAAGTAACCACAGAAAATTAAATTATTTCTTGCTAAGCAAGCTAAAATATATTTTTTTTTTCTGTTAAGACGGCATTATTTTGCAATTCAATTGTTAGTTGAAAGTAATGAAACAAGAACAAAAACCAAAAACCAAAAAAAAACCTGCCAACTACAGTGGAATTTAATACAAAACTCTGTTGTCTTCAATACAGCAAAACCCAGTGGCAATATATCAAATCCAAATAGGTCACGAAGAATGAAAATTTCAACATTTTCATTTTTGAATTTAGTCTTTAAGTCAACGTTGCCAAATAAGGAATAAGCAAGCCAAAGAGTGAATGTAAAATTACAAAATTTGTGTAATTTCTTTTAAGGGGAATTAACAATTGGAAATATTTCTTTGGTGAAGTTATATTTAAACCATTGACAAACCGGGCATTAGCAGTTAATTGTTTTGTATAAAGTGATAAAAAACAACCCTTCTTCTATATAACATGGGCTCAAATAATATTCCTAAACAGTTGTTAATTTTAATAATTGCTTCCATCTTTTGCTGGAATATAAGCACGGCAATGTATGTAAATCCTCCGCAACATGAGCATAGTAAAGGTGCGCCTACTACGGTATGCGTGGAAATAAAACCGAATGGTGTTGAAACGCATAATCCCTATTACATGTGTAATAGGCCACAATTTCAAACTAGACAATTAAATATGCCAACTGAAGGAGGTCAAACAAATAAGGAAAATTATTCAAATTATATGCCACAACAACCGATAAATACACCATCATTGGTAAATGCCGCCTATCAACAACAACAACAGCACTGCCGTGGAATAGCCAAAATTATCCTTACTATAGGCCCCAACAAACACAACACCCTTACACTGGCGAGGCACATCACGGATATCAACAGAATCCACAGAACTTGTATGCCCAACAATATCCTCCTTTGCCGGTTACACCTATTGCACGAACAAATGATCATAATTATCCCTATCATGCTTTCCAAAAGTCTTCGGGAATTAATTTAAATTCAGCATATCATCAGAACCATAATGTTTCTGCCACTAATGCCAACAAATAATGGAGGAGTCCAGCCAAGCAATGAAAGAAACCAACAGCAAACATATACTCATCATTCACAGCCATCCTTAGCTACTGTAAATTTGGTTAAAGATAATGAAAAGCATTATTCGAATTTTCAAACCCATCAACAACAGACTACAGTAACGAAAACTACAAATTATGAAAATCACCAACAGCAACCGCTAAACGCGGCAGGTGTAGTTAAAGTGATTGAGGAAAATAAACAAAATTATACACAACAGCAAACTATACAAGCACAAAATGGCCAGAATTTACAACCCGCTTATCAAACGGACTCAGTCTCTACAAGCAAATGAACCCCTTAAGAATTTCTTCAATCACAATAAGGAGCCCAGCCCAACAATGCTGTTCCAAATCCTAGAAATACTGAAGAAGCCATGCCAGAGAAATCTATTAGAACAACCCCTGCTCTCAAAGAAGCCTTATTAAGCCATGCCAATACCAAGCAGCAACAGGATATGAAGCAAAACCTTAAGCCTCCATTGAATCGAGAGGAATATCAAGCTTTAATTCAAGACGAGGTATTGCGGGTACCAAATTTGACATTTTCTCCTGAGGAAATGCTACCAATTCAACAGCTGTTTAGAGGTAATGCCAGAATACCTTTAGACCATATAAATGATCCTATTTTAAGAACTTTTTATAATATTAATCAAAAACCTGAAGTATATAGCCAAGCTTTAGGTCATGAACAAAATTGCAATGATTGCCGTTATAATAATCCCCAGCCTAGAATGGAACCGTATTTAACACAATTACATAAACTAGGATACAACAACAATGTAATGAAATATCCACCAAATCCATACATGGATCCTAACTGTGTTGATTGCCGTCCCTATACAATGCAGCCCATATTGTTAGCAATTCCCTTGTTTGGTACACAAATAGAAGGTGCTTCTTTTCCTTCTGCCCAACATGCACGAGCTCTGCCTTGTGGCTACTCCAATAGCCATGTAATGCCTGTTAAAAAAGCTGAACAAAAAACCATCGAAAATGAACAGCCACGCTTAAATACTAACTCTTCCGTGATAAGCAAAACAACACTTCCCACCACAACTACTACTACTACACCATCTTCCCTAAGCACTACATTAGCTTCAGAAGAGGATTTATTTAAAGAAGATTCCATTGAAAATATTGAAGAAACTAAAAAGGAAAATAATAATAATAAGAAACAGACAACTGTAGCTGACAATAATGATGGCAAAAAGGCTGTAAATAATGTAAGAAGTACCACAAGTCAACCACTTACTACAGCTCCAGTTACAACATTTAAGACTATAATGCATGCCGCTAAAATGATGGCCAAACTTCCCTTGTTCCATCATAATAAACGTCAAGCGGACTATGAGGATGGCGAATTGTCCACGTATTTTAAAAAGCAATACCTGACGGAATTAAAAAAATCGAATTCTGAAGAAGATAAATAATGTTCATTGCAATTTTGATTTCTTTTAATAAATAAAATTTAAATAATCAGTAATCAAAATAGTTCTTTCAATACCATTTGATAGCTGCATTCGGATGCTCCCAATTCCTTGCTTAATGCTTTCTCTACCATGAAGACAATAAAAGTAGAAAATATTTAGAGCCACACTTTCAATATTAAACTGAACAGAACTCGATATTAAAGATCTAACTTTTCCTTTACAATACATTTTGCTTACACCGCAGCTATCTTAGTTAGTTAAGTTCGATTAAGAGGGTGATGCACTATCGTATTAGTGGCGACACGCCTTCACCCAGTGACTTATTGGTCTGTTATGACTCTTCTAGGAAAGAAAATAGAAAGAAAAACATACCGAGTGGGCACAAACTAGAATAATAAAAAGATAGAAGGGAAAAGGTTCCTTAACATTAGATGTAAGTACCCTTAGCAAGGGTCAGATCGATCCTCAGTCCACTGCCTAAATAAATTGACTACCTAGTCTTCTGTATCTACCTAGTGCTTCTTCTGTATTCCTTGCTTCTCCACTTCAGACTACAGATATCAGATATATTCCTATTCCAGCTATTTATCAG
Source organism: Sarcophaga peregrina (assembly GCA_014635995.1). Lineage (NCBI taxonomy): Eukaryota > Metazoa > Arthropoda > Insecta > Diptera > Sarcophagidae > Sarcophaga > Sarcophaga peregrina. The sequence continues at coordinate 6,251,691 of CM025792.1, read as the reverse complement.
CTACCTTGTGTTTGCTTATATGCTCGTGAATAATTTTTAACATCGAAAAGAAACAACCAACAGTATTGAAAACCAAGCAAGGGCCACAGTATTAATTTAAAAATTCAAACCATTCACCACCACCCCAATTAGATATTCTGGACTTAACGTTCTTCTGTTGTTGTTGTTATGTTCACTTACCTGGAATAACGTTTCGAATAGTTGTCTCTACTATAGCGGTCATAGTCATTGGCACGTACACTGCGTGTACTACTTCTACTATCGTGTCGACCATGTTCGTAATAGCTTGACGAATTGCCAGCATTACGTACATCATGTAGTTTTCGCTTCTTATGTGGAGGTGTTGAGGGCTGATGATGATAGTAACGATCAGTATCCTTGTACTTGTGACTTTCCGAAGTAACGGCACCCGTTGAACGTTGATGATAATGATGATTACCAGCTGAGCCAGCAATATCTGCTCGTCCATGTGCATGATGATGATGACGATGATCCTCTTTGCTAGGACTTAGTATATAACGTGAACTGCGCATATCGCGTCCGCTTACGGATACACTACTGCCCCCGTATAGGGGTGGTGTGTGAGGCGAGTGAGCTGTGGGAAAACGACTTTTGGCAGAAGAGGTTCGTGGTGGTGTACGATGGCGGTTACTACCAATACGATTTGTTACCGTCACTTGTAGGCCCACAATATTATTGGCGGGTGCTGTGGAAGAAGAGGAAGCTGTAGGCTGTACCGTTAGATTAGCTGATTCCGAATAATAACTATTACTGCTGTCTGGCCGTATAGGAGGTGGAGTGTCCGACGATCGTGGACTACGCTGTTTAATGGGTGTATATGTAGGATCTGAAGGACTTTTCGCCGCTATAGCACTTACTGCTGGCGGTGTATAGTGTCTCAATGAGGCATTTGTTTCCAAGACATCATCCAAATCGTTATCCGATATGGGTTCTATGCTAGAAAACGATTTGGTACGTTTCTTTTTGCGTTTCTTTGATTTACGACTGCGCTTATGTTTTTTATCCTTTTTATTTTTCTTACGCTTTTGTCTTTTCATTTCGGCCTCCAATTCATCCGTATCGATAGACTCACTACTCAAATAAGGATCTAACTCTTCATCCCAATCAGAATCGTCGACTAAAAGTTTATCCTGTGATTTATGGCCAGCCGAGGGTGGTGTTAAAATTGAAGAACGTCTACTATTCACCTGATGACGTTCCTTATCCTTAACACTAACATCTAAACCTTTGCTGATCATATGGCCTTCGGCAAGGCCAACCTTTGTTGAAGAGGAAGAGTGTACGGGCGAACCCAAAATAATCCGTCTTACATGGTTGGGCGAGAGTTTCGATAAGCTATCAAAGCTATCTTTTCTCTTTTTTCTAAAATTAAAAATTAGAATAAATATTACAAACGATTTTTCTAAACGATTACAGCAGGCAGATATATGTAAGTACGTATATATCGTAAAGTATATTGTAAAAGTTTTCACCCACCTAGAGAAGGCGTGGTAAATTCTTGCGTTGTATTACATGAAAGTAATATTAAAAATTATTTTTTGTATTTTTTTTTGTTTTTTTAATATAAAAAAAAAATAAAAGAGAAAAACACAAAAAAGACAATAAATATTGATATTAATTTTAAATAATGGCATCTATATTGAAAAAGAGCTACACTTTACCGGGCACCCAAAAGACTTTTAGATGGTGCACCCATAAAGTGTATTACCGGCTTGCAAGACTTACCTGTAGTTCTCCTCATCGCTGCTGATATTGATGTCGGAACGCACCTCAGGTTTTAGTGTGGCAGGTTTAGTATTATTTTTCGTAATTGTAACATGCTGACGCTTTTTGTTGGCATTAATGCAGCCTAACAGTTTGTCGACCGACTTATCCACAGAAGCCTCCGAATTAATTTCGCCCGCCTCCGGATCAGAAAAATCCGTTGAACTGACATCAGAGTATTCAACAATATTATTATCGGAGGTAGGATTGTGATATTTTTGACTACTGGCCGATGGGTGTAGTGTAGCAGCATCGGCGCAACCGTGACCACTGGACGATGACTGACGTCTTAAGCTGTTGCTTCGACTGCGTGAGGAGGATGATTTTTCATGTGTCCTTCGACTTTTCTTCTTTTTGGCCTTTTTCAATTTCTTGTGTGGAGAATCACTATCGATTTCAAGTTCATTCGCAGAATTTACTGCGTATTTGGTACACTGCTCCTTATCCATCAATCCAGCCAATCTCTTTCAATATATTTTGGTTTAGTCACAGTTGTTGTTGTTGTTATTATTATTTTTCTTTTTTTTTTCGCCTTTCGTTTTCTTCTTTTCTAATCACTTTTCACTCCTCGTATTATTTTTTTCTTTTCTTTTCTATTTTTATGTTAAACTTTGTCAAAAAGTATTAAATTAATTTAATTTCTTTATATTTACTTTAAGGCATATTGTTTTAGTTGGATATTATCAAGGGATTAATAAAAAAATAATAATGGAAATTTGTAAAAATTAACAAAAAGTTTCTTTTTTTTTTTAATGTAAATCCGTGTGGTGGCCGACAATTATTAAAGAAGAGAAAACTTGTCACTTTCTGGCCCGTGTTTGAGGTTAGATGGCAGATATGTCAAAAACAATATAAAGTGTTGCCGTATCATTTATAACACACACAAACAATTAACAACCCTGTTTCATAAATAAAAAAAAATTTGCAATTTTTTTTTTTTTTTTGATTTACATGCATTAACAAATACGAGGTTTATGGTCTTTTCCCACGTAAATGTTTATAAAAAAAAAGTTTAATTACTTTGAGTTTCTGTTTAAGTTTAGTGTTTTTATGTATTCACTTATTCACTTTTTGCAATTTCCATTTATTTTTTCACATCAGCTGTTTCTTTAAAAACAGAGAGACACTTTACAGGCATTTGCTTATTTTCACTTGATTTTTAACTTTTCTCTTTAGCAATTCATACACTTGTTAAAATAATTTTATTAAAAACTTCACTTTTTGTTTTTTTTAAGGCGTTTTTATAATATGAAGAAAAAAATTGTAGAACTTGTTGCCTGCTCTGCTTTCTATTTCCTTCAAGAAGTTTTTAGTTGGCAGCAGTACTTGTGAAATTTGGCCACAAGTCTAAAGCGTTTTTCAATCATTCATTTAATGTAATTTCTAGGCATTATTGTTCATTCATGTTAAAAGCATTGTTTATTTATTAAAGGCCAGCATAGTTTCATAGTAATTATGGCTTTAAAAGTTAAAGAAAATTATCCAAGAATGAAAATATTTTACTAGAGCACCCTTCTTGGATGATGATTACAAAATTATTTATGGCGGAAAAGTGCTGCCAGGTTTTAAGAAAAATTCTTGACATTTTTAAGCAAAAAAAAAAAATCTACAGTAATGCCAGACCTAAGGTTTCAAATGTAATCCCAAAATGGAAGTAATAAGCATATATATATTGTTTTAAGACCTTTTTTCGGCTATTAAAAATAAAGTAATTAAACATTTGATATATATAATTAATTAATAAAACATATTTATGTATCCAAAATTATAATATATTATAACTTTTTATTATAAAACAAACAACAGCAGCTGCATTGTAGTTTTAAACATTTCAAATGCAACTCTGTGTTGGGAGATGTGTTCAGTAATTTCTTAGCGTTCCTATTTAAACTTCTTATTTAAATGTACTGTCACTGGCCTAAAAGGGTACAGCTAATGCCAATTGCATAGTAAATTGTTGTTTTATTTTTCGTAAAGAAAATAAACAAAAAAGAAACAAATATAAATATTTATATATTTTTAAAAAAGTATACAATAATTGTTAATTAAAATGGCTCTTCACTCTCTTACAAACTGGGGCGAAAGTATTGAAGTAAGTGAAGACATCTGAAGTCTACTGCAAGAATTTAAAGCTTAACGAATAATTGTTTTTCTTTAAAGGAATATGAAGTAATGAATTTATTGGGTAAAGGTGGTTTTGCCACTGTCTATAAGGCCAGATGCTTGAGGACCCAACAAATGGTGGCTATTAAAATGGTTTGTGTCATATTAAATGTATTCCAAGAAAGCCGAGTAAATAAAAATTTATGCTTTTCAGATTGATAAAAAACTAATAAAGGGTGCGGCCATGGCTAATCGGGTACGGCCAGGAAGTAGAGATACACTCACGTCTGAAGCATCCCTCTGTGTTGGAGTTGTATACGTTTTTCCAGGACGCTAACTATGTTTACTTGGTATTGGAATTGGCGCATAATGGTGAGCTACAGCGTTATATGAAGCAGGTGATGAGACGCCCCATGACAGAGCCAGAAGCAGCAAATATTTTAGGGACAGGTAGTTTCTGGTCTTTTATATTTGCATTCTCATCAAATCATGCATAGGGATATATCGCTGACGAATCTATTGCTTAGCCATGATATGCATATTAAAATAGCTGATTTCGGTTTGGCTACACAACTTAAACGTCCCGATGAACGCCATGTTACCATGTGTGGTACACCAAATTACATTTCCCCTGAAGTGGTGTCTCGAGCCTCACATGGCCTACCAGCCTGATGTTTGGGGATTGGGCTGTATGTTTTATACACTGCTGGTAGGCCAGCCACCCTTTGACACCGATGCTGTGTTGTCCACTCTTAATAAGGTAGTCATGTCCGACTACCAAATACCCTCGTTCATATCATATGAAGCTAGAGATTTAATCGATAAACTGCTTAAGAAAAATCCCAATGAACGTATTACGCTAGAACAAGTATTGCAGCATAAATTTATGTTGCGTTATAGCAAAACAAATTCTGATAAGGCATTAGCAGTAAACAATACCCACAGTTCTTCTACGGCTTACAGTCAAACTGCCTCAAGCTGTGACAGTGGCATTATCACCTTTAGCAGCAGTAAGTTAAGCTAGATTAAGAGGAGGACTGCAATAAAAATTATTATTCTTTTCTTTTAGGCAATACTTCTTCTAATGCTTCTTCTAGGCCTTTTACAAATGAGAAATTCTGTAAAAGACCTGCTATGGCTCAGATTTTTGAAAAGCCTTCGTATGATGATATGAATTTAAATAAATACCAGGAACCTTTAACTGCAGCAGATAGTATGGATTTGGATTGGCAATATACTAATAAACCTGTTCAAACTTACAACTCAAATCCTTTGTATGTAAACGATAATCAGGAAAATGATTATCTAAACAAGCCACTACAACAGCAACAATCGGCCCCATTGATAACAACGAACAGCTATAATCAAAACATGATACCGGGCATACCGACATCATCATCTAGCATTCATAAACCTATTGAGGCTACAGCAAAAGCTATTATTAAATCTGTTAACGATACGGAACGCCTATCAGTACCACCTTTGAATACGTTAAGGTTACAGCCAACACGCTATAAAACCAAAAATGCCATTATGAGCATTTTAAAACATGGTGAAGTGGTTATAGAGTTTACAAAATATCGAGCCAAATATAATAGTGATCGCATAACGGATATATGCTGGATATCGGGGGATGGCATACGTATTATTATTTATCAACCGGATCCGGGACGAGGTCTGGCTATAGGAGATCGACCGCCTGAGTTGCCTGCTACTTCGGCTGATAATATATTTTCGTATGATAACTTGCCTGCCAAACATTGGAAAAAATATGTTTATGCAGCACGTTTTGTGGGTCTGGTAAAAAGTAAGACACCCAAAGTAACCTATTATAGCGTGGAGGCTAAATGTGCTCTAATGGAAACTTTAGAAGACTTTGAGGCATGTTTTTATAATGGCGAAAAGGTAACAAAGTCACCTAGTGAAGGCCTTAAAGTTTACGATAAACATGGACGCCAACTTAATCTCGATATGGAACGTGATCTGGCTCAAGCATTAATTGAACATCAGCAAACGTGCTTTGAACATTGCCGTAAGGTTTGTGAAATATTAGAACAAACTGAACAAACAACTAGTAATCATAGCTGTTTTCCGATTGTTATTGGTCGTAGACCGACTAACGACTTGAAACCACAACATATAACAACTCATAGAAGGGATGTTAATGCTGCTATTGCTTTGCATACGTCAACACCGAAAAGCCAACAGCAACAGCAGGATACAAATTCAATTAATTTTACCATGAGTACAATGTCATCGCTGAACTATGATAGTAAAATGCAACAGCAACATCAGCAGCAGGACCAACAGCAAATAATGGCTGCACAACAAAATGTGGCAGTTAAAAGATTAAATGTACCGGGCATAGGTATAGCCACAGAGGTAAGATTTTAAATGGTTTTGGGTGTGTGAGCTTTTTATTTTCAATTTCTTTAACTTTCTTTTGGTGTTTAGTTATCCCATGGTGTTGTCCAGGTGCAATATCAAGATGGCTCTTTAATATCTTTGATACCAGCGGCTCAAGGAGGTGGTATAACCTATACACATACGACTGGGGTATCCACACACTTTGGACCAAATGACGATCTGCCCTTACAAGTCAGAGATAAAATGACACATATTGGCACTATTGAAAGACTGCTTAAACAACAGACGACGCCCAGCAATGGTTGTGGAAGTTATACAACACCGAGACCATATGATATGAATTGCATGACACCGAAAACAAATATGCCGCCTTTGGCTAGAGAGACGAACAATCATCCCATGAGGTTTTTTCGATAAAAACTTTTAAGGTTATGGATTGAGAAAATTTAAGAGACTGTGAGACAATTGTTTTATTTCATATTTAAAAAGGAATAAAATTTATTGAGCAGGTCTTTAACGAGAATAAAACGAGAATTAAAACTTGTTTTGAAAAAAATTTTCTTTTTTCTTTTTTTTAAATAAAATTTTTATTTTTAATATAAATTTAAAAAAAAAAAGAAAATTTGTATAGCAAATTTTTATTTTTAATATCAGACGGAGATGCTTCTTCCTATTTAATTATAATTTTTATTTTATTTGATTTTTTTAGATTTTAAAAAGAGAAAGAACTTATAAAATATTTAATATATGGATGTGTATGCTAAAGAATGTTTTTTTCTTTTATTTTAATTAAATTTTTATCCTTTTCTAAAGGGGTGTACGTATATATTTAAACAAAGGGTATTGGATCTAGGTCATGCCTTTACAAATATATAAAAAAAAATTTGTTTTCTAATTAGTTCAATTAAAAAATTTTCTTTTTTTTTAGTTTTGTTTCATTTTGTTTCAGTTTGTTTGTATATCAATATAAATATATTTAGTATATATTTTATTAAATAGAATGTATGTTTGGATGTATGTAGTATTTACATTTGTATTTAAATAATATCGAATGTACTTATTTTAGAATATTTTAATTTGAATTATAAAATGTAATTGGCAGTTTGATTTCTTTTTTCAATTAATTACGTTTTATTTCTTTATAAAAGTTTTCCGTTTTATAATCTCGTTGTATATCATTTAATAGGTAGTATAAAGAGGAGTTAAGGTGTCTGTTTGTTTGTTTGTTTGTATCTTTGTTCGTTACGTTAACAAGTTTAATTAAAAGCCTTTTTGCCGTAAAGTTCTATAAGACATATTAATATTGCTTTTTTTCCTTTTGGGGGGGGGGGGGTAAGGTTTTGTTTTTGTATAACATAATCCTACAAAACAATTTGTTTAATTGCAATCGTTTAATTCATATTAAAAGCTACAATTTTCATTTAAAGTTCATTTAGGGGTCATATATTCTCTAATATTTTATTTTTACATCAAAAGAAATAACTTTCCCTAGAGGTTATTATGTATTTCGTAATAATTCCTTAGGAAAATAATGTCTACACATTTAAAAATGACTTTAAGATAGAAAATGGAATTAGTTTTCTTACAAACATACAGTGGAACTTCTATAATTTGAACTTCTATTACTTGAAGTTTCTATAAATGAAGCACAAGATACTGTTGCATCTTGGAGAGCAAGTCTATCAGGTTTTACTACATTAACTTGAAGTTTCTATAAGTTCAAGCTTTTTCTGAATAATAATGCCTCAATTTATAGAAGTTCGACTGTATTTCTTTATATTTTTATTAATTTTCCTATAAAAAAAATTTATTATTATTAAAATCGGTGTTTTTCTTTCTTGTATATACAGTTGCGTTTAAAAAATTTGTCATTTTTTTTTCTTTGTTTTTACTTGAATTCAGAAGAATTCATTTTGAGCTTAGAGTTTTCGTTAATGCATAATGCATAATCCGTTTAAAAGTTTGTTTTTGTGTGTGTTTTGTTCTTATTTTTATATAATAAAATGAAATAAAAAAATTAAAAAAAAGAAAAAAACATTAAAGGCTCAAGGAATTGTTATAGAAACAAAACTAATTTAAAATATTGTTTAATATTTTGCCACAGGTCAGGGTAAGAGGATAATAGGTCCCTGATAAAAAGATCTAGAATTGTTCGCTGTCGGATCATTACAAGGTAGGTGCGGCATGAGGAGCACTAGGAGACTATAGAGTTGAAGTAAAGGATGAATACTTTGGGTAGGAAAGGTTACAAGGTTTAAACTCTCTGCAGAAGACTTTACACCGATATTCAGGCTTTTCTAAGGTAATACCAATGATATGGAGACGGCTGAGAGACCAGCACTTGCGTAGGTGAGTGGTGAAAAGGATGAATACTCTGGGTAGGAAATTCTTACAAGGTTTAAATTCTCTGCAGAAGACTTTATACCTCTATTCAGGCTCTCCGAAGGTTACAGATATGGAGTCGCTGAGGATCAGCATTACGTGGCTGACGTGAAAAGAGATGCTAGGAATTCTTTCACGGTTTAAATTCAGCGATTTCATCGATATCACTTTTAAGAAAGCCTAGAGAGATACTGCGTGGGTGAGAGGAAAGGTAGGAAATTCTTACAAGGTTTAAACTCTCGAAAATTTCCAGAATTAGCTTTCTAGTTTACCCATGAATGATCGGCTGAGAGATAGTCGTTTGATCTAAAGGATGAATATTGGGTACGAACTCTTTCACGGTTTAATATCAGCAGAGAGATATCAGGCTAAGGAGATCTACAGCATTTGCTGGTGATGATGAAAAGGATGAATACTCTGGGTAGTAGGGAACCGGTTTCTTATCAATCTTTGATATATAGGCTAGATTTACTGCTACCGAGAGTACATGATCATGAGAGAATACTATTTATGAAGTTTCTTTCACAGTTTTAAACTATCAGAAGTCTCTTCTAAGGTTACCAATGACATAGAACAAGCTGAGAGATTAGTGTTCGCGTAGCTAATTGATCCGTACTGATCTGTTACGATGTTCTAATATTTTGTTGTCAAAGCGAAATTCAATACGTGACCTATGGGCAATTGTCGTCAACAACGTTACGTTTTTACACAATTTTTTTTTCCACTACTACTACTACTACTACTACGGGTCCAATGACCTCTACGTATAAAGTGCATTTGGAGTTACTTACATTATCGTTTAAACCAATGTTGTGTTACGTTATTACGTTATTTTCACACCTACTTTCTTGACTTAAATTACTCCATGAGTGGTAAGATTTCTTGTTTAATATCCACTACGTATGATTATTGTACACTTCTAGCTTACGACAGAAGACTGCTTAAATATATTTTGCTTTTAAATTTGGAAATCTTGACAAATAATTGTTTGAAATGAAGGGTTCTTTTATATATTAACGATTTTGCTTTATGGAAACCATTTTGTTGATTTCTAAACCATGATCTTGAAATTCCATAACAATTCCCTTAAAAAGAAAAAAATACATAGAAAAAATTAAATACAAAATAGAAATAAAAATAAAAGAAAATATAAATTAAAGAAAATTTGTAATTTATTCTTAGCAGAAATATAAAGAATTTGTGTTTTTTTTTTGTCTAATTTTCTAAGGACGGATAAAAGAAAATTTTGGATGGCATTTAATAGTTATTCCATTAATAAAAATGTTTTCTGCTTTTAATTACTATAAAACGAAACTAATAAAAATGAATATGATATGTTTTAATTCGTGGCTTAAAGGCTAATGAATACAATTGCAAATAAAGGGTTCCAACAATAGTACTGGCAGCTAACATTTAATTTAAGTTAAATGCTTTCGTAAAAAATTACTTTACTTTAATAAGAACTTTCAAATATAACAAAATTATGTAATACGTTACATAATACATTACGTAATACGTTACGTAATACATTACGTAATTAATTACGGAATACATTACGTAATTCAATAAAGCTTTCATAAAGAATTATTTACATTATCGTTTAAACCAGTGTTGTGTTACGTTATTACGTTATTTTCACACCTACTTTCTTGACTTAAATTACTCCATGAGTGGTAAGATTTCTTGTTTAATATCCACTACGTATGATTATTGTACACTTCTAGCTTACGACAGAAGACTGCTTAAATATATTTTGCTTTTAAATTTGGAAATCTTGACAAATAATTGTTCGAAATGAAAGGTTTTTTTTATATATTAACGAATTTGCTTTATGGAAACCATTTTGTTGATTTCTAAACCATGATCTTGAAATTCCATAACAATTCCCTTAAAAAGAAAAAAATACATAAAAAAAATTAAATACAAAATAAAAGAAAATATAAATTAAAGAAAATTTGTAATTTATTCTTAGCAGAAATGTAAAGAATTTGTTTGTTTTTTTTTCTAATTTTCTAAGGACGGATAAAAGAAAATTTTGGATGGCATTTAATAGTTGTTCCATTAATAAAAATGTTTTCTGCTTTTAATTACTATAAAAAGAAATTAATAAACATGAATATGATATGTTTTGATTCGTGGCATAAAAGGCTAATGAATATAATTGCAAATAAAGGGTTCCAACAAAAGTAGTAGCAGTTAGCATTTAATTTAAGTTAAATGCTTAATGCTTTCGTAAAAAATTACTTTACTTTAATAAGAACTTTCAAAGATAACAAAATTATGTAATACGTTACGTAATACATTACGAAATACGTTACGTAATACATTACGTAATTCAATACGGAATACATTACGTAATTCAATAAAGCTTTCATAAAGAATTATTTACATTACGAAATACGTTACGTAATACATTACGTAATTCAATACGGAATACATTACGTAATTCAATAAAGCTTTCATAAAGAATTACTTTATGAACTTTTAAATATAATAAAATTATGGAACACGTTACGTTATATGTTACATAATACATTACGTAATAAGTTACTTAATATGTTACGGAATGATTTACTTAATATGTAACGTAATACGTCACGAAATACTTTATGTAATACATTACGTAATTTATTATGATGATGAAGCATTCTGAAGCTTTCATTTACTTTAATAAGAAGTTTTAAATAAACCAAATTATGTGATACTTTACGTAATACATTACGTAATACGTTACATAATACATTACGTAATACGTTACGTAATACATTACGTAATTAATTACGGAATACATTACGTAATTCAATAAAGCTTTCATAAAGAATTATTTACATTACGAAATACGCTACGTAATACATTACGTAATTCAATACGGAATACATTACGTAATTCAATAAAGCTTTCATAAAGAATTACTTTATGAACTTTTAAATATAATAAAATTATGGAACACGTTACGTTATATGTTATATAATACATTACGTAACACGTTACGTAATACATTATGTAATTCAATACGGAATACATTACGTAATTCAATAAAGCTTTCATAAAGAATTACTTTATGAACTTTTAAATATAATAAAATTATGGAACACGTTACGTTATATGTTACATAATACATTACGTAATACGTTACGTAATACATTATGTAATTCAATACGGAATACATTACGTAATTCAATAAAGCTTTCATAAAGAATTACTTACATTACGAAATACGTTACGTAATACATTACGTAATTCAATACGGAATACATTACGTAATTCAATAAAGCTTTCATAAAGAATCACTTTATGAACTTTTAAATATAATAAAATTATGGAACAGGTTACGTTATATGTTACGTAATATATAATAATAAGTTATTTAATATGTTACATAATACATTACGAAATACATTACAAAATACGTTACGTAATACATTACAAAATACGTTACGTAATACATTACATAATACATTACACAATACGTTACGTAATACATTACAAAATACGTTACGTAATACATTACAAAATACGTTACGAACTAAGTTACGTAATACATTACGTTACGTAATTCATTACATAATAGGTTATGGTATTTTAATAAAAATTAAGCTTTCAACAAAGCTGTCATAAATATAAACTTTTAAATATAACAAAATTATGTTATACTTTACGTAATATGTTACGTAATACATTACTTAATATGTTACATAACACATTATGTAATATGTTACGTCATATATTACACAATTCATTACGGGAATTTAATAAAAATTATGTTTTCAAATACTACAAATAAATAATGTAATACTTTACGTAATATGTTACGTAATAAATTACTTAATAAGATACTTAGTATGTTACATAAGACATTACGTAATACGTTAAGGTAATTTCATAAAATTTTCACAAAAAACAATTTCTTAATAAGTTTTAATGTGAATAAATAATTTTCATAAGCAACATACCGTAATTCCTTATAATTACGTAACGAAAGTAAAAGACGCAATGAACAAAAAAGCTTACGTTTTTATATTTACTGTTGGAAAATGCATAACAAAAGCTTTTGTGAAATTGTTATGGCCTGTGTCAATATTGAAAACAATTAAAAATTATTAATAATTTTTTAAAAGCCTTTTAAATACACTATGTACATACGTTTTAATGGAACCACATGCTATATATATAGTATTTGAGAAGGCAGTTGTATGCATTTTTTTTAAATCAGCCTTAATTATGATTTTAAATCAACTCTTAACAACATAATTAAACTTGTAAATAAAGCAGAAGATGTAAGAGAAACATAAAATTAAATTAACTAAAAGCTATAAAAGTAAATGGAAAAATTAAAATACAATCATTATAATAAAAAAATAATAATAAAATGTTCGTATGTATGTATGTATATGTACATATACATATATAAAAGTATGTATGTCTGTATGTATGTTTATTATTTATGCATAAATTTTAACTGCTTTTGTTTGTTGATTTTATTATGACATTTCGAATACAGATGATGAAAGTGATGCGATGTAATGTGATGTGCTGTGATGTCTGTCGTTTTGTTGAATCACTTTTCTTTAAGCTCAAAATGAATCTTCTGAAATATGTCCTAGAAACGATCTTTCGATGTGGCACTATATTCTAATTCATTTAAATTTTGGATTTCTTGCAGCTCTTGAAATTTCTCATGATCCCTTATGTGGGCATAGTTGGCCGACAAGCACATAAGATAATGGACCAAACTGAGTATGACCAGTAAGGTGGCTAGTGTTGCTAAAATGAACATAACTTCGGCATTTTCAACACCATCCTTACAAAAGGCTTTGATTTCATATTTTTCACAGATTTTCATATCTTCCAGTTTGGTATTGGGCGGGAACATGAAATCTAGAAAAGAAGGAAATGGATAAAGAAAAACAAAACATTTTATTTCCTGTTTAATTCAAAAGATAAGAAAGAAAAGCAAAGACAACAACTAACGGAATTGTGTTAAATCTATGCAGCTTAATGAACGTTCCACACTGGAGCACATGTTCCAAAACATGGTGTAAATAAAGGTGCATATAACCAGAAAGCACAAGATTAAGGTCCAAACAAAGTTAAGCAAATATGTTAAGCCCATTAGCTGAAAAATAATGATAAACAAGCGTGACATTAAAGAAAACTTTCACTGTAAAATTTTGTCACTTACCACTGCACATGATATACGGCCACCAACACGCGAACGCCATGCTCTGTAGACCTTATAACGCGTTGCACCAGTTGCTAGGAAACCTACGAATAATATCATAAAACCCAAAGCAGCCATTGCAGCTCCAATTGTTACGAAAATCATTTGCACTGCTTCAATCCTGCAATTATAATTTACAACACACATACAACAACAACAACAACAGAATCGAATAGTTCAATATACGACGATGTACTTACCATATTAAACGCAAATGAAAAACTTGATCTACCATAATGACGGTTAAAGAAGCGCCTCGATACATTGTGCCACAAAAGATGCCCACACCCAATAGACACATAAGTGTTGCTATTAAGGTGGCATATGGTATGCGGGCCATACATGACTGGCAGCAATCACCTGCAAGCATCAACCAAAAACAAAAAGAGGAAGAAAACAACAACAAAAATAAGAATAAAAATAATCACTGCTATTGACAATAGATGGTGATAATGATGATAGTGATGATATGCAATCATTATAATGAGTACGTCGTGTAAAAGCCTTTAGCGAAAGGCTTGATAAAACTTATAAAAGGAAATGGGAAAGAACGTAAAGAAATATTAAATTTTTAATTGTAATAATTAAAACATAATTTTAGGATTTAAAAAGCATTCAGAAACCACACATACTTTTAGGCAGATTTTTTAAGCGCATTTAAATTATTTTTTGCAATTATTACAAGTGAAGTGGAGTGGAGTGAGTAAGAGCCAATTTTTAATAAAGAAATTGGATTGTTATTCTAATCCTGTGCCACTTTACCGTACCATAATAAGAACTATAAGCTGTAACCCTTAGTTAACAGATTAAAAGAGTAGAGTTTTGCCAAAATTTTTATTTTTATTCCATACATTCAGGCAATAGTTTGGTTTTGATTTTTATTGCCTAGCCTAAAGGCGCTTAACAAAAATATTTATGGTTATTATTACAACTTGCCGTTAAGTAAAGGGAGAATTTTAACGGGCAGATAAATTGTTTTTCATTATTATGACTAGCCAATAAGATAGAAGTGATCGTTAAGATCACATACATACATAATTGGCCATTACAACCCTTCAGTCAGGATTACGACCTAGCTTCTCACACCATTTCTGTTGTGTACACGTTAATTTTATACATGAGTGTCGGGACCTACAGTTTTAAAGTCGATTCCAAACGACAGATTTTTGAGAAGCTTTTCATGGCAATTTTTACTCTCAGAGTCTTTGCCAGAAATCTGCTGAGAGGAAGTCGCCGAAGAAATATTTTTCGTTTTGATGCCTGACCTGGGATACGAACCCGGGCCTTTTGTCTAATAAGCCGACACATCTACCCTACTAGACGACGGGGACTTCACGTTAAGATCATCCTACCTTAAACATTTAAGGGTAACTTTATGTTTAAACTTCCCATATCATATATTATTTTCGATATGGCAACTTCAAATTTAAATAAAATGTGCATATACAACAAAAAAAGTGGAGGCGGCTGTTGCCACTGCGTTTTATCGACTTTGCTCCGGCACTCCTATATTTTAATTTTATTTTATCTGTAAGTTGTACTTAAGAATATCAGATAATGACAACTTTACAGTTCCATTTCGCTAAAGGTACCGTTAGCTAAACCCATGTTTAACGGCAAGTTGTAATAATGGCCCTAACAGGAGTTTTAATTTAGTTACACTTTAGAGTTTTTGCATAATTTTTATTGCATATTTCCAGGAAATAGTTTGGTTTTGATTTTTATAGCATAGTCTAAAGGCGCTTAATAACTAATCGTTAACTAAACCCATGTTTAACGGCAAGTTGTAATAATGGCCCTAAAAGAATTTTAATTTAGTTACACTTTAGAGTTTTTGCATAATTTTTATTGTATTTTTCAGGCAATAGTTTGGTTTTGATTTTTTATAGCATAGTCTAAAGGCGCTCATTAACTAACCCAAGTTTAACGGCAAGTTGTATTAGTTACACTTTAGGGTTTTTGCATAATTTTTATTGCATATTTTCAGGAAATATTTGGGTTTTGATTTATATAGCATAGTCTAAAGGCGCTTAATAAGAACATTTAAGCCAGTTAATAAAAAGTAAGTCGATATTGTCAGTTGGAGCATATATAAAAATGATTTTTAAAAAATTGTTTCAAAAATCATATAAAAACAGACAATGAATTGACAATTTTTGTCACCAAGATGTTGCATGCTTTTAGGAACCTCCCTTATATAGATAACTGCATACTTTTAGGGGCTTTTTTTTAAAATAAAAGGTATTACATAAATATCTAAAGTTCTTCAGCCATAATTACTTAAATCCCACATTAAATTCTAAGCATTTACAAACATTTTTCTACGGAAGCATTTTCTTTCCATGAAGGCGTTTATTGTAAGCATGACAATTTCTTTTTTTTGGAAGACAACTTGCAGTTTTTTGTTTAATAAATAAATAAAAAGGAAAATTTAAATACAATTAACCATAATGACCATTTTTTTCATTTGTTGTAGTTTTCTTTTATATAGAAATTCTTAATTCATGTTGACCGGAGAGGTTAATTAACCCTTTGCACAAACATAATGAATGAGTCTTTATATGTCTTATGCCCACATCTTTGATAGAAACTCAATTAGCTGAGTTAGGCTGTAATTAATTAAATTAGTCCATTAATTACAGGCACACGAAAATGGGAATAAAGAGAGAGAGAGAGAGAGAGAGAGGAATAAAGGAAATAAAAAAACTGTTAAAAAAAGCCAAAATTTTTGTTAATTTTTGTCGATATTTTAATGGAAAACTTGAAGCTACAAATGGAACTTTAAACAGAATGATTTACGAAATAAATAACGGCCCTCGTTAAAAAATGTTTGAGATTTTATTTAAGAGAATTTAACAATAGAGAGTTTGATTGTTTAAGAGTTTCGAAAATTATTACGATAAGTGTATCCGAATTGCGATAAGATAACAATGAAAATTATTATTGTGGCATTTGTAACACACATTTTGGTCTGATATCATCACTATTCAATACATATTTCGAAGACAACAACATCATATTCATAAAAAATAATGCTACGTTCAAGAAAAAAATAAAAACAATCATATTTAGCAACTGTCATATAGAAAACGAATAATGCTACATTACAATGAGTCATATCGGTTAATAATAACACAAGATAATTATTGAGAATATGAATATGATGAAATTTAATTGAGTCAATATTCGGTTAATTGAGAACAAAATTTTAACCGTTCAGGTATAATAAATATACGCAATATTCAGCTTGCTCAATATTCAGTTGACAGCTGGTAAGCAAACCAACTGAATGCTTTTTTTTGATATTTAAGTTGTCAAATATCAACAGGAAGTGTTCTATGATATTTAATTGAGTCAATATTCGGTTAATTGAGAACAAAATTTTAACTGTTCAGGTATAATAAATATACGCAATATTTATTTTGCCTTTGCTGTGTTCTGGGAAATAGTGGCGGGCCCGAGAAGTCCATGGTCTCGTTAGGCTAGGTTTACTTTCGAAGTATGATTTGGTCCTAATCCTTTACTCTGCTACATCTATGGTCTCGTCAGAGAGATGGGTTCAGAGAAGAAGCAGAAATGTAAGAAGAATGGATCAGAATATTATATAGCCTTCAGGTTTGCTGAGGCATTGCGACATTAGATCGCTTATAAGAATCTGAAATAGCTTCCAGATGATCTGAGCCAAGGTATGTTATAATGAAGAGAAGTTAAAGACCTCCAAACCTTAGCAAGAGGAGGCGCTTTGGTAAAGTTTTTAATGGGTTGAATTTTCTTACGAGAGCCGATATCGCTCATAAGAATCTGAAATATCTTCCAGATGGTCTAAGGGAAGGTATGTTATAATGAAGAAACGTTAAAGACTTCCAGCTCTTAGTAAGAGGAGATTAAGACGCTTTGGTAAGGTTTTTAATGGATTTAAATTTTCTCATGAGACCCGATATCGCTCACAAGAATCTGACATAACTTGCAAATGCTCTAAGGCAAGGTATGTTACAATCAAGATAAGTTAAAGACCTCCAAACGTTAGTAAGAGGAGATTAAGGCGCTTTGGTAAGGTTTTTAATAGGTTGAATTTTCTTACGAGAGGCGATATCGCTCTTAAGAATCTGAAATAGCTTCCAGATGGTCTAAGGCAAGGTATGTTATAATGAAGAGAGAAGTTAAAGATCTCCAAACTTTAGTAAGAGGAGATTAAGGAGCCTGGGTAGGGTTTCTAATATCGCTCATAAGAATCTGAAATAGCTTCCAGATGGTCTTAGAGAAGGTATGTTATAATGAAGAAACGTTAAAGACCTCCAAGCCTTAGTAAGAGGAGATTAAGGAACGTGGTTAGGATTCAATTTTCTCATGAGAGAAGATATTCGCCTGGTTTAAGCTGTAGTCGCCGAGATAGATTCCTAGTCATCGGTCGTAAGTCGAATTTCATATAAAAAGAATTAAAAAAAATAACATTACTGTACTACTAACTTTGAGGGCCAGGAGAAATGTAACTACCCAAAATTCATATAATTTAAACTCTATTTAAAGTAATTAATATATTTTAGGGATTCCCCGCAACTATAAATTTGTCGTCTTTAAGTATTTTCTATGAAAAAAATTGGAAAACAAAATGGTCGTAAGTGCGAATAGTTATAAGTCGAACGGTCGCAAGTCGGGGACTACTTGTATTCAAAAATTTCATTAGTTTCATAACTTTTGTTATGCACGGTAAATATAAAATAGAAACAAAAAATAGGTCAACTATCATATTAAACTAATAGCATTTAGAAAATAGAAAAAAATAATAAAGAACTGCAGACTGCAAAGCTAAAACGTTAAAGAAAATGGTTAAAGAGCTTTCTTAACATACTACATAGAGAGAGAGAGAGGAAGAGAGATCTAAAGATCTACAAAAACTAGCTACAAGATGAGAAAAGTAAGTAGAAGATAATCAACAAAAACCAAAGCCTACCTTCACTGCCATCACGTTCTGTATAGCGATCTAAAGACGGGTCCGAACGATAGGTGTTGGGCCGTCGTCGATTCGTATAGGGATTATTATTGTAGGCACGTGTTAAGATGCCATCATCTTCGAAATTTGTTTCCAATAAGATCTCCTCCCTGGGATCACGTACACGATCCCGATTATTGGGACCAGCTAAAGGCATTTGTTTTGTGTTTTTTTTTTATAAAAATAAATTGTAATTTTCTTTTATTATTTATTATTTATCATTTAATTATTATCTTTCTTTTATGTTTTATGATTAATTTATTTCCTATTTTTTTTATTATTATTTGTTGTTGTTTTTGTTTTATTGTTAATGAATCATTAAAGTTTTCTGTGACTGACGACAAGTTTATTCACAGCGTTTGTAATGTTCGTTGATTAAGTGACGTTTTTTTTCGTTTTTTTTATGATTAACAACGTTTTAATATTAATAATAATATTATTATTATTATTGTTGTTTTTATTTTTATTTCTTTCTTTCTTTGATTTATTTAATTTCGTTTTTTAACGTTTCGAATTCGTTTAAATACTAAAATTGAATTGTTATTTTCAAATTCTTTATGCAAAAGCTTCATTTCCATTCCCAAAAGAATAAAATGCGCGCTGCTCTCTTTCTCTCTCTCTCTTTGTTTCTTTTTCCAATAAGATATCTTATCTCAATTAGATTCATTCATTCTCTTTCTAAAATTTAATTTCTCTTTGACTATAAAATCAAAATAATTAACCCCTGTTGTACAAAAAGCCTAATTAGGTTTTAAATTTAAAAAAGATTTGCTAAAAATAATAAGAAAAGTTAGGTTAGGTCGGAATAGGTTAGGCGTTAGTATCACACATACCCCAATGTCGAAGGGGGGTCTGTGCTGAGGGAGTTAGTATGAGAAAATGATACGCACACTGCATGCCTACCAGAGAAACCTCTAGTTCTATAAGCAAAACCATGCTTAATACCGGACGCCATATTAGATTTGATTAGATTCCCAGGTCAGACATCAAAACGAAAAAAAAATATTTCTTCGACGACTTCCTCTCAGCAGATTTCTGGCAAAGACTCTTGAGAGTAAAAATTGCCATGAAAAGCTTCTCAAAAATCTGTCGTTCGGAGTCGACTTTAAACTGTAGGTCCAGCCACTCATGTATAAAAATTAACGCACACAACATAAGTGGTGTGAGAAGCTAGGTCGTAATCCTGACTGAAGGGTTGTAATGGCCAATTATGTGTGTATATTAGATTTGATCTGTAACGACTCTGCATTACTAGAACTGGTAGAAATTTTACTTTTTCTAAAAGAAACATGATTCTGGCATACTCAGGGGAAACCAAGTTGCGGACTGCTATATTTGTGCTCAGCACTGCAGTCAAAGATGGAGTAAAATGCCAAATTCAAATTGCTTAACATCTGACGCCATATTTGATTTCACTGTGAAGACACTGCAGTACCAGAGAACTAGTAGACACCGCACATACCTTACTGTCGAAGGGGGGTCTGTGCCGCGGAAGTTAGAATGAGAAAGTGATACGCACACTGCATGCCTACCATCCTTAAAAACGGATGCCATATTAGATTTGATCTGTAACGACTCTGCATTACTAGAACTAATAGAAATTTTACTTTTTCTAAAGGGAACATGATTTTGGCATATTCAGAGGAAACCTAGTTGCGGACTGCTATATTTGTGCTCAGCACTGCAATCAAATATAAAGTAAAATGCCAAATTCAAATCGCTTAATACCTAGTGCCATATTTGATTTCACTGTGAAGACACTGCAGTACCAGAGAACTAGTAGAAATCTTATCTTATCTTATGTTATCTAAAGAGAACATGGTTTTGGCTTACTCAGCGGCAAACCAGCATACTGCACGGCCATCAAAAATGTAACAAAATGGCGAATTCAAATCGAAAGCAATAAAATGTGAAGACAAATGCACAATAAGAATGAACTTACTAACTTAATTGGCCATTACAACCCTGCATTTAAGATTACTACCTAGCTTCTCACACCACTTATGTTGTGTATGCTAATTTTATAGATGATTGGCGGGACCTCCTGTCCAAAGTCGTCTCCGAACGATAGATTTTTTAAGAAATTTTTCATGGCAATTCTATTTACTTCCAGAGTTTTTACCAGAAATCTGTTGAGAGGATGTCGCCGCCAAAGAAATATTTTTTTTCACATTTCGTTTTGATGTTTGACGTGGGGTTCGAACCTTGACCTAAAATTTTATAAGAGCAACATTGGGAATAATCCTGCAAGCAATAGGGGTCACCAAACACATAGTTCTCTGCGCTTTTTCCATTTTAGCGGTACATCTTAATGGCAAAGAAAAGGCAGGATACTACTGCAAGCACTAGTGGCCACCTAACGCTCAGTTATTTACACTTTTTCCATACTAGCGGTAAACATTCTTGGGGAAGAAAGAAAAGGCAGAATAGTACTTGTCGTGTTAGAAGTTATAAATCAGTTTCGCCATTTTGTATGTATAATATCGGGTCACGACATAGATAACCGTTCCCAAAAAGAAGGCTAGGCATTCACTAGATTAAAACTTACAATGACTACATTACATAGAACTCTGTTCCTTTGTTCCAATGTCATCCAGAAGATGTAAGTTTTTGTTTATCAATGTCCTTGAAGAATTCTCAGGATTTTCTGTTGAAGAGTTATTTGAGAGCTGCACATAGCCATGGATATTAGGGGTAGCTCTCTGAAGATCTCAAGATAAGATTACAAGAAATGCCATTGAATGGAATCCGATGATGGAATGCTAGCAAAGTCCCTGAGAGAAAGGGAAAGATAGTGACTAAGAACGAAATGAATTTCGTCATAATGATTACAAGAAACGTCATCGAATGGAATCCATTGGGCTGTTTCGAAAGTCCCCTAGAGAAAGGGGAAGACAATGACTCAGAACGGAATGAATTTCTTCGTAGTGATTACAAGAAATGTCACCAAATGGAATCCGATGATGGAATGCTTGGAAGTCCCTAAGAGAAAGGGGAATGAGATCAATCGAATAGAATAATGGGGTGTTGGAAAGTTCTAAGATGGAAGAAAGATTCAGAGAATGAATTGTCATGAATGGAATCATTGGACTGCTGGGAAAGTCCCTGAGAAAGGGAAGATAATATCAGAACGGAATGAATTCTTCGTAATGATACAAGAAAGTACCAATGGAATCGATGATGGATGTTGGACTCCTAAGAGGGACAATGGATGGTCAGTCATCATATGGGTGTTGGAAATCCTAAAGAAATGGGAAGATAATGATTCAGAACGGAATGAATTGCTCATCGAATGGAATCCATTGGACTGCTTGGAAAGTCCCTGAGAGAAAGGGGAAGACAATGACTCAGAATGAAATGAATTTCTTCGTAATGATGACAAGAAATATCATCGAATGGGTTCCATTGGGCTGTTGGGAAAGTCCCCTAGAGAAAGGAGAAGACAATGACTCAGACCGACATGAATTTGTCATCGAATGGAATCCTTTGGGCTGCTTGGAAAATCCCTGAGAAAAAGGGGAAGACAATGACTCGATGAATGATGAACGGAATGTATTTCTTTGTAATGCCAAAGATTTACGGGCCTATTTATTCAATTTAAACTTGCTTCGTATTTAAAGTTTTAATTGCTTTTTAAACTCTGTTTTATGACAAAAATTTATATGACAAGTATTTTAAGGTTTTTTTGTTTTTGTTTCAAAACAGTTTCTTGGCTAAAGGGCTAGGTTGGGCTGTAATGTTGCAGCAAAAAAAATTTTAGTTGTTGTTGGCTTTATACGGAATTAATTGAAATCCTCTGGCACATCATGTTATAAATGACAACTGCAAAATGAGCTAAAAACAGCAGGGTCCCCTGCTGCTGTTGCTGCTGCTGCTACTGCTGGATGCAAGTCATTGTGTTAAAGCGTTGAATAAATACTAGATGAACGAACTTTTTCTATGGGGTGATGATGGTGATGGTGCTGTCGCCAGGAGACAATGGAACAGTAGTAGATGTGATCCTGTGTGATTATGATGATGGTGAGAATGGCAGCTACTGCTGCTGCTATTAATGTTTCAAGTAAGTTTGTATGGTTAAAGTTCTTTGCCAATGTCGTTAGGATACAGGAATATGAGTGAGAGATGAAAAGCATAAAATCACTGGAAACAAAACTATTTAGACAAAGGATATGCTTAAACACATACACAGACAAACAAACAAACAACACTATTGTATAGTAACCCATATATGCTGCTCATTTATAAAAGCAACAGCAACAGCAGCATAATTACTGGGGTCTTTAAAGGTCCTCTTTGTGTCGAGTGTATAATAATTTTAACAAAACCAACCAAGGCTTAAAACCTAAAACAACAAAATATCCAATTACCGGGTATACTCTTTACATTCTGTATTGTCATGTCATGAACTGTCATTAGAACAAACAAAAATTTGACAAAATGTTGTCTTTTAAGTAAGTAAGTACAACGATGAATGAGTATTTTGGGAAATTGTCCATATGCTGTGCCATAGTATTTGGCCTCTTGCCTGCCTGCCTGGGCTCCCTTTAAACTGGTACTGACTATATAGCCTTAAATACATGAAATCTAGTGTAAACAGAGCAACAACAGCCAGCATTTTGTATTTAACTTTAGGAAAATTAACATAAACATTCGAAAAACATTAGAAAATCTCATACCATGGGCCCCCCTTAAACGTTTCGAACTTGTTTGAACTTTTGTCCGGCCCATCATTTTATAGTAAAACTAGGAAACAAAAAAACAGAAGCCAAGAAAGAGAAGATTTTCTGTAACTAAAAACTTTTTTTATAATTCCCATTAGAAGACAACAATAACAATAACAACAACAAGAACAATAATAATAATAAGATTTTATTCTCTAAATTTAGTTTTATTGTCTAAAATCAAGTGAAGTTGGAGTTTAGCTTGAGAACTTTTTAAGTACGTTCATCCCTTTACAAATACACCCTCCCCTCCCCTCTCAGCCGCTATTTTTATAATGTAATTCGCCAAGTATTGAGACTATAAACGAAATTTTATGGTGGATTTTCTTTTTTTATTATTAAAACCATCATCGTAATTATCATTGCGAGATAAAAAAATAATTTTAAACGACAATATTCGCATAAGAGCGTTATTGTGTGCTATTCCAAGTGTAAACAATACTAAAACTATTCTACATACACTGAGAGAAACACAGTTGCTAATAAATGGAGGATTCTTTTTAGTACAGCCTCATCGCTACTAGGCAAAATCTTAACCTTTGCATAAATATCCTTTAGTCAGGATTACAACCTAGCTTGTATCAACACCCATATTGTGCACCTAACCGCCGACGAACACAAAACGAGTCATTGTTTGATGCGGATTTTGGTCCAGAAAGATAATTCTTCGAAAATGAGCAAGGAGTAGCCATTACAGTCAATGGCGATAGTTATCGGGCCATGAAGAGGAGGATACTGGCAACATTTGGTTTCAACACGACGGTGCTACGTGCCACACAGCCGAAGCTACACTCGAGTCACTGTTCGTTTTGTGCGGATTTTTGGTCCAAAGGCATAATAGGGCCATTTTTCTTCGAAATTCGAAAATATTTGAATAAGAGCGTTATTGTGTGCTATTCCAAGTGTAAACAATACTAAAACTATTCTACATACACTGAGAGAAACAGTTGCTAATATATGGAGGCTTCTTTTTAGTAAGGCCTCATCGCTACTAGGCAACACTTGGTATTGATAGAAGTTTAACTATCAGATCCTTTAGTCAGGATTACAACCTAGCTGGTATCAACACCCATATTGTGAACCTAACCGCCGACGAGCACAAAACGAGCCACTGTTTGTTTGTGCGGATTTTGATCCAAAGTCATAATTGGGCCATTTTTCTTCGAACATAAGCAAGGAGTAGCCATTACAGTCAATGGGGATCGTTATCGTGCCATGAAGAAGAGGATATTGGCAACATTTGGTTTCAACAGGACGGCGCTTCGTGCCATACAGCCGAAACTACACTCGATATTTTGCGCACTGTTTTTGAAGATCGTATTATCGTTTGGCCACCTCAAAGCTACGATTTGACACCGTTGGACTATTATTTGTGGGATGGGCCGTCCAAGATAAGTGTTACGCCGACAAGCCCGAAACAATTAACGCTTTAAAGGACAAAGCCATTGGAGAAATACAGCTGCACACAATCGATAATGTGGTTAAAAATTGGACCGATCGTGTAGGCTACTACATGGCTAGCCAAGGCAACCATTTGAATGAAATTATTTCCCATTATTAACTGGAAGGATTGTACTTTCAAATAAAAAAAAGAAATTTGAGAAAACATTTTCAAAAAAAAAAAAAAAAGTTATTTGGCGGACCCTTTATAATAGAGACCATGCGGAGAAGAACAATCTCATCCTGATAGTAAATGGTGCATTGATGAGAAAGGATTTAAGATTACTTGTGTCTTACAAAGTGTCTTACACGCATACGTACATAATTGGCCATTACAACCTTTCAGTCAAGATTACGACCTAGCTTCTCACACCACTTATGTGTGTGCGTTAATTTTATACATGAGTGGGGGGACCTACAGTTTAAAGTCGACTCCGAACGACAGTTTTTTGAGAAGCTTTTCATGGCAATTTTTACTCTCACGAGTCTTTGCCAGAAATCTGCTGAGAGGAAGTCGCCGAAGAAATATTTTCCGTTTAGATGTTTGACCTGGGATTCGAACCCGGGTCTTTCGTCTAATAAGCCAACACACTATCTACTAGACCACGGCGACTTCAAAGGGACAAATAACGGTTTATGAAACTTGTATTACAAGCTTCGCTAGCATACAGAACAACAACTAACAGTTTTTCTTTGAGTGTATTTACTATTTAACTACTACACCCACCATGCTGCTAACGCCACTTGTGTGCAACACAGTAAATTTCACTTCATAATTTATCTTCTGTGTGGTGTTTTTTTCGCCCTCCTAGTTTTTCTTTTTGTTGTTGTTGTAATTTTCTTTTAATGTGTTTTAAAATGTCTTTTGAAAACAATTCACATGATGATGATGATATATGCACATGGTTAGTGATATAT
The DNA here is from genome assembly GCA_014635995.1 of Sarcophaga peregrina. Classification (NCBI taxonomy): domain Eukaryota; kingdom Metazoa; phylum Arthropoda; class Insecta; order Diptera; family Sarcophagidae; genus Sarcophaga; species Sarcophaga peregrina. The sequence continues at coordinate 6,225,764 of CM025792.1, read as the reverse complement.
TGTCGTGTGTGTGTATGTGTGTGTTACACTAAAAGCATCATTTCCATGGGCTCAGTCTTATAATTAGGCTTTAGCATTCTATCATGTGCAACTCTAATGGGTTTTCCCAACCAAATCATAAGCATTTAAAGCTCATGTTCATGTTCAGGCTCATGCTTAGGCTCTTGCCGTTACAGTCAATGGCGATCGTTATCGCCTACGTGCCACACAGCCGAAGCTACACTCGAATCACAGTTTGTTTGTGCGGATTTTGGTCCAAAGGCATAATTAGGCCATTTTTCTTCGAACATAAGCAAGGAGTAGCCATTACAGTCAATGGCGATCGTTATCGGGCCATAAAGAGGGGGATATCGGCAACATTTGGTTTCAACACGACGGCGCTACGTGCCAAACAGCCGAAGCTACACTCGAGTCACTGTTTGTTTTGTGCGGATTTTGTTCGAAAGGCATAATTGGGCCATATTTCTTCGAACATAAGCAAGCAGTAGCCGTTACAGTCAATGGCGATTGTTATCGGGCCATGAAGAGGAGAATATTGGGAACATTTGGTTTCAATACGACGGCGCTACGTGCCACACAGCTGAAGCTACACTCGAATCACTGTTAGTTTGTGCGGATTTTGGTCGAACGGTATAATTGGGCCATTTTTCTTCGAAAATGAGCAAAGAGTGGCCGTTACAGTCAATGGCGATCGTTATCAGGCCATGAAGAGGAGGATACTGGCAACATTTGGTTTCAACACGACGGCGCTACGTGGCACATAGCCGAAGCTACATTCGAGTCACTGTTTGTTTGTGCGAATTTTGGTCCAAAGGCATAATTGGGCAATTTTTCTTTGAAAATGAGCAAGGCGTGGCCGTTACAGTCAATGGCAATCGTTATCGGGCCATGTCGAAGATTTTTTTTGTTCACAAAAATTGAAGAGGAGGATATTGGCAACATTTGGTTTCAACAGGACGGCGCTACGTGCGACATAGCCGAAGCTACACTCGATGTTTTGCGCCCTGTTTTTGAAGATCGCATTTTCAGCCGCAAAGCTGAAGTCCTTTGGCCACCTCGGAGCTGTAATTTGACATCGTTGGACTATTATTTGTGGGATGTTGTCCAAGATAAGTGTTACACCGACAAGCCCGAAACAATTAACGCTTTAGAGGACAAAGCCATTGGAGAAATACAGCAGCACACAATCGATAATGTGCTTAAAAATTGGACAGATCGTGTAGGCTACTACAAGGCCAGCCAAGGCAACCATTTGAATGAAATTATTTTCCATTATTAACCGGAAGGTTTGTACTTTCAAATAAAAAAAAAGAAATTTGAGAAAACATTTTCAGAAAAAAAAATTATTTGGCGGACCCTTTATAATAGAGAGCATGCGGAGAAGAATAATCTCATTCTTACAGTAAACGGTTCATTGATGAGAAAGGATTTAAGATTACTTGGTCTTTACAAGCGACAATACATACCATAATTGGCCATTACAACCTTTCAGTCAAGATTACGACCTAGCTTCTCCCACCCACTTTATGTTGTTTGGGCGGTTCATTTTGTTATACATGAGTGGCGGGACCTACAGTTTTTTTAAAGTCGAACTCGGAACGACAGATTTTTGAGAAAGCCTTTTCATGGCAATTTTATGTACTCTCAGAAGTCTTTGCCAGAAATCTTGCTGTGAGGAAGTCACCGCAAGAATATTTTCCCCGTTTAGATGTTTCCATCCTGGGATTTCGAACACCCGGGGTCTTTCGTCTAATAAGCCAACACACTCCTTACTAGACAACGGCTACTTCAAATGAACAAATAACGGGTTTCTGAAACTTGTGTTACATGCTTCACTAGCATTACAGAACAACAACTAACCGGTTTCTTTGGTGTATTGACCTATTTAACTACTACACCCACCATGCTGCTAACGCCACTTGTGTGCAACACAGTAAATTTCACTTCATAATTTATCTTCTGTGTGGTGTTTTTTTCGCCCTCCTAGTTTTTCTTTTTGTTGTTGTTGTAATTTTCTTTTAATGTGTTTTAAAATGTCTTTTGAAAACAATTCACATGATGATGATGATGATGACGATGATATATGCACATGGTTAGTGATATATTGTCGTGTGTGTGTATGTGTGTGTTACACTAAAAGCATCATTTCCATGGGCTCAGTCTTATAATTAGGCTTTAGCATTCTATCATGTGCAACTCTAATGGGTTTTCCCAACCAAATCATAAGCATTTAAAGCTCATGTTCATGTTCAGGCTCATGCTTAGGCTCTCTTGCTTATGATGCTCGTGCTCGTGCTCATACATAAATGTGGGTTTCCATGTATTTTAATCTCTGTTTCTTCTTCTTCTTATTTTATTTACAAGATGAATGTATTAAATCCCACCATATCATTCTTACAGTAAACGGTTCATTGATGAGAAAGGATTTAAGATTACTTGTGTCTTACAAAGGGACAAATACATACATAATTGGCCATTACAACCTTTCAGTCAGGATTACAACCTAGCTTCTCACACCACTTATGTTGTGTCCGTTAATTTTTATACATGAGTGGCGGGACCCAGTGTTACCGCTGGAAATTTTTAAGAAGTCGCACAAAAAGGGGATTTTTGAAGAAAAGTCGCACAAAAAGTGTATTTTGGCAGTAAAAAGGGGCAACATTTTTAAAAGAAAAGAAAATGTCTATAGTCTAGTCTCCAGTCTAGTATATAGTCTAGTATATAATCTAGTATATAGTCTAATCTATAGTCTATTCTATAGTCTAGTCTATAGTCTAATCTATTTTATCTAGTCTACAGTCTAGTATATAATCTAGTCTATAATCTAGTCTACACCTAGTCTATAATCTAGTCTATAATCTTGTCTATAACCTAGTCTATAACCTGGTCTATAGTCTAGTCTATAGTCCACTCTAGTATATAGTCTAGTCTATAGTCCAGTATATAGTCTAGTATATAGTCTAGTTATAGCCTAGTCCATAGTCTAGTATATAGTCTAGTCTATAGTCTAGTCTTTAGTCTAATCTATAGTCTAATCTATTTTATATAGTCTATAGTCTAATCTACTTTATCTAGTCTACAGTCTATAGTGTAGTCTATAGTCTAATCTATTTTATCTAGTCTACAGTCTAGTATATAATCTAGTCTATAACCTAGTCTATAATCTAGTCTATAATCTAGTCTATAACCTGGTCTATAGTCTAGTCTAGTATATAGTCTAGTTTATAGTCTAGTCTTTATTCTAAGCTATATTCTAATCTATTTTATCTAGTCTATAGTCTAATCTACAGTCTATAGTCTAGTCTATAGCCTAGAAAAAATACTTTTTAAAAAAAGGGGAAAAAAGGGTCAAAAATCTTGAAAAGTGTCAGATTTAGTTCACTTTAGTAAGGGGGCACAAAAAGTGGCGAGGTCGCTGGAAAAGTGTCAAATTGCGACTTTAGTCGCTCAACGGTAACGCTGGCGGGACATACAGTTTAAAGTCGACTCCGAACGACAGATTTTTGAGAAGCTTTTCATGGCAATTTTTACTTTCAGAGTCTTTGCCAGAAATCTGCTGAGAGGAAGTTGCCGAAGGAATATTTTCCGTTTTGATGTCTGACCTGGGATTCGAACCCGGGTCTTTCGTCTAATAAGCCAACACACTACCTACTAGACAACGGCTACTTCAAATGAACAAATAACAGTTTGTAAAAGTTGTATTACATGCCTTACTAGCATACAGAACAACAAACTATTTTTCTTTCAGTGTATTTACTATTTAACTACTACACCCACCATGGTAACGCCACTTGTGTGCAACACAGTAAATTTCACTTCATAATTTATCTTCTGTGTGGTGTTTTTTTCCCCCTCCTAGTTTTTCTTCTTTTTTTGTTGTTGTTGTTGTAATTTTCTTTTAATGTGTTTTAAAATGTCTTTTGAAAACAATTCACATGATGATGATGATGATGATGATGATGATGATATATGCACATGGTTAGTGATATATTGTCGTGTGTGTGTGTATGCTATACTAAAAGCATCATTTCCATGGGCTCAGTCTTATAATTAGGCTTTAGCATTCTATCATGTGCAACTCTAATGGGTTTTTCCAACCAAATCATAAGCATTTAAAGCTCATGTTCATGTTCAGGCTCATGCTTAGGCTCTCTTGCTCATGATGCTCATGCTCGTGCTCGTGCTCATACATAAATGTTGGTTTCCATGTATTTTAATCTCTGTTTCTTCTTCTTCTTATTTTATTTACAAGATGAATGTATTAAATCCCACCATGAAAAACACTCTTTTAATTGCGTTTTATTACGAATGCTTGATTGCGACAAAAAACAAAAAAAAGAGCGAGGGACTGGGGCGGTGTGGGGGTATGTTTATCCCCGCTTATACATTGGTATTCCAGTGCAAAGTGATAATAAAGTTTTGCAAAAACTGGGATAAAAACAAAAAACAACAGCGCAATAATAAGTGAAAAAGATACCCACGAACGCAGTAACTGAATTTTAAGTTGAAGAATAATTGTCCGCCATCCGCCATCCGTCGTCGTCCGTCGTTACTTCTATTACAATTCTACTTGGATAATTTTTGGAAAGGATATTCCTTGTTTTTTTATTACTTCTTTCCTTCTTCTTATGTTCTTTGGAGAGGATTAGTAGCGGAAGAAATTATAAGAAAAAAGTATAAAAAAACTTTAAAGTTTTTTTTTCTTTTTCTTTATGGTAGTTAGCGCCAGGGTAATTTAAATATAAATTGAAAATTTTTTATTTGAATAACAAAATAATATTAGAATTATAACAGGCGGAGAATCGATCTACACTGTGATCGCACTAAAGGTTCAATTAGTCGTGACTTTACCATAACGCTGTAGTCGTAACATAATCCATAACCCGTAAATTTACTATTAGCAGCAATCAGTGCTGCCATTGCCATAAACAGCTGTTTACGTTACTTGCCCATATGTATTCTTCAAAAGTACAAAAGTAAACAAAAAAAAAAAATGTGTATACATGTATAAGTAAATTCAGCAAACAGCTGTTTATGGTTATGGCAAAAAAACCAAAATTCAATTGGTACATATGGTTATCGTTATGACTATGGCATTATGGTAAGTCACCTATAAACGAAAACAGTGATTTCCATAAAGTAGGTTAAAACAGCTGATTTATATGGTTATGGTTAAGTCACGACTAATTGAACCTTAATACACCTACATACTTACATAATTGCTCATTACAACCCTTCAGTTAGGATTATTGACCTAGCCATTATTGTGTGTCTTAATTTTAACCATACATGAGTGGCGGGACCTACAGTTTAAAGTCGATTCCGAACGACAGATTTCTGAGATTCGTTTTCATTCCAGTTTTAAATATTCTCAGAGTTTTTGCCAGAAATCTTCTGAAAGGAAAAACCTTGGGGTTTAAAGCTTGGCTTTACGTCTGCTTAATAAGCCATCACACTATCTACAACGGCCGACTTTAAACTCTTATATCCATAAATACTTCCATCTCGGAATGCATATATAACTGTCCTCATCTGCAAGCAGGCCTTTGATAGGCACTCGAACTCTTCATTAAGGTTGTAAAGGGCAATAGCTGAACCGGTATTGTACCGATTAGTTATACCGTCCCCTATATATACATACATAATTGGCCATTACAACCCTTTAGTTAGGATTACGACCTAGCTTCTCTCGTTCCTTACAACTGTTTAATCAGGTGATTAGATGACGATTACTGGAGTGCTAAGGCAGACTTTTTCTAAATTCTCTAGAACTATATATACCGACAGCTTGAACTTAAATGGGGAAACTGGGTGTAGTATGCATATATTGGACTTGGTTATCGGATTTAAAGATCACAGCAATGTGTTTCGAGTGCAAGTCAATTAAATAGTGGCTCTCTGGTCCCCTACAACTATTCAAACACGGGCTTAGGTGACGAAACTCCAAATAGGGTTTACTAAAGTGCTAAGGCAGACCATTCTCTACATTCTCTGGAAATATACATTGACAGCTCGAATTTGAATGGGAAAAACGGGGTGTGGTATGCATATATTGGACTTGGCAGATCTTTCTCTAAATTCTCTTGAACTATAAACATCCAACAGTTCGCATTTGAAAATGGGAAAATGCGGGGTGTGGCAGACCTACAGATCACGGCAATTGAGTTTCAAGTAGGAAAGTTAATTAATGGTGGCTCTGTAGTGGAGTATTTTTTGAACAGCCAGGGTTTCAAGTAATTATTTTCAAATATCCTATTGAAGCTCAAGCTTGTGCATGTATTTCCGAATTTTTACGGCGATTTGTGAATTTTTCCAAGTAAACCTTATTTGGAATTTATTTACGAATTGTCTCGGATAACCGTAAGGAAGAGGAATAGAGAAGTTAGGTTATGGTTAGGTTAGTGGACGTGTACCTGGCAATCAAGATAAGTACAGTACAAAGAGGTCGAATTGACCCATTGTACAACGTCCTAAACGAAGGAAGGATAATAGAGGGGTTATGAAGAAAGGGCGGTATGTAGGTAAGGGAAAATAAATAATAAATAGAGTGGTTGATGTTTTTTCATTATAATCTACAATGAAAGTGTAGCAAAATCAGAGCCTGTGATGAGAATTAAGCCCCGACTGTCACAGATTTGCATGCTACCTACTAGAGTACTGTGGCACCCAGTAATTTGTCATACAATTAAAATGTCCACAATGCCTTATGTCATTTAGAAACCAACCAAATCCGGGCATTGTTATCCTTTTTAGATGAAATGTTATTTTAAAAAGCTGCTCTCAATGAAAGAAATGCGAAACAGTGCCTATAAATCTCTTTATAGCCTTAAAGAACTTGAATTATTTATAGGACCACCACTTTTAGATATTAAAACCCTTTCAAATTGTATGTTTTTTTTGGTTTCTCTCTCCCCTATAAAATCTGTCATCATGGGGATTTGAAATTTAAATTTAAATCTTAAATCGTTATGGTATTTCTTTGAATAAGACAGTGGAGTGGTAAGGGAGGGGGGGCAGGGGACTGGGGGTTGTAAATCAATGAAAATCAACTATGTGCGAATATATTTTATTAACGGAATTTATGGTCTTCTATACAAATAAAATAAATGAGAAGAAAGTGATTCCACTAATTTGATGATTTCCCCTAGAATCAATCCAACCTACAAACCAAATGAAAGGGAAACACATAAAGGCTCTAGCTTAATTCGAATGGAAATGTAACTTTTCAACACACAATACAACAAAACAATATTGGCCTAATACCGACTACAACAACAACCAAACTAATAAACATAAAGATAATCCAATAGGATATTTTGCTCCCCCCTCTCCCACCTCCCCTTTCCCAGAATACCATACCTAGGACTAGTACGTATGTATGTATTTCAACAACAATTCATAGAAATGAAGTGTTTTTTATGGAGGGCAAATGATTTCGCTAGGCGTAGTAGTAGGTGGTGGTGGTCGCACATACATTGTAAGGATGCTGAAAAGTTCCTTTATTTTTGTTTTGTACAGTATTCCCTCGATTTACGTTGTAGAATGTTCCAGAAAAAGGCAACGTAAATCGAAACGACGTAAATCGAATTTCAAAGAACTCCTACTGGCAAATGCATTTATTTATGTACTGCATGTATTGAACTTTTTTTTAAAGAGGGAATTCTCCTGATTTTGTTCATAAACAACGTAAGGCGATGTACGTAAATAGAATGACGACGCAAATCGCAAATGAAGGGAACAAAATTTTTGACAACGTTAATCAAAACAAGGTAAAGCGAGATGACGCAAATTGCGGTTGAAAGGAACAATATTTTTGACGACGTTAATCGAAAAAACGTAAATCGAGACGACGTTAATCGAAAAAACGTAAATCGAGACGACGTAAATCGAAGTTGAAGGGAACAACATTTTGTGACGACGTTAATGGAAACAACGTAAATCGTGGCAACGTAAATCGAAGTTGAAGGGAACAACATTTTGTGACGACGTTAATGGAAACAACGTAAATCGAGACGACGTAAATCGAAGTTGAAGGGAACAAAATTTTTGACGACGTTAATGGAAACAACGCAAATCGAATAATGACGTAAATCGTAGTTGATGGAAACAAAATTTTTGACGCGTTAATCGAAACAACGTAAAGCGAGATGACGGAAATCGAAGTTGAAGGGAACAACATTTTTGACGACGTTAATCGAAACAACGTAAATCGAAGTTGAAGGGAACAAAATTTTTAGCGACGTTAATCGAAACAACGTATATTGAGACGACGCAAATCGAAATTGAAGGGAACAAACTTTTTGACGACGTTAATCAAAACAACGTAAAGCGCGATGACGCAAATTGCGGTTGAAAGAAATAAAATTTTTGACGACGTTAATCGAAAAAACGTAAATCGAGACGACGTAAATCGAAGTTGAAGGGAACAATATTTTGTTACGACGTTAATGGAGACAACGTAAATCGAATGATGACGCAAATCGAAGTTGAAGGAAATACAATTTTGGACGAAGTTAATGGAAACAACGTAAATCGAGACGACGTAAATCGAATTTGATGGGAACAAAATTTTGATGACGTTAACGTAAATCGAGACGACGTAAATCGAAGTTGAAGGGAACAAAATTTTTGACGACGTTAATGGAACAACGTAAAGCGAGATGAAGTAAATCGAAGTTGAAGGGAACAAAATTTTTGACGACGTTAATGGAAACAACGTAATTCGAGACGATGTAAATCGAAGTTGAAGGGAACAAAATTTTTGACGACGTTAATTGAAACAACGTTAATCGAGGGAATATTGTATTTCAGTAGTTACAGAAAGTTTCGTTCATAAATTTTGTATTCAAAGTTATCCAGAATGGCTAAGAGGAGATTCAAAGTGTACGTATGTACGTATATGTGTATGAAGCTATGAAACTAGGCCCTGGAATATTGTTCCTTATTGTTATTCGTTTTGTGTCCGTTTATACAATCCAATTCAATTCAAACCAATTGAAATGAATTTGCCCTAGAGGCATAAAAGATGAAGATGAAGCAGAAGCTACAAATACTTACTATGCATAAATATTTTTAAAGGGAAGACACCAAAAAAGGCACAAATACTCGGCCTGTAGCATCATCCATAAAGAAAAGTTTTGTATCACATTGAATGTAAAGTTTACTCCACTTTTCCTTCTCTATTGGACAAAAAACAAAAAAAAAAATTCTTTTGAAAGGACGTTCGTTAACAGCCAGCAAGGCAGCAAGGCAGGCAGGCATTCAGTCTGTCAATCAGCCAGTCAAGCTATGCATACTCTCTCTCTCTCTCTCTCTTAAGTGGTTTTGTCCCATTGTGTGGTTGTTACTGATGAAATACTTCAATAACAATAAAACGGATTAAAATAAGAAGTACTTGCAGAAGCCCTCTAAACATTATTTGAATGTTATCCTTGTCCCTTATCCTTATACTTTCCCCCCCTCCTCCTATCTCTCTAAGTATAAAATATTTATTTTTTGGTAAAAATACTTTTACATTTACCATCTCCCCTTGGCTTCCCTTGGCTCCCCTTGGGTTTTTGCGGTTGAAAAGGAAACGTATTTAATAAAATTGATTCAATTTTAAATTATTATTTTACCACCATACGAGCAGAAGAAATAATATTTAATCGGTCTTTAATGCGTAATAAAACATTACACTTGAAGGAATCGAATCTCTGATAAATTTAAGAACATAAAGATTAAAAAGAAAAGCGCATATAAAAAACAACAACAACAACGTTTTTGGAAAATATTAAAATTTTAGCGAAGGAAAGAGTCCACAATCCTGATCTGGAATCTACGAATCTCAATGTGGTGAAACTGTCCTCATAAAAAATACAAAATAGATGATAAAATCTCTAAAGACTTAAATCGGTAGAAGCAAAATATGGAATCCCTTCTGAGATCTCTGTTTCTAGGCGTCCATGGCCTGCTGTGGACAGCAAGAGGACAGAGTGGCTGTTGGGCTTGGTTAAGACCAGCTTAAGGTTGGTTGTCGGTTTTATCACGGGGCTCTGCGAGATTAGATCGCTGACGGGGATCTGGAACAGATCGCAGCCGGACTATTGCAGGGTATGTTGCGATGAGGAGGAGTTGGAGACTGTCGAACATCTCCTCTGCAACTGCCCAGCCCTTGGTAGGTTGAGGTTGAGGTCCCTTGGCAGGGCCTTCTTTGAGAACTTGAGTTCTGTGTCGAGAGCCGACATTAAGGCTCTCCACAGATTCATTAGCAGCTTGGGCTGGTTGAGAGGTGCTAGGGCTTCATAAGTGTAGTCGCACTCTCAACCTCTTTTGTTTTGTGTCTGTTTCTTTATATGTAATTCCTCTGTTTCCCATTCTCCCTCCCCTTCCCTACATTCCTATATCCTCTATTTCCTTCCTCCCCTAAGGACAATGTACAATGGGTCTATTTCGACCTCCGGGCACTGTGCTTATCTTGACCGACAGGTGCACGTCCTCTAACCTAACCTAACCTAACCTTCTGAGATCATCAAGTACTTGATAACACTAGTTAAAGAGTGCCTAACCTTAAAGACAGCAAAAGCGCAATGCGTCTTCCACACTAGGGCCAAATGATTGATTCATTACAGTGAATTGTAGTCTCTTAATTTTTTATAATTTCGAAAACAATGAAGAAAATATTTCACGATAATTGCAATCGAACATTACGGCAGCTAAAAACGCAATAAACTGTCATCTGTGTTGCATTCCTAATGGTCGGTATATCTATTAAAAAATTGAAGTCTAGATCCTTTCAGAGAAAGCCTAGAACAAGGTTATACGAGCAAACAGCAGAGGAAATGTGATATTAAAATATGGCAGATCCAAACATAGGATCTTTACAAATAATTTCCAATAGAATCTTTGCATTGGCATACTCTTATTAATTCTACTTCAGAATTTTCCCGACTCCACATATTCTCTATAACGATACGTCTCTTCTACGTATCACCAACTCTTCCGCCTAGACCATTTCGTTATCAATCAATTACATATCGGACTATGATCTTATGTAACTTAAGTTTGTACACTTGCATTTAATATGCTTCTTCTAGTTCGATTGAAATTTTTGTGCCCAAAGGATACCCTTTTGGATTCTCAGGATTCTCTGCATGCTTTGTAAATGAATTTGTTGCGCACATGTCCGTTGGGACTTTTTGCTGTACAAATTATTCTAAGTCCGGTGATAAGAGGGGATTGGGCCTTTATTAGAAAAAACCAGAAATCAAACTGTGACTGCATAATAGAGACTTGAATACACTAATCAGCTTACTAACGGTCCACTGCGTCTTTCATGGACGCCTGCATCGTATTAGCTTTGTGGAAAATGAAAAATCCGGCACATGTAATGAAGACATCGAAACGATGAAAAACTTTTTAAGACATTGTCCAGCCATCAAAGGCTGGACATTCCAATATATTTTCGAGATAACAGTAAGCTAGACCTAACCAGACGTCGGCACAAAGAGAACATGTTAAAAAAGTGTGTGTAACCCCGAGGAAAAATGTTAGTAAACAAATAATGTGTTTATGTAGTGGAAAATGGAAAATGTACAACGCCAAATCCCTAGAGACTGTGTATTTAACTTGACAAATATTCTTCCAGAAATGGAGATCAAATTTCATTGTTATTAGTGAATCTTATTGAATATTAGTGAATCCTTTTGTAATAATTCTTTGGGTGTATAAGTCAAACCTGAAAAAAAGCGATATAAACTTTCTTCTTTTAAAGCTGACTAGTAACTGAATGCATTTTTACGCTTTTTTCTCATTGTTATTAGTGAATCTCATTAGAAAATAGTGGGTCCTATGGTAATTTTTCTTCGGGAAGCGACGAGAACCTGCTTCACTAAAAGCTGACAAGCAACTGAATGCATTTTTACATACATAATTGGCCATTACAACCCTTCAGTCAGGATTACGACCTAGCTTCTCACACCACTTATGCTGTGTGCGCTAATTTTATACATGAGTGGCGGCGGGACCTACAGTTTAGAGTCGACTCCGAACGACATATTTTTGAGAAGCTTTTCATGGCAATTTTTACTCTCAGAGTCTTTGCCAGAAATCTGCTGAGAGGAAGTCGCCGAAGAAAAATTTTTCGTTTTGATGTCTGACCTGGGATGCATTTTTACGATCTTTTTAACAAACATTATTAAACACATTGCACTATGTGTGTAAAATGCTGGGGAAGATCATCTTCCCCTGAAGGATCTTCTCCTAAGGGACACAGAGAAATGGTCTGGAAACACGGCTTCTTTTCCATGCTTGATGTTTTCCTATTTAATCAACAGGCCTTTAAGGACTTTGTATAATGGGTCAATTCGTGCATCGGGTACTGTATTTGTCTCAATTGACATGTACACGTCCTCTAATCTAACCTAACCTAATCTAGTGGTTAGGTAACCCTTTATTGTAGAGTCAATTATTTTTTTTAATTATTTCTACAAATAATTTGTATTGTTTTTGCAATTTCTTTCGGTGTAATTGATTTAGTTAGGGTTACAGTTACTTTTACTGTTGGCCTGTGGACTGTGTATTTAACTTGACAAATATTCTTCCAAAAATTGAGATCAAATCTCATTGTTATTAGTGTATCTCATTTGAAAATAGCAGTGGATCCTACAGTAATTTTTCTTCGGGTGTATAATTAATATAAAAAAAAATTTCAAAAAGAAGCGACGAGCACTTTTTTGCACTAAACATTTTTATGCTCTTTTTAACGAACAATGTTCATATTTGTGTCTTATGTGTATAGAAAGCCGATGAAAGATGATCTTCCCCTGAGGGACACTGGTCTGGACATAACTCGTCTCAGAGAAATGTTCTGGAAATACAACTTCCTTTCTATGCTTAATATTTTCCTATTCAATCTACAGGCCGTTAAGGACTTTGTACAATGGGTCATTTCGTGCTTCGGATACAGTACTTGTCTCTATGGACAAGTACACGTCCTCTAACCTAACCTAACCTAAACTAGTGGTTAGGTAGCCCTTTATTGTTTATACAAATAATTTGTATTGTTTTTGTAATTTTACTTTTTGCAATTTTTTTTCAGTGTAATTGAATTAGTTATGGTTACAGTTACTTTTACTGTTGGCCTGTCCGTCGGTCTGTCTGTTTGTCTATCTCTTTTAAAATGGCAAAAAGAGTCAAATGAGAGTAAATAACGATGATGATTGTATTGTTGTAATGACTTTTCTATAGGTTTCCGTTATGGTAGCACTAAGTATGTATGGATGTATGTATGTACGTATGTACATAAGGATTTAGTATATAATTTGTAACATTGCCTAAACGGAAATGAAAGGAATCTTTTATCATCCCGTACATAATAATAACAACAACAATAACAACTAAAAATAAGTAAATGAAAGCATAAATAAAAAGAAATTAATGGGACCAAGAACTGGTTCTAGATAAAATATGTTCGAAACATCATTATTATCGTTTAGTCATAGCTAGGCAGTCAGTCATTCATTTCTTCATTCATTCCTTCATTCATTCATTATATCTAATGAACTCCATTTACAGGAAATTTAATTGTTACAAGATGGCGCGCGTTTTGCCAGGGCAAAATGCATGGTGGCAGACAATTAAAGTTAAAGAGCAACAAAGATGGAACAAAAGAAAAATTAAAGTTAAGGAAATTACTACACAAATACAAAAGTTACATATAAAATTACATATTAAATCATAATAATAATGAAAAAAGGAACAGTGCAGTTGGAAAAACTTACCCATTTCTTTCAGCGTTTATTTTTTTATTTCCAAATAAAAATTTTGCAAACTTTTCTTCTGGTCTTTTTGACGTTTCAAATTATTTCGCGTAAAAAAAAAACACAAAAACTGGCCTAGTTTTAATAATGCAAGTAAACAGTGCCGTAAGTTGTGGTTTTTAAAAGCATAATTTTGTTTAAACTATTGTATTAAAAGCCAAATAGGCAGCATCAAAAGCAGCAACCAAAAAAAAAAAAACATAAAAAGACGTTAAAAAATTACAAACCAAAACACACTCTTTTTAAAATATTTTTATTTTTGTTTTTGTTTCTTTCCCTCTTTCTCTACGTCTTACGTTATTAAGCCCAGCAACAACAACAAACAAAAAAACACACTTAGAAACACACACAAAAAAAAAAAAACTAAAAGAAGTTGTTTAAGGCGAACTTGTTTTTATTACTTTTTTTTATAATACTTTACTTGTTGTTGTTGTTATTATTGCTTTTGTTGTTGCTTTATAATTCTTTTCTTATACTCCACTTCTATTTCATTTACTTTTTTTTTACTACTTTACTACTCTCGAGTAGCAGTAACACACTATGTTACTCTCTTTGTTTCTGTGTGCATAAGTGTGTGAGCGTGTGTGTGTGTGTTTGATAATTAATTCTTTACGTTTCTTATTAAGCTGGGTTAGGTTTTTTTTACACTTTTTTCTTTTTGGTTTCTTCTTTTTTTTATTAACTTTTTATAGTCGCATAGCATATTAATTAACTTTTATTGTGTTGAAATAAGAAATATTTAATAATACAGCGCGCTAAATTATTAACACAACAACAATAATAATGTTTACGAACTTAACGCGAATGTAAGTAAGGTGAATGCAATTGAAAACATAATAAATTACTACGCGTAAGCAGAATTAAAAATGAAAATAAATTCCAATTGGAAAACAACCACCATCCAAGTTTGTTGCCAATCAACTAAACTTAACTCTGGCAGCAGACATTTACTACAGTTGTTGTTTGTGTTTTCTTGCTGTAAAATGTCACAATGGCGCACACATGCACCTATACATATACAAAAATGGCTTTAAAAGAGTTGCATTTTTACAACAATCTAAAAGCATTAAGATGTACTTTAAACGACAGCAGCCATTGCTTTTCTTTGTTTTTGTATTTTCCTATGCAAAAAACAAGAAAATAATATCTGAGCCATGCTGTTGTATTAACAAATACAACTCTGTTTAAAATAAACGTTAAAGCTTTTAAATTATACAAATTAAACTAATTTTAACAAAGCTTTAAACAAATAGATTAGATTTTAAGAGTTTTCCTAAAAATAAGTTATAATTACTTTAACTACTGATCTCAGAATGTGGCGTATGTTTGACTAAAAATTATTAGAACCGTATAAGCAATATCTAAATAAACCATTAATATTTACCATAAACGTAGAAAAACAGTAAAATATAGAGTATAGAGTTTAATTAAATAATATAAATATATTTTATCATTTATTTACCGTTATTTTTCATATGCCTCTTTAAAAACAACTGCTATTAATATAACAACCCTGTCTTACAAACAAAACTATATGATTTGATATGGCAACTTTAAGTACTATTAAAAGGAAGCCATTTCTTCTTCTTGTTCTCGTGGTTTGTGAAATTCGTTAGCGCCTTTATTAAGTATGAAATAAAAATGAATATTTTAGAGGTAAATATTAATTTGAATATAATTTCTTGTATATAAAATTAAACTTAACTATATTATAGTTAGAAATTCATAATATTGATGAGTGTAAGCATGCCCGTTTAAAATTTAATTCTTCTGAAAAAAAGGCTCCACTTTACCTGGTGCACTCTAAAAGCAAATGTGAAATTATAAGTTTGGCATTACAATTAATATGTGGCACAAAGTATGCAAGTTTAAGTCAAGTTTATAAAATTCGTAATAAAATTAAACAAGGTAAAGTTCAATTGCAATTTACTTTACCTATAAAAGCAGCAGTGGGGCAAAAAGAAACTGCCCGGGTTTTTGAGGTTAGGGAGCACAGTAGTGACAGTGATGTGCCTTGTACTTCAAGGGAAGCTTTGCAAAGAATGGAAAGCCGCAAGCAAAGACGTAAACAGCAAGAGAAACTTAATAGCTTTATAGTTATTAAAGCATGCAGGGATTTTGTTTTAGATCCAGAAATGATATCCTATAGCATGAATAATGCAGCCGGAATACAATGTTCTGTGGCTGTATTTCATACTAGATTTTTTAGCTGCACGGAAATTATATTTCCACGTTTAATACATGTTTCCAGTGGCGAATATTGCAAGGGCAAGTGGCTGGATTTAATATCAATGGAATTTATAGACAAAGGCAAAGAAGAGTAAGTAATACTCGTTTGTTTAAATATCTTTATGCAAGTATTAATGGGTTAATTTTTTCAGAAACCATTTAATCAAACAGTTTTGTGAGTTATATGGTCGGAAAAAAGAGTTTCTAAATCATCATACACTTTGCAAATTGACTACGACGGTATTAACAGCACGCTCGTATTTAAATCAGGCACGCTTAAGCCATTTAATAAGTATTTTCAATGATATACGTTGGCTATTTGAATATATGACCTGTAATGAGTATACAGTATGGTTTCTATTGCCCTCTTGTTTTGGCAATCTGCATGATATTAGCCAAATAACTACGGAAAATGTTGATTTCGATTTAATGAAAACACATATACAACTTAAAAGCAACAATGCAGCCTCTATAGCATGGACACGGGCAGAGAAACATATACAGGAGTTGTTATTAGTGGCCGTGCAATTGTCATTTGGCTTATCCATTGCCAACAAACAATAATTTATTTGCACAGTTTGCATGAGGTAAGTGGTTGTTAAGTCGTTTAAATTGCAATATTGTGGATAAAAGTTTTATTTCCGTTTCATTTTTATTTTTTCCAGTTGGAAAAACATCAAAGCTTTGAATTTTTCAATTATTCCTTAATACAAGCATGTCCTAATCAACAGGTTGGTAAAATAAAAGCTTTAAATTAAAATACCGAATAAATTTAATTCCATTCCATTAATTGGTTTTTCAGCATTTATACTTTGAAAAGAATTATTTACAACGTATTTTTAATTTGTGTTATAAGCTGAATATGTGCATAATATTGGAATATTCAGGCGGTCTGCCTTTTTATCCCTAAACAGGCATACATTATTGACTGCCTTAGACTTCCTAACGAACAGGAATGGCAGATTAGTATTCGAGAAGAATTAAAAAGTCATCAAACTGATGTGCAAGCAGCAGAAATATTTCTACAAAAGCTTAAGGAAAGTATTAACTAAAATTTTTTATTTATTTTTAACGTTAAACGTAAATTAACTTTTTATTTTTATTTGTTTTAAATTTGCCAATAACTTGAATTTGCTTAATTATTTCGTTTTTCTATATTAAATAATTTTTGTTTTTCATAAATTTCTTTTGTAAATGTTTGTAAACACACTATTTTAAATTCTTGGCATTTTCTTCTTCTCTGGCCTTGGCGATTTTTCAATATACTCGTTATAAGAAATTCGCCTGCCTTATAAGAACTTCTAACCAATGGACCACTGGCTGTATATAGAAAACCTAATTCATTGCCGCGTTGTTCCCATTGTTTGAATTTTTCCGGTGTAACATATTCAATAACCTTAAGATGTTTTTTTGTAGGCTGCATATATTGGCCCAAAGTTAAGCATTCTACCTCAGCTTCACGTAAATCACGCAGGGTTTGTTCTAACTTCGTTATCGGTTTCCCCTAAGCCCAACATTATAGAACTTTTGGTTATAAGCTTGCTATTAAAGCGTTTAGCTTCCTTAAGCACTTTTAAAGTTTGGCGATAGTTAGCTCTTCTGTCCCGTACATAAGGTGTTAATTTCTCCACAGTTTCAATGTTATGGGCATAAACATCCAAGCCAGAATTGGCTAATGGTTTCTACACAATTTAAATCGCCTCTAAAATCAGGTACTAGGCACTCAACAAAGATATTAGGATTGCTAAATTAAAAAAAATTCATTAATTTCTGTTAAACTTTGTGTGTTTCTTAATTTAACAACTAAAACCCACCGTTTTTTGATTTCTCTCACTGTTTCGGCAATATGATTAGAACCGCCATCTGGCAAATCTGAAAAGGAAATGTGCTTCAATATTTTATAACAAGATTTCAAATCTCCTCCCCCCCGCCTACCATCTCTATCCACAGAGGTGAGTACAATATAATCCAAACCCCAAGAGGCAATGGCCTTGGCTGTGTTAACCGGTTCCAATGGATCTAATGGTGGTGGTGCTCGTGCTGTTTTCACCGAACAAAAACGACAACCACGAGTACATGTATCACCCATAAGCTAAACAAATAAAGCAAATATTGATAAAAATTTCGAGGTCATAAGGTTATCAATTTAGTAGAATCCATGTGTTTACGCACCATTATTGTGGCTGTTTGGGTGCCATGTTCTCCACCACCCCAGCATTCTCCTATATTGGGACATCTTGCCTCTTCACATACCGTTGCCAATTTAAGTTCCCTCAATTGATTCTTGATTTTCGCATAATTCTTGCCCATAGGTATGGTAGTCTTTAGCCAAGGTGGCAATCTCAATCTTTCATTTTCTCCCTTTTCTCTCTTTAATTTACCCTCAAATTCTGTCCATTCTTCCTTTGTATTTTCTGGATTTTGTACGAAATCTTGAAAACTAGGGCCCTTAGCTAAACGTTCACGTATTTCTTCAATTTTATTAGAGGCCGCCGCCGGATTTGAGGAGTTTCTTTGCGTCACCAAATTGCAGGCTGTTTGCTGGGCATATAGAATAATTTAATTTTATTAATATTTAATAAATTATTTGTGAATACTTACCAACCTTACTGGTGATTTTTGTAAATGTTTTAACATTTTTTTCCCAATTTAAAAGAGAGTAAATTTAGGAATTTTACTCTGCGGTAGTTATGAAATTATGAAGAACCAGAAGAAGAAGAAGAAAGGACAGTAGAAGAAAAACATTGATCAGCTGTTAAGAAAGCAACAAATCAAAACAATGCAACAGGGTTGTATTTTAGTGTAGTTATACGCTTAGAAAAATTAAAGTGTTGGATTGGTTGTTAATCGGAAATTTTGAATTGAAAGCTTCAAATATTTATAAAAAAGTGCTGGCAGTACTGCTCGAGATGTGGCAAAGGTTATGGCCATCTGTCGAAGTCGCCGTGGTCTAGTAGGTAGTGTGTTGGCTTATTAGACAAAAGGCCCGGGTTCGTATACCAGGTCAGACATTAAAACGAAAAATATTTCTTCGGCGACTTCCTCTCAGCAGATTTCTGGCAAAGACTCTGAAAGTAAAAATTGCCATGAAAAGCTTCTCAAAAATCTGTCGTTCGGAGTCGGCTTTAAAACTGTAGGTCCCGCCACTCATATATAAAATTAAGGCTTACAACATAAGTGGTGTGAGAAGCTAGGTCGTAATCCTGACTGAAGATTTGTAATGGCCAATTATGTATGTATGTATGGCCATCTGTCATGATTATTTTTAATCCTTTAAGGACTTGGTAAATATATCATACATAGAAGTAAATTAGGCAAGGTTAGAGTCTTTCTATTTAGGCCCTTTTGCGTTACCAGAAAGCAATATTCAACCCTAGGATTAGTCTAACTCTTCATATTCTCAAATTTATAGAAGCTACAGAAGTGATTCGTGGAAATACCCTCTAAGGAAAGAGGATTATAATCCTTCTTTCAATTAAGGTCTGAAGAAAACCCAGTTTAACTCAGGCAATCGAATATCCTAAGCCCTCCAACAAAGATTGTAAGGTTTTTAGAAGGGTGGCTGGTCCATTAGCCTTCTAGTTTCCTATGCCATCCCTACGTTTTGAAATCCATAAAAGAATTAGCTTTGAATGATTAGAAATTTCCCTAAGATATCCCCCAGCATTCTTGAATTGAGAACAGTTGTTATGCTGACATTCGTTAGAGACTTGATCACAGCCTATCTATTTGAGTAAATTAAGAGATTTTAAAAGAAAATACCGTCATCTATCACAAGCATTGCGTCTATCGCTTCTCATCCTATAAACGGTCGTTAAATACTTAGTTTAACTCAGGCAATCGAATATCCTAAGCCCTGAAACAAAGATCGTAAGGTTTTTAGCAGGGTGGCTGGTCCAGCAGCCTTCTAATTTCCTATGCTATCCCTACGTTTTGAAATCCATAAAAGAATTAGCTTTGAATGATTAGAAATTTCCCTAAGATATCTCCCAGCATTCTTGAATTGAGAACAGTTTAACGCTGGCATTCCTTAGAGACCTGATCGCAGCCTATATATTTGAGTAAGCTCTACGTCTATCGGAAAATCGGTTCAAAAATACCGAGTTTAACTTACACAATTGAATATCCTAAGCCCTGTAACAGAGATTGTAAGGTTTGGCTAGTTCAGCTGGGCTATTTCCCAGTATTTGTGAATAAGAATGGACATTATGGTGACGTTCGTTAGAGATTTGAGCGCAGCCTGTGTATTTGCGTAAATTAAGAGATTTTTAAGTAAAATTCCATTACCTATCACAAGGATTGTGTCTATTACTCTAAACAATAACTCTTCTTCCTAATGGAAAATACCCGGTTTAACTCACACAATCGAATATCCGCAGCCCTGTAAGGTTTTTACCAGCCTGGCTAGTTCAACTGGGATATCTGCCAGCATTCTTTGATGAGAACGGAATTTATGGTTACGTTAGTTAGAGTATATTAAGCGGTTTTTGGGTAAAAATCCCACCGCCTATCGCAGCAAGTTTTTAGAAGATCACAAAAGTCGTGCGAATCCTGGCATATTCACACAAAATTTCGTTTTAAAGATAGAACTCTGGAATTGCCGCAGACATACATACATAATGTATGTATGTATGCGTACATAATTGGCCATTACAACCCTTCAGTCAGGATTACGACCTAGCTTTTCACACCACTTATGTTGTGTGGGTTAATTTTATACATAAGTGGCGGGACCTAAAGTTTAAAGTCGACACCGAACGACAGATTTTTGAGAAGCTTTTCATGGCAATTTTTTACTCTCAGAGTCTTTGCCAGAAAACTGCTGAGAGGAAGTCGCCGAAGAAATATTTTTTCGTTTTGATGTCTGACCTGGGATACGAATCCGAGCCTTTTGTCTAATAAGCCAACACACTACCCACTAGACCACGGCGACTTCAATGGTTACGTTAGTTAGAGTATATTAAGCGGTTTTTGGGTAAAAATCCCATCGCCTATCACAAGCATTGCAGAAGAAGATCACAAAAGTTGTCCAAATCCTGGGGTATTCACACAAAATGTCGTTTTAAAGACAGAACTCTGGAATGGCCTTACAATGAAAGGCAAAATTACAGAAAATTATATCGAAATGGAAGCAAATGTAGGTGGACTTCTCTCTATAGGCTCGATGCCATTAAAGGCCTGATGGATTTTAAAAGGAATTTTTTTCTTTAAACATTTTAATTGTTTTCGAAAATATTTTTTGTATTCCCTTGAGTCCTTTTTACTTAAATGATCGTATTAAATACTTGTCCCTTCTCCCTTAATGGAAAAGCTGATTACAATTATTCTGTTTTTAACTGCTAATAAACCAACCAAAAGCTAAAATCATTTCCTTTCGGGTTTTCCTATTAAATCCTTCTCTTCTGTCCTATTTTCCATTATTTTTAAAATTAAAAATCAATAGTTGTGAGGGAATTTCTTTGCTATTTCATAATGTAATAATAATAATAATAAAAAAAAAGTTGTTAAAAAACCAACAACAATTGCAAAAACAATAAATTTGTAACAAAGTAAGGAAGCAACAAGTGCGTGGTAAGGACAGACAACCCGGTTAATAGTATAACCATTGTCTAGAGGCCAATACAGGCAGAGCATTAGTAAGTGGAGGGAGCAATAATGCGCAGACTCCATAATTATTGACATTGAAACATCTGACGCGTATTCAATCTTTCATTTATTTCACTCTATCAAAGACCATTCATTCGTTGTAGTGGGTGAAGAAAAGAAACCTTGTGATACAACAAAGAATTTTCCACACCAAAGGAAGAAAGATTAAATCAAATCAAATAAAAAGAAAAACAATTGAAAAAAGTTAAAATATTAAAAGTTAAATTCCAAAGGCAATCAAAAATCGTATAAATTTGAAGAAAAAGTGCAATTTTTAATAACTTGGCAAGCTTTAAGGCATAATTTATTACGGTATACAGCCTGAATGTATGCAACACTTGTTAATTGTGCACATATGTTAGCTAATCAGCGGCAGCTGAGGCTATTAAAACATTTATAAATTGTCGAAATCTATTTAGAAATTTAATTTCCTATCAAAAATTACATTGAACAAGTGTTTTTGTGTTAAGAAAAAAAAGAAAAGAACGTGAAAAAATGCCTGGTACCAGGCGTATTATCTTGGGCCATGTCATGTCCGGCCTGTGTGCCAAAATGAATCGCACCAAACCCTTGCCCACCGATGCTTTGGAGACACCATTAAAACGCTGCCTCAATACTTTCGATATTACATTACTGGGTAAGCTTTTTTGAAAGCCAGTTTCCTTGCTTCCATCCATTAAGGGCACTTTTTTTTCACTTTCTTCACTTTCTAGGAATCGGCCATATGGTGGGTGCTGGTATTTATGTCTTAACCGGCACTGTGGCTAAAGATATTGCTGGTCCCGGTGTAATTGTATCTTTCGTTTTGGCTGGCATTGTCTCAATGCTGGCTGCCATTTGTTATGCTGAGTTTGGTACACGCGTACCCAAGGCAGGCTCGGCTTATGTCTACACTTATATTTCCATTGGCGAATTTTGGGCGTTTATCATCGGCTGGAATATACTGCTGGAACATATGTTGGGTGCTGCCTCTGTGGCCCGAGCATGGAGCGGTTATGTGGACTCTTTATTGGGTGGCTGGATTGAAAATACCACTTTGGCTGTGTTGGGTGAATTGCATGAGACCCAATTGTTTGCCCGTTATCCGGATTTTTTGGCATTTCTGGTGTGTCTGCTGTATACTTTGGCTTTGGCGGTTGGTGTTAAGGCCACCGCTTTAATTAATAGTATTTTAACCGTAGTCAACATAGCTGTTATGCTGTTAGTTATCTGTGTAGGCTTTTGGTATGCCGATGCTAAGAATTGGTCTCAATCGGAGGGTGGTTTTTTGCCTTATGGTTTTAGTGGTGTTATAGCGGGTGCTGCTACCTGTTTTTATGCTTTTGTAGGCTTTGATTCTATTGCCACTGCTGGCGAGGAAGCCAAAAATCCTGCAGCCTCTATACCCTTGGCTACTTTGTTGTCCTTAAGTGCCGTCTCGGCTGGTTATATTCTTGTTAGTGCAGCCCTTACTTTAATGATACCCACCAATGATATTAATCCTGCTGCTTCTTTACCCGAAGCCTTTGGTCAAATGGGTTTACCCTGGGCCAAATATATTATAACAATAGGAGCTTTATGTGGCATGACTACCACTTTGCTGGGCTCTTTATTTGCCTTGCCACGTTGCATGTATGCCATGGCTTCGGATGGTTTGTTGTTCAGCTTTTTTGGTAAAATCAACAGTGTTACCCAAGTGCCAGTTTTAAATTTGGCCATTTCGGGCCTATTTAGTGCTTTGTTGGCTTTAGTTTTCGATCTTAGAAATCTGGTGGAATTTATGTCCATTGGCACCTTGTTGGCCTATACCATAGTTGCGGCCAGTGTTATTATATTACGTTACAGACCTTTACCCATACTAGAGAATCCTATATATGCTCCCGATACGCCAGAAAATGAAGATGACGATGAAAACGATACCACCTCCCAGTATAGCATTGAGACGGCTTCACCTACCAGTGATTTAATTGAAGGCATGTCGGCTGGCCGCCTTAAGCCCAATTATAAATGGCTGGAACCTTTATTGGGCCGCTTTGAGCCTGGTAGTGCTGTCTCCGCTGCTGTTCTACTGTTTAATGTGCTTAGTTTTGCTTTATGCTTCCAATTGAAAACCTCCTGGTCCGATAAACAAACTGTAACTTCCTGGTGGGCATTATTAATGTACGGTTTCTTATTGGTTATCATACTAGTCTGTGTTTTTGTCATATCAGTACATCATCAAAATACCAGGGGTCTTCATTTTAAAGTTCCCCTTGTACCCATACTACCATGTTTCAGTATTTTCTGCAATATTGCCTTAATGGTGCATCTGAGTTTCTTGACCTGGTTAAGATTTTTCATATGGGTTTCATTTGGCATGCTTATCTATTTCGGTTATGGTATACATCATAGCAAAGAGGGTGCTGTCTGTTCAGCCTATTCCATGTTAATGTCATCTTCCCAAACCGATACGAAAAAGTCCCCCTGGTCGATGAACGGTGATGACTTTGATTTTCTTATTGGGGCTGGCGGCAATAGTAATCGTACAGTATTTCAACGTTTCATAGGACGTAAGAAGAGTGACAATCAACCCATTGTAGAGGAAGAAATTGGCGAGGAAAGCGATGAGCTGGAAGAGTCCTAAGCCAAATTTATTGGATTTATTATAAATTAAAAGCGCAAAATATTTTAAGCTATAAAGTATAAGTATTTTATAAAGGAGCAACAGAAGTAGGGGGAAAAAATTGTTGAAAATAGAAAGACAATACCTTTCGAAATTATTGTTGATTTTATTTTAAAGTTTAGCAATTTGTTTAGCAATATTCGAAGGACCTTAGTTAGTTAATAAATTTAACTTTTCTTCCAGTTGTTAATAAAGCAACTTGGCATTGCTACAAAACATTTTTTAACATTTTTAACCAGGCGTCCTTACGCTCATTTTCTTAGTATTTGAATTTCAAAATGACAATAAAGGTTCGAAGGACCATTACCAACTTAAAACTGTACATTTCTTATTGCAGTAATTGATTTGAAATATTTTATTTTCATTTCTACTTCCATTCCATTAATTTGCATTTATCTTTAGAATTCTTAAATTCTTTAAATTCCAATCAATGATGTTCACTCATGTTTCTTAAGTTCGAAGGACCATTACCAGCTTTAAACTGTACATTTCATATTGCAGTAATTGATTTGAAATATATTATTTTCATTTCTACTCTCATTCCATTAATTTGCATTTATCTTTAGAATCCATAAATTCTTTAATTTCAAATCAATGATGTTCACTCATGTTTCTTAAGTTCGAAGGACCATTCCCACAAATTTGGATGCAAGCATAAAATCCAAGTATTTGTAAATTTAATTACTGAATCATCGTTCATTTAATTTCAAGTCCTTTTAAGGCGAATTAAAGTGATTAATTATTCCTAATTTAAAGTCCAAAGCATGATAAAAATTCTAAGTGCTTAGGGAAGCTGAAGAAGAGGGCGGCCAGCTCATAGAGATTGAAATGCGGGAGCGATATGAATGCTTACTTAATTGGAGTTGGAGCACTACGCTTCTTATAGGAATCTATGGGTTCATAATATATTTTTTATAAAGATGCCCGGCGTTTCTTTAGAGATTCTCTTGTCTATTGGTATACAAAACTCTTTCTTACGATTAACAAAATTTGATTTGAGCAATCTTCAGTTCTAAATTTTAGTTTTAATTTATTTGGAGGGCTTACGATTGATTTTCATTACCCCTTATCTCTCATTTTCATGGGGTTTAAGAAAAAGCTTTTAATTTCCTTTATATAGGCCTTGTAATATCTATGTAAAGCATTTATTGTTTGTAGAATCAGAAAACGGATTTTAAGGTTATAAATGTTAGGTTATGTTAAGTGCGGTGGGACTCGTCCTCTTCTTATCTTTCACAGTCAAGCAGAGTCTAGTTTTATTGTTTGTACCCTTAAGCTGCCAACGAAGTAGTTGCATGCTGGAAATACCCCTTTTAAGTGAGAAAATTGGAACACCTTTGCCTTGTAACATGACGGAGATTGTAAGCACTGTGCCCCAGCCCTAATCATTTTATCAATCGTGCAATTTCCGACAATAATATCGTTATGTCCTGCAATCTGTAAATGATGATTTTTCCTGTGAATGATTAGACAGTTTTCGTTTATAGATTAGTGCGAATATCAAATTCGAAGTGGGTATTCAAAGTCTATGATTTTGTTGCATTGTATTGTGTAAGTTTCTGTGAAAGTTCTCGAAGGACAATCTTTAAATGGGTTTTCTAAGCTTTTTCCTATACATGATTAGAAATTTTTCGTTTATAGATGACCACGAATGTCGAATTCGAAGTGGGTATTCGAAGTCTATGATTTTTTTGCATTGTATTGTGTAAGTTTCTGTGAAATTTTTCGAAGGGCAATCTTTAAATGGTTTTTCTAAGTTTTTTCCTGTGAATGATTAGAAATTTTCTGTTCATAGACGAGTACGAATGTCGAATTCGAAGTGGGTATTCGAAGTTTATGATTTTGTTGCATTGTATTGTGTAAGTGAAAGTGAAAGTTTCTGCAGGACAATCTTTAAATGGTTTTTCTACGTTTTTTCCTGTGAATGCTTAGAAATTTTCTGTTCATAGATGAGTACGAATGTCGAATTCGTTGTCGGTATTCGAAGTCTTTGATTTTGTTGCATTGTATTGTGTAAGATTCTTTGAAAATTTCCGCAGGACAATATTTAAATGGTTTTTCTAAGTTTTTTCCTGTGAATGATTAGACATTTTTCGTTTATAGATGAGTGCGAATATCGAATTCGAAGTGGGTATTCGAAGTCTATGATTTTTTTGCATTGTATTGTGTAAGTTTCTGTGAAATTTTTCGAAAGACAAACTTTAAATGGTTTTTTCCTATGAATGATTAGAAGCTTTTCTTTTTGAAATGAGTACGAATGTCGAATTCGAAGTGGGTATTCGAAGTTTATGATTTTGTTGCATTGTATTGTGTAAGTGAAAGTGAAAGTTTCCGAAGCACAATCTTTAAATGGTTTTTCTAAATTATCTCCTGTGGTTTACTGTTTACTTTTGTTGCTTACTGTATTAATAGGATAATTATTCTTATAAACAGGCAATTAAATAAATTATTTTTATTATACATACGAACATAATTATTATATTTTGTGTATAAAACTCTACATATACTATATTTATTGAATTCTTATTAAAAGATTTATTAAACGATTTATTAAAAGATTTATTAACAATTATTAATTGATTATTGATTATTAAAATAATACATACGATATCTGTATGTATGTATGTATGAATATGTAAATGTACCTTCATATTTAAAAGTAACGATATTAAAAAAAAAAAACCTTATAATTTATGTCCTGTTGGCAAAGCATTATTAATAAATGAAAAATAATAAAGAAGAAAAAACAGAAAAAATTTGAAATTGAAAAAAGCCCTTTACCACTCTTAAGGTAAATCAATAAAAACAAAAATACTGCTTGCTTGCTATACACGAGTACTTGTGTATCCTTGAAAATTCTGCTGCTTTACTAATGTAATTGTATTCGGAAAAACAGTGGAAACAACAACAAAAAAAAAAACAAAAACAAAAATACCAACACACTACTTCTATGAACCGGCAACAGATGTTTTTCCTCATATTCATTGTGTTTTTTTAATAGAGACAGCGACCAGCGAGCAGCGAGAGCGTGCAGGCTGTACAACTATGTCAGATGTCTTTACAATTGTGATTTCAATTTGATTTCTATTTTCTAGCCGACGGCCGTATACACCAGCGGCCGCCTCACTCATGGCAACAGCGTTAACACTGTTAGCTGACAACATTTCTCTGTAGTGGGTGTCCTTTTGTTTCGAACGGTTGAAACCTTAGAATTTAGCGTCGTTCGTTCGTTTGTTCGTTCGTTGCTTGTTGCCTAACACAGTTTCATGTGCATACAATTGCGAGTAGAGCAGAGTGTCTGTTAAACGAATGTGCTGTCCTTATGACCTTAAAAGGCATTCAAATTGCAATCAAATACACAGACACACAGTCAGTCAGTGTGTCTAAGCAAGGCTACAATGAAGGATAAAAGACAATTAAAAAGTAATTATTGTTTAATCATCAGCATTCCTTCATTTGTGTCGTAATAAAAACATCATTTATGTTGATGGTGATGTCTTCGTCGCTTAGGGATATTAATTGTAAAAGGATTTAATTTCTTAATTTCATTTCTCTATAAAATAAGTCCTTTAAAATGTTAAAGAAAAAACAATTTGCTTAATATTGTGCCCTTTGCCTTTTGGGAGGGGAAACAGACTACCCCACCTACTAGATTTATTTTTTAATTTAAACCCCAAACTAAAACGCCTTCAGGTGAGTGGTGTCTTAAGACAGCTAACACAACGTTCTACTGGATTAGGGCAATTGATTCATTCGCCTCTAAAAAAGTCCTTAAAAATGTTAAAGAATAAAAGCAATTCGCTTATTTCTTTGCCCTACGTTAAGCTGAGGATACAACCTAGCGGAGAGGACACGTAAAGTAAACTACCCCATCTACTGCTGCAATTGGTGCAGGCACGCTAGTTTTGTTCTTTAAATTTTAGCCTTGCGGTTAAGTATTTAGTTCTGTACCTAACCGCACCATAGGAGAATTCGTTCCGTCCCACTAAATCTCCCCCCATCCCACATTTGGACTCTTTGAAGTGGAGTCGTCTCTCTGTCCATTTGGTTCCTTTAAATTGCTTATTTCTTTGCCCTAAGTTAAGCTGGGGATACAACCTAGCGGAGAGGACACGTAAAACAGACTACGCCATCTACTGCTGCAATTGGTACATGCACGCAAGTTTTGTTCTTTGATTTCTAGCCTTGCGGTTAAGTATTTAGTTCTGTACCTAACCGCACCATAGGAGGATTCGTTACGTCCCACTAAATCTACCAAACCCTCCTCAACCTTTGGACTCTTTGAAGTGTAGTCGTCTCTCTGGCCATTTGGTTCCTTTAAATTGCTTATTTCTTTGCCCTACGTTAAGCTGAGGATACAACCTAGCGGATAGGACGCGTGAAACAGACTACGCCATCTACTGCTGCAATTGGTACAGGCACGCTAGTTTTGTTCTTTGAATTTTAGCCTTGCGCACCATAGGAGAATTCGTCCCGTCCCACTAAATCTCCCCCCCCCCCCCCACTTTTGAACCCTTTGTGGCCATTCCGGAACTACTGTAGTATTACTTTGAAGTGGAGTCGTCTCTCTGGTCATTTGGTTTCTTTAATTTGCTTATTTCTTTGCCCTAAGTCAAGCTGGGGATACAACCTAGCGGAGAGGACACGTAAAACAGACTACGCCATCTACTGCTGCAATTGGTGCAGGCACGCTAGTTTTGTTCTTTGGATTTTAAATATTAAATATTTAGTTGTGCTAAGCTAAAAAGCCTGCAGCTGAGTGGGCTCTTAAGCTAGCTTGCACAACCTTCTGTTGCATTAGGACAATTGGCACAAGAATGGTACTTTACCCTGCTAAGGTTAACTTAATTTATTCGGTAGTTACTTACTTTCTTAAATGGCCAGTACTTAGCGAGATGGTGACCTGCATTCTCTATTATTTTCGTTTTTATTTCACGGCCCATGTCGCCGTGGTCTAGTGGGTAGTGCGTTGGCTTATTAGACAAAAGGCCCGGGTTCGTATCCCAGGTCAGACATCAAAAACGAAAAATATTTCTTCGGCGACTTCCTCTCAGCAGATTTCTGGCAAAGACTCTGAGAGTAAAAAATTGCCATGAAAAGCTTCTCAAAAATCTGTCGTTCGGAGTCGGCTTTAAAAATTAACGCACACAACATAAGTGGTGTAAGAAACTAGGTCAATAATCCTGACTGAAGGGTTGTAATGGCCAATTATGTATGTATGTATTGTTGATTTGGTTTCTTGCCTTATTAAGTTTATAATTGAGAAGGAGTACAAACGGCTTGACCCTTTCATTACCACTTTCAGTTGTACTCGAACCGTTTTCGACAAAAAAAAAACTTTGCAATCTGGTAATAATTTTTAAATTCCCTGAATACAACTCACCAAACGTTTCCATACGGTCAACAATTAAGAGGCCTCGAACTAAACACTTTAATTAAAATAATGGGCACAGTGTACAGTGTTTACAATGTTCATTATCAGTTCCAGTTTCCCTTCACTGATAATAAGAAACTCCCATTATCGTAGTAGAACCTTGCAAACCTTATATGAAATTGGAAACGAAATTCAAATTCTCTTTGAACAAGATAAAACAAAAAATTAAAATAAAATAAAATATCGTTTGTTCTTTCCTTTTCTTTACTTTCCTTTCCTTTGCTTTCAATTTGATTTCCAATTCCAGTAGCAAGTAAATACGGGGTGACAAATGTTTCGAAATGTCATGTTTTCAGCTGGTGGCGTACATTTATTGAATGCACATGCCTGTACATCTGTGACTGTTGGATCCATCAATTTGAAATTCCTTTTTATTTTCTTTTAAATAAATAGAAAATAATAACAATAACAACAAAAAAATATATTTTTGAAAACAAAATATGTACAGTAGTGGTCACGCACTTAAAACAAACCAAAATCAAATACAAGAGTAGGACGACATGGCATGTGAAAGGCGACAGACAACAGCACATTGAAAACAAACTGAACAAATATTTCAATGAGTTGATGTGTTGAAAGGGTTTTAGAACTCAATTTCAATTTTAATTCCAATATTTGAAAAGGTGTAAATAATGTCATGCCGACTGCATTGGCGAACGCTGTAGAAAACTTTATTCAAACTAACTGTCTATGGCCTCATCGAGATGGATGGGGGTCAGGAGGGAAGAGCAGAGGCGTTGGGGGAACGGATCGGGTTGTTCTGTTTCTAGGCGTCTATGGCCTGCTGTGGACAGCAAGAGGACAGAGTGGCTGCTGGGCTTGGTTAAGGCCAGCTTAAGGTTGCTTGTCGGTTTTATCATGGGGCACTGCGAGATTAGGATCTGTTCCAGATCCCAGCCGGACTGTTGCAAGGAGGCGACGTAAATCGAAGGATTATTATAATGTCTTTTCAAAACCTGTTGCCCTGACAGATTTCAGAATGTTGTTCTTCGTTTTCTCCCATGAAGTCTCCTATTGAGCTTGAAGCGATCCCTATTGTGATCAAGTATTTTTCGTTGATTATTTTATCACGGGGCACTGCGAGATTAGGTCGCTGATCTGTGCCAAATCCCAGCCGGACTATTGCAAGGTATGTTGCGATGAGGAGGAGTTGGAGACTGTCGAACATCTCCTTTGCCCTTGGTAGGTTGAGATTGAGGACCCTTGGCAGGGCCTTCTTTAAGAACTTGAGTTCTCTGTCGAGAGCCGACATCAAGGCTCTCCACAGATTCATTAGCAACTTGGGCTGGCTGAGAGATGCTAGGGCTTCATAAGTGTAGTCGTACTCTCAACCTCTTTTGTTTTGTGTCTGTTTCTTTACATATAATTCCTCCGTTTCCCATTCTCCCTCCCCTTCCCTACATTCCTATATCCTCTATTTCCTTCCTCCCGTAAGGACAATGTACAATGTGTCAATTTCGACCTCCGGGTACTGTGCTTGTCTTGACTGACAGGTGCACGTCCTCTAACCTAACCTAACTGTCTTACACATGGTTGCCTTTGTACTTCCTTTCCTATTGAATTGCATACATCTTATAGTGATGTAAACTTCAAGTTGAAAGATATTTCGCTCTAGAAACGAACACTCTCATGATCATGATAAACCTCTTGATGATCACTTAAACAATTATTAATGCAAAGTCTCCGATATCATCCCAGCCAATTGTTTCCCAAAAGGCTAGGAACGTATAGAAGCCATGTTCTTCTCTCCGAATGAAATCGAGTAAATCTTCCATCGATATGAGAAGATTGATTTCCCCAAAATCCAATGGTCCCATTGCAATACAACTGCAAATATGCCCCAATCTTTCATTCTGCTTTAGTCATATGTAATCCTATAACCTCGCAACCGACAAGCCCTACCGCCAGCTACAATATTCTGACCAGAGTTGGCTGTGGAAAGTATTTTTCAGGCAAGATCATGGCTCAATGCTTGTTCGCTAATGGAGTGGCCAATTTTTTCTCTTAAGAAAGTCACTTTGACGGCCTTTCTCGTTCATAAATACCGGGGATTTCTTAGGTTAATTTCATATCATTCAATTACTTCGATGATGTAGTAGTCAGGGAGTGAACTGAGCTTACAATTTTCGACATTTTGCTAGGCATAGGTGTCACTATGGATTCAGTTAAGCTGGGTATTCTCCTAACGTTATACATTGAAGGCTGAACTTTACTATCTGCAGGCGATTACGTGACATTTTGCTCGGTTGTGCTATACTTACTGTAGGCTAGTAGGCAGTGTGTCGGCTTATTAGACGTAAAGCCGGGGTCAGACATCAAAACGAAATTCCGAAAAATATTTCTTCTGCTAATTTTATACATAAGTGGCGGGACCTACAGTTTTAAGGCGACTCCGAACGACAGATTTTTAAGAAGCTTTTCAAGGCAATTTTTTATTTACTCTCAGAGATTTTTTGCAAGGATTTTTTTGAGAGGAAGTCACCGTCGTAGAGATATTTTTTTCATATTTCGTTTTGATATTTCTTAGGCGACTTCCTCTCAGCAGATTTTTGGAAAAACTCTGAGACTAAATAAAATTGCCATGAAGAGCTTCTCAAAAGTCTGTCGTAAATTTAAATTAAAATTAATGCACACAACATAAGTGGTGTGAGAAGCTAGGTCGTAATCCTGATTGAAGAGTTGTAAGGACCAATTATGTATGTATATGTGTATGTGTGCTGTACTACCAAGGATAAGAAGAAGACCGATTGCTTTCTCTCTTGAAATCACCGTTTAGATTATTTTCCGCCCTATGTATGTTTCACTGATCGAGTCTTATTGTAAAGGAAGGAAGGCCTTGACGTCTCAATTTCTGTCTTCTTTGATTAAACGCTCCAACATCGAAAGTACTGTAATAGGGAGATTTATTTTGAAATCGGGACGTTTCATACGCATGTTGCGGCGTTGATGTATGATATCATATGACTCACGATGACGGAACGAAGTGTGTAGCGTACACGGAACAGGAAGAAAGCATGTAAGGCACAATGTTCAGATGTTACAGGTTTGAGGAAGGACGAAAATATTTTAGAGGACAATTGTGTCATCTGAAGAAGATTGGGACTCTATACAAGCGTTCAAAAAATATGTTCTTTGAGCTGCAAGCAAACAAGATGAGCCAATACAAGTAATAACACCATTTGGCAGTTCCGAAGACGGGGTGTGATTTTAGTCGATCGGCTCCCTCCCCCAAAAAAAAGGGCTCTTTATCAGGAATTAGGAACTTCGCCTGCAAACAATTCCTTACCGTTTTATATCTTCATTTAAGAGAAAAAATATTACAAAACGTGACTTTTTGATATTATTTGGCTCATGGCAGTGATACTTGATTGCAAATGCCACTCACACTACTCACCAGTGGCAGGCTGCTGACTCCACTTACGCATTAATTTTTTTTCATTCTTCTCGTTTTTTGTTGTTGCTTTTTGGAACCCAAAATCAAGAGGGTACCAAATCAAAATTGTAATTACAAAAGGCGAAGAAACAAATGAAGCAACAGCGAAAACATTTAATTTTTTTTCAGTTTCATTTTTTTTTTTGGGAAGCAGATGTTTTTTGGCGTTTTAAAGATGAGTTAAAACAACAACTACAATAACCAAGAAAAAAAAACGCCATAAAATAAAATCAACATCAACATCATCGTCATCTTCATCCTTATAAGAATGGAACAACAGGAACAACAACGATTTGAAGGTAAAATACGAAAAAAAAAACGCAATACAAGTCCCTTAAACAACATGTACCAAATGAAGAAGAAACAATCATACAATCATAGCGACAACGGCAGCGATAAGCAGTCGGTCAAAGAAGAGACCAACCAACTAACCAACATACGTTTGGTGGGTACAGTCAACAGTTGTTGTCGTAACGCAACGAAAGAGACAAATGCCTTCGGTTTGCACATACTCGTTTACGCACTTATGCTTATGCACACACACACACACACACACACTGTTGTACGTGAAAAATAGAAACGGTGTGTGTGTGTGTAAACAGGTTCTCTTCGTCAGCGAGTGTTGGCGGCTTTCTTACGAGGGTTTCTTATTCTTCGTATTTTTTATTTTCATTTTTTTTTTTGCATTTATAAGGATCGTAAGGATTCCAACATCGGTTGTTGCAATGATCATTGACAATGATAAGGTGGTGGTGTATTGATGGTGATGGTGGTGGTGGTTGTATTTCTGTTGCTTTTTTTTTATTGCATTGCTCTGCTGTTTTCATCTGCCTTTTGTTTTGTTTTTTTTTTTATGTGAAGGCAGATGCTTTTCTCTTCTCTTTAAAAAAGAATATCATTACGTATGAATTTGTTGTTGTCGTTTTATTTTCTTATTCGAAATCAACTGTATTTTGGGACTTTTTTTTCGTTCCTCTCTGTTATTGAAAATATAGAAACAACAACAAACGCATGTTAAACTATTTCTACAAAAAAATCAAGAAGAAGCAAAAGAGAGATTTCTATACATTCATAGGAGATACAACAACAGCATCCTCTATGCATCATACTTACCCTCTGGTAAGGGTATTTCATAAATAACAACGAACATTGTCTTCGTCAATGCATCGTTATGTTTGATACTCGCAAAGGAAATACAGAGCGAATAAAGGAAAGGAAAGGAACACATTATTATAGAGCATCTGTTTTTATTTTAATTTTTTTTGTAAATACTGATAACGGGTGGAAATATTTATGAATTTTTATACAGGGTGCACATTAGATTACAGCCAAGTGATCTATAAATCTTCTGCTGCTGGACAGATTTGATTACTTTTTAAGGTGCCTTGCAAAACATATGCCGCTTTAATATCAGCTGCTTAAAAACATGAGTTATAATCGAACTAAAGATTCGCTCTATATTTGAAAAATTAACCAGAAGTGTTGTTGAGAGTAGCAACTTTTTTAAATCAAAGCTGATCTGAGCACACATGACAGTCTATTGCGATATTGCATTAAACCGTACGTAGTCCAGAATCTTGGTTTCTCGGGTTTAAAAATTATCATCACAGTTTCCCATTTAAAGCAGACGTTCTTCCTTAAGATATGAGGAAATCTTTGTAGACTGGATGGGATGAGTACATATGTAGTTAGGAGAGGAACTATAAATTGCAGACTAAAAGCTAAGGGTAGCTGAATGGCAAATAAAACACTTCCTGGAATTTGTTTTGGTGTCATAAAATCCTCCTATACATAGTAGGATGAAAAAGGCTTCATTGTTCTGTATCAGTGCAACAGAAGATGACTTAATATGTGGCTCTATACAGCGAGGCTCAGATCTACCATGATCTACAGCAAAACAAAGAACCTTAACGTGCTACAACGACTATAAAGTTCCTCCAGCGCCGTTTTACGCTGCTCTAACATCTTACGTTAGATATTTACCGCCAAAAGCAGCAATACAAATCAGATCCTCAGAGTTGGCAGGACTCGAATATTGTCCACCCATAAAATTCTAACAAAATTAGGAAATTTCTAAACCCACGATTGCATTAGAATGCGCTTTAGCCCCCCCGAAAATCCCATATTGTTACGTATCACTTGTCTTGTCTTGTAGAGCACATTCGTTTGAAGTCCATTGACCAATGATCGTACAATGTGTTGCAGAGAGAATTCGTTCTTTAGTTGCACTGTCCTTACATGGAAAGTTTTTTTTTGTAGAAGTCTTTTCTTATTATTATTGTCGTGTATTTTATTTTACTGCCTTCAACCTGTATCCGTATACAGTTATCCCACGATTTACGTCGCAGTTGGGATCTATTCCAGATCCCAGCCGGACTATTGCAGGGTATGTTGCGATGAGGAGGAGTTGATGACTGTCGAACATCTGCTCTGCAACTGCCCAACTCTTGATAGGTTGAGGACCCTTGGCAGGGCCTTCTTTGAGAGCTTGAGTTCTGTGTCTAGAGCCGACATCAAGGCTCTCCACAGATTCATTAGCAGCTTGGGCAGGTTGAAAGGTGCTAGGGCTTCATAAGTGTAGTCGTACTCTCAACCTCATTTGTTTTGTGTCTGTTTCTTTTCATTCCTCCATTTCCCATTCTCCCTCCCATTCCCTACATTCCTATATCCTCTATTTCCTTCCTCCCCTAAGGACAATGTATAATGGGTCAATTTCGATCTCCGGGTACTGTGCTTGTCTTGACCTACAGGTGCACGTCCTCTAACCTAAGCTAACCTAACCTATTCTTTCGTTTGTTGTTATCCTCAGGCCACTTTTGTACGGTCTCATGTGTAAATCAAATATCTTCCCATTGTCATTATCCAGCAAATATTGTGCTCACACCTGTTTGTCGTACATTTGTCTTAACCTGTCGTAATCCTTTTTTTATTTTTTGCTTAGTATACCCAAGCTTCACTTCCCTTTTCACATAAAAGGTCTAGTATCGCGACCTAACTATCAGATAGTATTACTATGTCTCCCGTTTTGTGTCGCAACTTTCTAAGGCTTAGACTTCTGCTTAGAAGATTCTAGAGCTTTTTGCCTTAAGTGGCAAATATTACACTCTGGAACTGAACTACCCAAGGTTTTCTTTCCACACCACATAAAATGTTTGGCTTTATCGCGAACTAACTATGAGATAGTATTGCTTACGATTCCAAATATTCCACCTTCGCTAATATTCCACTTTCTGACATCAATCCATTCGTATACCAAGTATGGTCACTTATTTAATGGTCACTTTATTAAAAGAGTATGTAAAGATCAAATTGCTCGAGTTGCGTCACATTTCCCGAAGTTTTATAAAGTTTACGAATTCCATCAAGGGAATGATATTGCATCGCGGTAGGATGGGTTAGGTTAGAGGACGTGTACTTGTCAATTCTGACTAGTACTGTTCTCGGTGGTCGAATAGACCCATTGTACTACGTCCTAGCTTTTCACACCACTTATGTTGTGTGCGTTAATTTTATACAGGAGTGGCGGGACCTACAGTTTAAAGTCGACTCCGAACGACACATTTTTTTGAGAAACTTTTCAAGGCAATTTTATTTACTCTCAGAGTTTTTGCCAGAAATCTGCTGAGAGGAAGTCGCGGAAGAAGTGTTTTCATATTCTCCTTTTGATGTCTGACCTGGGATTCGAACTCGGGTCTTTCGTCTACCTACTAGACCACGGCGATGGGTTATCTGAGAGCTGTTTTAAAAAGTCGGCCGACCCAAATAACACCATCGCCTTAGAATTCTACCAAGTGGAATTGTTTGTCTTCTAAACCATTTAGTGGCCACAGTTGTATTAGATTTCTTATGATTGTGATTCTCTTGTCAAACTCAGTGGCACTGCTTAAGCACCCTTGACAGGAAATTTGAATTCCTTACATTCTCTGCCAATTTGGTAGAGAGTCATCTTGTAAAACAATTCAAATTTGAATTTATTTATGACTTTGAACTCTCTAACACTCATAATTTCCTCTAGATTAATTTCTATTCAAGCCTTTAAAATCTGAAAATACAAAAACAAATTATAAGTAATACCGAAACTCTATGTAAAATAGTTGTGATAACGTATGACATGTTCTTGGCATGTTTTCGGGATTTTTTTTTTTTGCTCTTAAAAAAAATTTATCGCTATAATGACTTCAGGACACATAAATTGTCTTGAAAAAAAAATTCCCACAAATTTTATTCAAAATATTTAAAAAACAAGAAAATTGTAACAGAAAGTGTAGCAAATCATCGATTGAGAAGCATGAAACCGAAATGTTTTATGAATAATTTATCATTTCCACTAAACATTACACCATTTCCTTATGCCACTACAATTAATAAAAAAAAGAAAAACAAAACAAACTCAAGCATTGACAACCTTTCTTACAAACAATTGAGAAATGAAGGGAAAATAAACAATAATCCTTGGCTGAAATGCAAACAAACGTACGCAACTTCATACATTCGTACCTACTACTCATCATATCCTGTCTCCTGTCTCCCTCTCTCTTGTTGAAATACGTCATATTTTATAGGAATTTTCTTTCTTAAAGCAAAAAAAACCAAATAAATCGACAACACAATAGCTGCGTTTTCTATTGAGAAAAACACCGTGTCTGTATGTCCCCTCTATGGCAAGTAGCAGTAACACACTAACGTTACGTTACGTTAACGTATCCCACATAAAATCGCAGAGTTAGAAAGAAAGAAAGAGAGAAAAAATCAGAAAAACACCAGCAAATCCTGTCTCAGAAACAAACGAAAGGTGGAAAATACTTATGCACACATGGTGTTTAATTGATCACAATCATCCATGAATGAATGAAGCATGATGCAGTTCAAGGATCTAAACAATGTATGCCTGGTTATGTAGGCTGCCAGTAAGGGGAAGGTTGCCTTTACATCATATATTGAACTCTACGATAGATAGCAAGTTTGCAGATTTCAGCAGCTTTTTGTAACAAATAACGTGAGAATGGATATTCCGGTAGGGCGTTCCAAGCGAGATTATACTGCTGCCTTTAGTGCCATTGAATGGGAGTCTACTAAGATGGGTCTGGCAGTAACTGAGGGAGGCATATCTCGATAAGTAGAGACGTGCGGCATATCGGATCTCTGATAACGGCCGATAACTATACTTTTTGGTTTGGCAATAAATGAGGGCAAATCCAAGTATATTTTATCGATAAGTAGAGACGTGCGGGATATCGGATCTCAGATAACGGCCGATAACTATATTTTCGATATAGTGAAGGAATTTATTTATCTTGGCTCACCAAGCGAGATTACACTGCTGCCTTTAGTGCCATTGAATGGGAATCTACTAAGATGGGTTTGGCAATAAATGAGGGCGGCAAAACAAAGTATATGTTGTTATCGATAAGTAGAGACGTGCGGCATATCGGATCTCAGATAACGGCCGATAACTATATTTTCGATATAGTGAAGGAATTTATTTATCTTGGCTCACCAAGCGAGATTACACTGCTGCCTTTAGTGCCATTGAATGGGAGTCTACTAAGATGCATGATTTGGCAGTAAATGAGGGCGGCAAAACAAAATATTTGTTATCGATAAGTAGAGACGTGCTTTTCAGATTACGGCCGATAACTATAGTGAAGGATTTTATTTATCTTGGCTCACCCGTTACCACCAAAAATGATGTTAGTCTGTAGAACAAGTGCAGGATCACTCTTGCCAACAGCTGCTCTTATAGTCTCAATAGGCAAATGAGTAGCGGAGGCATCTCTCGTACGACAAAATTAAAATTCTACAAGATGCTCGCTCCCCCGTGTTTCTTTATTGAGCAGACGCATGGACCCTATTAAGCACTGATGCAGCCGCCTTGAAAGCATTCGGGGGAAAAGTCCTACGTAAGATCTTTTTATCTTTATTTCGTTTTCTGTGAGATATCTGACCTGGGATTTGAACTGAGGCTTCACGCCTAATAAGCCAACACATTACCTACAAGTTTACGGTGATTTCCGATGTCCTTATTGTTATGAAATAGAATTTCTTTCATTCATTCTGACAGAGGAAGAAGGTATTCCACAGGTTAGCATTGTAAATATTACTTGACAGGTTAACAGCATTGCTATGCAGAGAAGAAGAAGAAGAATAAAAAAAATAAATTTCTAAATTTTTTCACAGATACTTAGGAATATTGTTAGAAATTCAATTTTATGTGGTAGTGTATTGAGCACATTTTTTTATATTATACGAGGCACAGGCTCGCATTTCCTGCAACAACACCCCTATTTTTCTGTTCTTTTTGGCTAGGGGTGGGAAGGGCTTTAAATCAACCCCTTTTTTTAAAAAAGAACTTCTAAAGAAAATTTGTGAATATTATTGAAAGCCATTAATGCAACTTGGCATGCCTTCCCCTGTGGCAATTAGAAAATTCAAATGTTCGAATGAATTGTTTATGAAAATCAAAAGAATCTTTAGTATTATAGCGTAACAATGGAAAAATTGTGACGCAATATGATGTATGATGCATGCATGATGCATATGCGGTGTTTTAAACACCTTTATCCCCCGATAACTTCAGGTATATGGTAGTGGTGGTGGTTGTGGTGGTGATGGTGGATGGGTACTTGCCTGAAGGAATTGCTATTTAAAATAGAAAACGCTGATCATATGCTGTTTGGTGATCACAAAGATCGGCTATAAAGTAAAGGAAATCATCATCATATACATGACAGACCTTGTATTATTATATCCTTTTCCTATATGCTTGGCATACCCAAAACATATGCATTTTATGTTAGGGAAATAGGAAATCTAAGATTGATTTCCTTAAAAAAAATGCCAAGTAATGAATGACTTGTTCTGATTTTGTAACATTTTATGGGAAAAATCTTTAGAATATTTTTAATCCCTTAAAACTCAAAATCAATTGGTTTAATAATGACAATTGCAAATACATAATCTTTGAATTGAATTTGAGAAAAGATTCTCACGCTGACAAGCGTTCACACACACAATACCTTTAGCCATTCATTCATTCATTATTCATGCAACCAGCATGTCTCCGTCCCTCGTATTCTAATTTCAAACCTAACCAACTAACTCTTCTATTTAGAAAATCCTTTTGTTTCCTTTGAAAGGAGTAATTAAAGAGTCTTTTTCTTCTTCTAATTTCAATAAAATGCGGGCAATTATTCATGGTTAAAATTATAAAAAAAAATCATTGAAAATCATTAGATTTTTATTGATCACCGTTATTGACTTGATTTCACATAAAAATGTCTTGAAATATTGCAGGCTTTAGGAGCAGAATTCAAAGTAACAGCTGTTCTTTGTAATTTCAAAAAGTTACTTTGCAATTTTATTGTCATAATTGTATTGGGTTTAGTTAAAGATAACTTTAGCTAAAGTGAACTTTAAAGTCCACTTTAACTTCTTTTCGTTATTATAACCCACAGCTGTCCTTTGTAATTTCAAAAAGAAATTCGCCATTTTATTGTCATAATTGTATAGAAATCATTGTAAACTAGTGGGTAGTGTGTTGGCGAGGGGATGCAAGGCCATGGTTTAAACCCCAGTTTAAACAGCAAAACGAAATATGAAAAAAGAAATATTTCTTTAGGCGACATTCTCCCAGCAGATTTCAACATCCCGTTAAAGTTGGATTTAGTTAAAGATAACTTTAGCTAAAGTGAACTTTAAAGTCCACTTTAACTTCTTTTCGTTATTATAACCTACAGCTGTCCTTTGTAATTTCAAAAAGTTACTTCGCAATTTTATTGTCATAATTGTATAGAAATCACCGTAAACTAGTGGGTAGTGTGTGAAGATAACTTTAGCTAAAGTAAACTTTAAAGCCCTCTTTAACTTCTTTTCGTTATTACAACCTACATACACATACATAACTGGCCATTACAACCCTTCAAGTCAGGACTACGACCTAGCTTCTCACACCACTTATGTTGTGTGCGTTAATTTTATACATGAGTGGCGGCACCTACAGTTTAAAGTCGACTCCGAACGACAGATTTTTGAGAAGCTTTTCATGGCAATTTTTACTCTCAAAGTCTTTGCCAGAAATCTGCTGAGAGGTAGTCGCCGAAGAAATATTTTTTTCGTATTGATGTCTGACCTGGGATTCGAACCCGGGTCTTTCGTCTAATAAGCCAACACACTACCCACTAGACCACGGCGACTTCTATTCGTTGTAGCTACACAATTCAGATATGTTGTTTACCGACAACCTTTTTCGAATAGATCTCCCCTCGTCTCGTGGAATCTTGTGTTCATTCCGGAATTACGGTGGTATTACTTTGGAGTGGAATACTTTTGACCTTTTGGCCTCTGAAAGTTGAGGCAATATCTAAGTGTCTCCTCTAACCCTTTCGTCCAGGACCCTATTTGGAATTTCGTTTGACACGTGTGCCAGTGTCATCTATGCCGGCGTGCCTACTTGTTTTGGAGTAAGTCCTACACTAAAGGCTACGTAGTGTAGTGCCGCCTAACATAACCTAACCTTCTTTTCTGCCTCAACTTTTAATCAAAACACTCATCAATTTAAGATGATTTTTTGAGGTCGTCGTGGTCTAGTAGGTAGTGTGTTAACCTGTGTTATTTCCTGGATATAGAAGCTAGCCGATATTGCATTAAACGGTTCTTGTTGATATAATCCTCTTTAGGTGGCAGTTAATTATAATCGGGGGAAATGAA
This sequence comes from Sarcophaga peregrina, assembly GCA_014635995.1. Lineage (NCBI taxonomy): Eukaryota > Metazoa > Arthropoda > Insecta > Diptera > Sarcophagidae > Sarcophaga > Sarcophaga peregrina. Next base: position 6,183,876 of record CM025792.1, on the reverse strand, counting down.
GCCTCGTAAGTTTTGTAGAATTTGTTCCTCTTCGTCGAGGTTTGAACATTTATTGCCAGGGTTTCTGGTTAAGTAATACACCGCGCAAGTACTACAAGAAAGCTAACCGCACTAGGCCTTTTAAAAATAAAGCGTAACGAGATTCTCAATCTCAGGAACCTGAGATACTGTCTGAGATATGTAATGTTTTCTGATGTTAATTGCAACTCGAAATGTTTCTAGTTAAGTAATGCCACTACGCAAGTACTACAAGAAAGCTTACCGTACTAGGCCGCTTAACAATAAAGCGTAACGAGATTCAAAATTTCGGAAACCAGAGATACTGTCTGAGATCTGTCACGTCTTCTGATGTCTGTTGACACTAGAAATGTTCAATTAAATACGAGAGTTTGTAGAGTGTGTTGAAGTCGCCGTGGTCTAGTAGGTAGTGTGTTGACTTATTACACGAAAGACCCGAGTTCGAATCCCAGGTCAGACATCAAAACGAAAATTTGAAAATAATTTTTCAGTGACTTCCTCTCAGCAGATTTCTGGCAAAAATTCTGAGAGTAAATAAAATTGCCATGAAAAAGCTTCTCAAAAAAATGTGTCGTTCGGAGTCGACTTTAAAACTGTAGGTCCCGCTACTCATGTATAAAATTAAAGCACACAACATAAGTGGTGTAAGAAGCTAGGACATAGTACAATGGGTCAATTCGACCACCGAGTATTGTACTTGTCAGAATTGACAAGTACACGTCCTCTAACCTAACCTAACCTAACCTTAAGATGATTTGTGTTAATCAAGCACCCGACCTAATTGCTTTTAGGAAAAAGAGTAATTTGTTAATAATTTCTTTGAATCCCTTGGAAATATTTTTTAAAATTTTTTTTCGGAAAATTTTACAATAAAAATCGTTTTTTTCTTCTTCTTTTTGTGTTTATTATGTGGCAATTAAACAAGTTACTGGAATACGTATGTACATCGCTTATATTTCATTTCATTTTTCACGTGCTTAATCTTTATAATTTTGTTGGTATTTTTTTATTCTTCTTCTTCTTCTCTTCAATTTTAAAGTTTTTAAGGCGAAGGCCGCTATTTTATTCAAGGTTGGCTTGCACTCAAATAACACCTTTTTTGTTTTTTGTTGTTATTGTTTTTGGGTTTTCTGTTAATGTTTAATATTAAATTTTATTTAATTTAATGTGTGTATTTTTGTAATATACAACAATAACAATAACAATTAAATTGTTATTGTCTTTAATATGGAACTCGTAACTAACTAAACTACAAAGTCTACTACCCGACGAACCAAGCAATCAACCTACCAACCTACCTACCATAAGCATATTTGAATAAATAAATTCAAAATCAAATAAAAATTAAAAATTTTTAAATAGAAAAAGATATTGTAATACATAAGCACACTCACGCAAACATATTTATTTCAAATATGGCATATTAAAATACAGTATGAGGTCATGGTTATAAGTACACTTAATAATAATATTCAAATGTTACAGTAACTACATACATACGTACATACATACATACATATTTGGCCATTACAACCCTTCAGTCAGGATGACGACCTAGCTTCTCACACCACTTATGTGTTTGCGTTAATTTTATACATGAGTGGTGGCGGGATCTACAGTTTAAAGTAGACTCCGAACGACAGATTTTTGAGAAGCTCTTCATGGCAATTTTTAAACAACCTTTCAGTCAAGATTACGACCTAGCTTCTCACACCACTTATGTGTGTGCGTTAATTTTATACATGAGTGGTGGCGGGACTTACAGTTTAAAGTCGACTCCGAACGACAGATTTTTTAGAAGCTTTTCATGGCAATTTTTTTAATCTCAGAGTTTTTGCCAGAAATCTGCTGAGAGGAAGTCGCCGAAGAAATATTTTTTCGTTTTTATGTCTGACCTGGGACTACATACACATATACATACATAATTGGTCAGCTGTCTGTTGTATTGGTGATACTTCCCCCTGGAAGACACTGCAGTAATCGAGTGGCCCTATATACATACATACATACATAATTGGCCCTTTAGTCAGGATTACGACCTAGCTTCTCATGCCATTCATGTTGCGTCTGCTAATTTTCTACATTAGTGGCGGGACCCTACAGTTTAAAGGCGACTCCAAACGACAGATTTTGAAGAACCTTTTCACGCCAATATTTTAGTTACTCTCAGAGTTTTTGCAAAAAAATCTGCTGAGAGGAAGTCACCGCCGTAGAAATATTTTTTTCATATTTCGTTTTGATATTTCTTAGCCGACTTCCTCTCAGTAGATTTCTGGCAAAAACTCGGAGAGGAAATAAAAAATTGCCATGAAAAGTTTCTCAAAAATCGGTCGTTCGGAGTAGGTCCAGCCACTTATGCATAAAATTAACGTACACAACTCGATCTTGCTCGTAACTGATTAAAAACCTTCTTTGCGGATGAAGATTCAGGTTACCAATCATCTTAGGAAGTTTTTAGTCACGTTTGGGAAGACCTTTAAGAATGATTGGGACTCTGGTTTAAGTTAATTAGCTTTTGGGGTCGCTGTGATCTAGTAGGTAGTGTGCTGGCTTATTAAACGTAAAAGCCAAGGTTTGAGCCCCAGGCCTGATATCAAAATAAAAAATACAAAAAAAGTATTTTTTCGGCTATTTCTTCTCTTTCTCTTCTTGTTTCTCAAAAATCTGTCGTTCGGAGTCGACTTTAAGCTGTAGGTCCCGCCACTTCTGTATAAAATTAACACACACACACAACATAAGTGGTGTAAAAAACTGCAGGCTTCTTGGGGACGATTGCTGTAGACTGTCTAATGGTGAAGGTATAGCACTGGCGATTTTATAGTCAGCAGCAGCAACTCGTTTCCTTACCGTTCGCATCTTCCCTCTCTCTTTCCGCCTTTCCTAAAAACCTGCACAATGCACTGCATGAGTAGGGGTCATCCCCTGAGTGCTGGTTTTATAAAAAAAAAATCAGCTTTTAATGTACAAATTAAAGCCCTTGTTTACTGTTCCTCGGGTTGAGTTTTACAAACCAGAAATCCCTAAGATATACAAAAAGTTTTGACCTTGAGGCCCAAGAAGCCGGCATGCAGCTCAGCATCATGATTACATTTTTTTCTGCATGCACAACTCAATGATGTGTTTAAAATCCTATTCGATCTTAAAATGTATTTCGCCATAGACCCTAGTACCTCAGTAAATTCTATAATCCCATCAATTCGATCATAAATTGACCAACTTATACAAAAAACTCTTGGATGGTCTTACAAATCTATTCATGATCGATTCATAAACCTTTTCGTCAAACCTCGACATTATTCTGCAGGATACAATCTGTCATAAGAGCAGCCTAAATCTTACTCTTTAAACCAATTCGATTTACCCACAGATCAATGGAGTCCCCTTAGTAATGGCAAACAAAACTTTTCAGGTCTTATTATTCAGAGGGAAATAGCTTTTGTTCCTTACCCAGCATCTTTGCTCATCTGTCAACTGTCAACTGTCAAAAAAAAAGCTTTCCAAGCCAACAACAACTTCTGTGAAGTGGTGTTGTGGTGTACAGTATTATGTCCGTGAAAATTGCATGACTATCTAGCAATTCATTGACGATTCGTCTAAGTAAACATTTTCTAGAGAAATAGCTTTTAGCTACTTACCCAGCATCTTCACTCATCTGTCAACTGTCAAAAAAAAAAGCTTTCCAAGCCAACAACAACTTCTGTGAAGGGGTTGAGTTGACCTTTTCATTAAGAAAACCTTGCCATTCTTATTCTGACTTGCTTTGTCCTACTTTCTTGCCCTCTTTTGCTGTAAAACTTTCTTCTGTTCTACTTACTTATGTAAACTTCGTCAAGTGAAACTTGCCCATAAAAAAATTGTGTGCAATACTCTGCGCCATTAATTTCGTGTTTCAGAAGTTTCGTTAGCTTTTTATGTTGTCGGTGCGGTGCGGTGCGATGCGGTTATTCACCTCGAAATTTCTAAATAGTTTTTCATTCATAGCGAAAGAAATCAAAAGAAAGTGAAATTACAAAATATGCCACTTAAACCGACAACAAACAAGCACAGCGTTACTGAAGAACGAAGGAGAGAGAGAGAGTCAACAACAACAAACAAAAAACCAACACAATACAACACACATTCCATAATCACGAATGTTTTCGTCACTCTTGTTTGCTGTCTTAAGCTGTCTTGTTTATGCACTGCCGGGTTTTGTAATAGACAGCCATACAGCCATCCGTCCATCCAAACAGCCCCATTCATTGTGGGGCAATTAGGCGGTCAGTCAGTCAAGCAAGTATGTCTGAAAGTTTAATTTCTACGAGAAACTTTCTTTCTTTCTTTAAACCGCATTTACTTGCTCGCAAAGGTATTTGCCGGTGTCATTGGCCTTTTGCATTTGTTTTTTTTTTGGAAAGCTGTTTAAAACGTGGATCTTTACTGGCTTTGTACTCAGATGAAATCAAACTGTATGTGTATATGTATGTGTTTACAATGACCACAACAACAACAACGAAAAACGCCAACAACAACAACAGCAACAAAATATTAAGTGTGTTATTTATTTGCTACTGTATACGAGTGTATGCACAATTGTTGTTGCATTAAAACCCAGCAAACATATTTGTTCGTATACTTGAAATGCAACAAAACGTAGAAAATTTCTCTTCAATAAATCTTGCATGATCTCATCAATTATCTCAGGGATTCCAAAGGATTCACCGGACGTTTTTTTTCCCGCACAGGTTCCAATCAGAGGTCAACAAATGAATCGCATCATACTCATAATTTCAGATACTTGTACGTATTCATACATACATAATTGGCCATTACAACCCTTCAGTCAGAATTACGACCTAGCTTCTCACACCACTTATGTTGTGTGTGTTAATTTTATACATGAGTGGCGGGACCTACAGTTTAAAGTCGACTCCGAACGACAGTTTTTTGAGAAGCTTTTCATGGCAATTTTTACTCTCACGAGTCTTTGCCAGAAATCTGCTGAGAGGAAGTCGCCGAAGAAATATTTTCCGTTTAGATGTTTGACCTGGGATTCGAACCCAGCCTTTTGTGTAATAAGCCAAGACACTGCCCACTGGACCACGGCGACTTCATACTTATTTTAATATTATGCAACTCTAGTCTACTCATATTAAAAGTTTCAAGTACTCATCATTATATTCAAAATTGCTGATCTTTGGTTCCAATATAAAAATGTACTTACGGCAAGCGCCATTCCGAACATGCGTTATTTTAACCAGAAAATTCGAACACTCTTTCGACTCTGCTTACAATCTTATCTATCGTGAAATCTCACATTATCTGGAATCCTATTTCCCCTACCTAGCCCTGTTCCCCTCCCTATTTACCTAGACTGTTGCACACTATTCTGGCAACCTAATTGTCAGATACTCTTGCTATGTCTCGTCTTCTGTTCTTCTTATCTGAGTTGACGTAAACTTTCCTTTGAAAGATACTTGAATATGCCTCGGTCAATAAGGAGTCCTGTTTCACCGCTAGATTCACCTGGCCTTTAATGGTAATTGGATCATCTCAATCAAAGTGGCCATGCTTACGGGTCATTGTGTTATGGATAGACGTGCGGAGAAGGATGCGGCTCCCATTTAACGACTTCTGCCGTGGGTGCTGATCCGCTGAAAATGAGGAGACTTTATTCGCTTTCTTTCTCTGTACATCTCTTGCGAAGTGAAGATATATGTAGATTCTTTGGAGCTCCATTTCTTGTCATCTTGGCTCAGCTTCATCTATCAATGTCAAAGACGTACCTTCGTTTATCAAACTATCTTGCTGGTTTTCCAGGATAGGGACCAACTTCATCCTTTTATTTGGTTTCGGTAATACTAGGCCAGTACAGAGACTGCATTCACCTTTGGCGTCACAACAGGCCCCATATGCGTGCTCAAGTGATTTTTTTGATGTCAGAGCTATCACTCCGACCTGAACCTGAACTTATCAGGAAGTTTCCCTAATGTGTGCGAATATTTCATCCTGGGACCGTACGCCCTATGATCATGCATCATATGATCAGTACGACCCCTAACCCTTTTGTAACTTAACCCTTACTCCCCTCTATTCCACCATGATGTCAGAGGCAGCAGTTCCACAATGTAGTCACAATATTTTCGGCTATAAACCTGTTCCATAAAAATTCTGATTTTCGAGATTGTTTACAGACGAGCCTCCGTTCGGCTTACAACCGGTCTTAGAGATAGAGGTGCAGTCAAGGGGTATCCAATCAACAGTACAGACTATAGTTTCTATACTTTGTTGCTTTCATGGCGCTTACATCCTTTAAATATGGAGAGAGAGAAGGTTTTTCTAACGCTTTTAATTTGCTTTCTTTTAATTTTACTCGCAGCTTTCATTTGCATATGTTTGCTGGGCAATGTTTCTTCCTTAACGGCCTGAGAGTAGCTAAGTGAAGTGTATTAGAAGAAGGTGAGAGTGTTGTGATTTGTTTGTTATTGCTTTTTAACACACACCAAATGAAATGTTAACTGTAAGTGTAACTGTTTTTTTTGTGTGTTTCCATACACCATCATACAGTTTTTTTATTGTTGTAGCACAACTTACAGAGAAGTGAAATGTGTCATGCTTTGAAAGACGGGTTATTGAACTGTTTTGATTGTTGGCATTGTTGTTGTTGTTGTTGGTTAATTTTCATAAATAATTTTATTTAGAAAGCATTTTCTTTAAAGTTCAACGACACACACTCTCAGAGAAAGTGTATTACAACAACAACAACAAAAAAAAAACGAAGAAGAAGAAAGTTTTAATGGCGGAAATTAAATGATATAACCGCTACATCAAACCGTTTTGTTTTTGCAAATGTAAACAAGGAGGCAATGTGTTATGTATGTGGTCAGTTAGTTGTTGTTTACAATTCTATTTCAATTGTTTTTGTTTTTGCGACACTATCCATGATCACTTATTCAACACACATAAACAAACCCACTCACTTACCACCACACTATGCCACACAAGTGAAGTTAACAGATCCCCTCTAGGTGTTGTGTTGTGGTTTTTAACAGTTAAGTTAGGTGAATAGCAGCGGAGCAATTGTTTGCATAAAATTCCATTATTTTTGAATAAAATTTATTTTGTTTTTTTAGCAAATTGTGCAATTGTTCAAAAATAAATTGTTTACAAAAAAGAAATTACTTTCACTTTCTTACGGTTGCGAAAGAAATTGGAAACAATAAAAAAAAAACAGTTTCGCAATAGCGCAATAGCATTTGCAGCCACTTAATGTTTTTGGTGACGGGGGAGGGGGATCTTCTCTCTGGGAAAGTTAATAAAAGTTTTGTAAAATTGTTTTATCGTTTGGTTAAGTTTATTGCTACTTTAATTTTATTATTTAACATAATTGTGGTATTTTATAAAACGAAACGTGTTAATGTGTGACATACTACGTATAATTATCATCATCATTATCATCATCATTGTGTTGACAAATACTTATACGCACTAGTTACAAAATAACAATAAAAAAAAATTTTTAATTTTTTTTAAACCAAAAAAAAAAACATATTTTGTTGTTGTTTTATAAAAAAAAAATAATTTTTAAAAATTTAAATTTTTAATACTATGTTCAGACATGCACTTTTATTAAATCAATATTCGGTTTATTGAGAACAATAATAATTTTAGCGTTCAGACATATTATATACGAAAATTTGGTTTGACAGCTAGTAAACAAAACATCTGATTGCTTTTAATTTAATCGCGAAAATTAGTGCGTAAAATATTTTTTTAGAAAAAAATGAAAAACAATTTAACATTGGAAAAGATTAACCGAAACGCTGAACTGTTGCGGTTAATAGGGACTACTTGTGACTCCAAAGTGGCTTTCTTCAGATGGATGAGAAATAAAATTTTATAATATTGGATAGCTAGCACAAAAGACAAATTTTGGCTTATGACACTGTCGTTGTTTACATTTGAGTTGTCAAATATCAATAGAAAGTGTTTGAAAAAATGTAATATGCTTACTGAACGTACTTATTTATGACAGTGTTGTATTTGAAGTTTTAATCAATATTATAATAATTTTTGAACCTACTAGATGACCCGTGCGAATATTCCCGTTAGTTGTCATTTTTGTAACATAAAAATAATTGCCAAAACAGCTTTTTACAACTTAATATGCATATTATATGTATATAACTGGCTTAGTAATAAACGGTATTGCCAGAATGGATTTTAATACATACATACTGTATTATGTAGAACTACATTACTATTAAGCGACCCTGTATTAGCACACTTGGAGAATAACATGTAATCACAATGACACACACAGTTCTATATAAAATATAATTTTTATCAATGAAAATATTAATTTTTCAATTTCTAATTATTTTTCGCCATTAGTGTTAGATATAAGCTTTAAAATGAGATATCATTCATTAAATTTGATGCGGTGGTATGGGAGATATTCGCAACCGACAAAAAAAATTGCTTTAGAAATAATATAGATGATTGGCCAATAATTAATTGAAATTTTATATGAAATATTGAGATCAATAATGCCACTCATTGTGATTTTCTCAATATAAGTGCATGTCTGAACATAGTATAACGTGTTATTCAATAGAAACTAAATATTTGTTTTTATATTTTACAAAAACTAACTCAAACTCCATATATTTCTGAGAATGAAACCTTCGAACATTTTCTTGTAACCTGCAAGGGATTAAAGCATCCCACCAACGTAGCACCTGTAAGCATATTTTGTGCTAGGCTTAAAAAGGAGACATTTCCTCTCATATACATGCATAGATTAGGGACAATACAATAGATTATATGGCCCGTTGTACTTTAGCACCTTTCTATGACAGTAATAATTATAATAATAGGGTCTTAAGTAAATTATTCACCTTAAGGTGAATCTATTATTAAATCGTAAAATTGTAATAAAAAGTATCATAAAAACTTCTTTTTTTGTGAAAAAAAATTAGTTTTCAAAGAAAATTATTTCCTTAAATACAGTTACTATGTAAAGTTCCTTTATTAAATCTTCCTTATCCTTTCTTTTTACCCCTGATTAAAAACATCCTTGAAATATTTATGTATTTATCTTAGGTATTTTCCATAGTTTTTCAACATATGGTTTTAAAATTCTATTAAAAATTCTCTTAAAAATACGTTAAAAATCCAGGTATATACTTAAACTATCATTTTTCAAAGAAAATTTTTACAAAATCTGCTTCAATATTCAATATTTTAAACAACGACAATATGTTTGTATTAACTATCCTTAGTCGCTTTGACTTAAGCCTACGTCTTTAAATATGAACACTTTAAATAAAATTAAAATTCAATTACGAATTACAGAGAACAGAACAGTAGTACAAGAACAGTTGTGTACAAAATAATAGCAATTACAATATACAACCACTAATGGGGCAACACAAGTATGATGTACGTGACATATAGAATTCCATGGTCTTTGGTGGAATTTCACAATTTTGCGTTAAAAGAAAAAATAAAAAATAAAAATCGCGAGTCATTTGTGAATCACCTAGAGTAGCGATGAGTCTTCCTCCTTGTTTCATTTCATTTGAGAAATTAAAAATAAAATAAAAAAAATATTTTGAAATACTTTTGTTGTGAAATTCAAACAATTTAGATAGTAAACTTCCATTAAAAATGCAAGAAATTTGTTACACTTGGGCAATATTTTAAAATTTCAAAAGTTTAGTAATAGAATAAAGACATTGGCTTTATTCTATTACAAGAATAAATGAAATTCAAACAATTTAGATAGTAAACTTCCATTAGAAATGCAACAAATTCGTTTCACTTGGCCAGTATTATTAAATTTCGAAAGTTTAGTAATAGATTAAAGACATTGGCTTTATTCTATTACAAGAATATTAAAATTTGTGCTGAAATTCAAACCATTCACAAAGTAAACCCCATTAAAAGTGATTCAAACTTGTTACACTTAGCCAGTATTATTAAATTTCGAAAGTTTAGTAATAGATTAAAGACATTGGCTTTATTCTATTACAAGAATAAATGAAATTCAAACAATTTAGATAGTAAACTTCCATTAGAAATGCAACAAATTCGTTTCACTTGGCCAGTATTATAAAATTTCGAAAGTTTAGTAATAGATTAAAGACATTGGCTTTATTCTATTACAAAAATATTAAAATTTGTGCTGAAATTCAAACCATTCACAAAGTAAACTCTATTAAAAGTGATTCAAACTTGTTACAATTGGCCAGTATTATTAAATTTCGAAAGTTTAGTAATAGATTAAAGACATTGGCTTTATTCTATTACAAGAATATTAAAATTTGTGGTGAAATTCAAACCATTCACAAAGTAAACCCCATTAAAAGTGATTCAAACTTGTTACACTTGGCCAGTATTATTAAATTTCGAAAGTTTAGTAATAGATTAAAGACATTGGCTTTACTCTATTACAAGAATACAAAAATTTGTGGTGAAATTCAAACCATTCAAATGGTAAAACCCATTAAAAGTGATTCAAACTTATTACTGTTCGCTAGCTTTTTCTAATTTCAAGATGTTAGTAATAGTTTAAGGGAAAAATATTAATATATTGGCGATATCCTATTACAAAACGTATAGTTCCATTTCAAAGGAAAAGCCATATAAGTTCTTAGAATTTTCGTTTCAGGTCAAAATACTCAATAGAATTCGTGCTTCATTTTAGACTTTCTCTACCTGCTTTACATTTATTGTTTTACCGATCTGTAGTCTTAAAATACGTAATGTACATGGCAGGTAGCATGACAATTAACATTTTTCGAATAAGTATTCTATAGACGAGCCGTATGAAGGAAGTCGTTTGAGCGGAGGTGAAAAGCTTTACTGTTAAGCTTTGCTATTTCCTGGATATAGAAGCTAGCCGATATTGCATTAAACGTTTCTTATTGATATAATACTCTCTAGATGGCAGTTAATTATAATCGAGGGAAATGAAGCCTTTAAGTTTTATAGAATTTGCTCCTCTTCGTCGAGGTTTGAACTTTTATTGCCAGGGTTTCTAGTTAAGCAACGAGATTCAAAATTTCGGAAACCAGAGATACTGTCTAAGATCTGTCACGTCTTCTGATGTCTATTGACATTAGAAATGTTCAATTAATTAGTAGAGATTGTATCCATGTCCCTATGTCATGAAAAAGGTGGACAATGACAGAGGAAGTGTTTTATTTAGTAGTTTCAACTTCTTCTGAGAGTTTGCATACGCACCTTTTAGGGAACTTAATAAATAACTTATCTTATAATCACAATGAAACCAAACCTGCATGTTCTATAAACTCTCTGGCCTAAGCTCTGAATCTAATGCAACTTTAAGCTACTCCAGCTTTGATAGACAATCAACCGCTTTTCCACTTTTAATGACAGTATGTCCACAGAAGTCGCCGTGGTCTAGTGGGTAGTGTGTTGGCTTATTAGGCAAAAGGCCCGGGTTCGAATCCCAGGTCAGACATCAAAACGAAAATATGAAAATACTTTTTCGGCGACTTCCTCTCAGCAGATTTCTGGCAAAGACTCTGAGTGTAAAAATTGCCATGAAAAGCTTCTCAAAAATCTGTCGTTCGGAGCCGACTTTAAACTGTAGGTCCCCCGCCACTCATGTATAAAATTAACGCCTAACAACATAAGTGGTGTGAGAAGCTAGGTCGTAATCCTGACTGAAAGGTTGTAATGGCCAATTATGTATGTATGTATGTCCACAGTAAGCCCCCAGCATCTTATTTCGATCGGCATGATCGGCATTCCTGTAGCTATTCTGTGAATCTTCATATTATTGAAAGTTGACAAAAACAAATTTGAAATATTCAGAATGAACTCAATTCAGAAAAAGCATGCACCCTCTAGTGTAAAGTACAAATACAGACAGTATTACCTCGATGATAGTTTACAACACTTCTACTATTCTAGATGGCAAACAACTAGAGACACATTGATCCTCTATAAATTGTTGTATTTGCCCATATTTTTCAAATGCAAAAACAATTTTTTTCTTTTCCATTTTAAAATTGAAATCTGCAATAGGATACAATGACATTGGCATTGGCATCACCCGCTGTGAAGGTCATACAAAAGATTACAATAGAGTTTTGAATGCAACTGTACCTCATAACAGTTATCTGCAATTACTCTCCAGTTGTTTATTTAAGAATCAACTGTACTTTTAACGGTAATCTAATTTGCTTTACAATATTTCTGTTTATTTCTTATTGTTAAAAGTGCTCATTTATCATACTCAACTGTATTTTAAGGTTCAATTGTTCTTAACGTTTCTAGTTTTCAATTTAAAAAAGCTCAAAATATATTTGGGGGGGATTTGAAAAATATTTGTTTTAATTTGATTAAAGAAAAACAACAACAAATACAACAACAACAGAAAAAGTACGTTCCCCAAAAACAAATCTTAACTAAACTCTAGAACTTTTTCCTTTTTAAATAAAGATTGTTGCTGTTTCAAATGACGCATCACTGGCTATTAAAGGTTAAACGCTATGATAATGAATAATAAAGGCTTTGTGTTATTGTTGTTGCTATTGCTTCTTCTTCTTTTTTTTTACTCTCCCATACTTAGTCAATGGGAATTTTTGCTACATACACACACACACTCACTAACTGAATAAAATCCCTTTACTTATTGCATCCCTCTCTAGACATCGTAATTTACACAAGCTTAGCTTACTGTTTTTTTGTTGTTGTTGTTGTTAGTTTGTTGGAAATGAGTGGAGCACGCGGATACTCAATTAAAAAAAAAGGAGAAAAAGAAAAAAACAAAAGTAAACAATAACAAGTCAACAATGACTGCTTTTTAGTTTAACAGTGATGACGAAGTATTAAAAACAACAACAACAAGAAAAATGGCAAAACAAAACATGTTTTCATACAATTGTATTGGTTTGGTTTGGTTTGGCTTAGTTTTTGGTGCGAAATAATTTTAAATTCAAAGAAGAAGCGTTAAAAACCGTTAAAATTTAAAAGTAAAAATTAAATTTTATGAAAACTAATAACCATTATTGCAATGTAAAATTAAAATTTCGGTTACGTTTATATATTATAAATTAAATTTAGTAAATTGTTTATAAAAAAGAAACGTTAAAAATTTTGTATATTAAAACGAAAAGACGAGCATAACATCATGAAATTAGTTTTTATGTATGTATGTTATAAGCTTTTTTAAAACATTTCCTTATTGCCAAGATGCGTTAGTAACCAGGAACTTGCAGTGAATCACCTTGCAGCAGCTGCTAAATATAAATGCAAAATTCTGTGCATTTTGTTTTCCCCTTTAAATACTACCTGCTTTTAATATTAAAGTGGAGTAGCAAAAATTTAAAACAATTCGAAAAAAAACAACAAAAACGAGGATTACCTTAAAAGCAACAACAACAACAACGCATAAGAAATTATAAAAAAAAAGAAAAATGTGCGTGTAAACCAAAAATATATGCTAGCAGGACGAAGGAATTCCTTTACGTTTGTTTACTTGTAACACAACTGTACTAATACAACAGCAGTCAAAGCATTATTGTTTCTTTTAACTTTTCATAGGGGTTGCAAAATATATTTCTATTTAAAATTTTTATTTCTTATTCAAAACACAATTTGGAGAAATATTTGAAACTCATTTGTTACATTTAATCATATAAGCTAATCAAGTTCTAAGTAAATGTTTCTTTGTTTTTATGAAATTTATAAAATATTTACGCATAATTTTGAAATTAAAAGCGTTAAACTGCATAGACTTTTAAAAACTGTAACGTTTCCTTAAACAAAACACACTCATCTCTACCGTATTTAATCTCTTTAAGTAGAAAAGAGTACAAAAGCCTAGAAACTACTGTTTATAAAACGTTATCCAAAACAAATGTTAAAACGAGATAAACATACTGTTGGACAAGAAACTCTCTCACTCTCAGTTTGTTTACACGCTCTTATTCCTTAGCACTAAACAATATGGCAACACTTTTTTTGTAGTGAAAACAATGATGTGTTTTTATAAATCATTGTATAGCGTGTGTGTGGTTGTGTGTTCGGTTTCGGTTCGGTGTTTACGTGCGTTGATTTTATACGAAAAATACTGTTGGTTATTCCTATGTCAGTTTAAAATCTACCAGCAAGCGTGCAACACTTAAAACGCTAAGCGTTGACGGTTAAAAAGCATACGATTTCTCTTCATACGCTTACTACTATACTTTGTATAATACATATTTGATTTTGTTTTAAAAATCGTCATCGTAATATTACATCTTATTGTTGTTATCGTTGTTTATAAACTTAAGAACAATATTGCAAAAAAAAAAAACAAAAAGTAAAGCATTTTATTATTTCGTAATTGTATATAAAACTTGCATCAGCTCGAAGTGTTAACAATAATTTTAATTATTTAAAATAAAAAAATATAAAATTTTAATAAAAAAAATTCTTTAACTAAAGAATTTTAAGTGCAAAAGCAAGCAACGCTGTTAAATATTTTAACACTCTTTCGGTACTCTCTCTCGTTCTCGGTTGTATTGTAAACGTCGTATGACTAAGAAAATTGATGACAAAACAAAGTGCGCATAAAAATATTAAAGAGAGCAAAGAACGTATTTAATTTAGAAAATTGAAAAAAAAGAATAAAAACAAGCAACCAAGTGTTGAAAAAATTAAAATAATAATAATTAAAGTGATATATTGTTTGCCAATTAAAGTGTTAAACACTTAAATTAACAAAAAAAGAAAAACAAAACAAACAAAATGGATACTAGCAACAACACTGTAACGCTTAATACAGCCAGCCCGCAACAAGTAATAGCAACAGCCGTAACTCCCTCAACACCCACACCTGCCAGTTTAGCAACAAAAATAACCTACTCGCAGCCAGGATCGCCTGTACCTACGATTAACAATAACAGCAATGGTTCCCCAAATACTGCCATTAGAAGTTCCAGTACAGCCTACAATACATCGCCACCCACCACACCCACTTCAAGTTTATCAACGCCCAAGAAAAACTTTTTGGACGCTGTTATGCTGCAAACCATACGCCAGAAATTGTCAACACCTGGTGGTGCCTTTGAATTGCAATCGCTTAGCCTGAACTCATCTTTGGATACGGCGGTGAATGTCGTAAAGGAACGCTATTTAATTTGTGCCAAACCTAAACATATACCTGCTGCCGCTTTTGCCAAAGCCCCCTCCTGCTATCGTCATTTGGTGGACATGAATATGTCAAATCTCAAGTGTACCGATATCTATACCGGTGAACAGTTCCTGTGTAAAGTGATCAATGAACCTTTAAATAAAGTCCAACAGGCCTACTTTAAACTGCAACAAGAACCCCAGCAATGTCTCAGTACCATTTATGGCCACCAGTTGATTAGGGGCATCAAGGATTTAGTGCCTTTAAATAAACAACGTACTTATGTTATATTGGCTGCACCAACACCCGTCTCGCCCTGTGATACCACTGTCGGTGTGTTTGAGGACTTGCACACTTACCTGCGCGATAAACATCGTTTGGCAGAAGCTGAAGCCCGTTCATTATTCCATCAGATCTGTGAAACGGTGTTAGTATGCCATCGAAATGGCATTATTTTAAGGGATCTTAAGCTGAAACGTTTCTTTTTCGTTGATGAGGCTCGGTAAGATACCTACTTTTTTTCTTCTCTTTCTTTTTTTTTAAGGCTTACTTTTCATTGGATTGTTCCTCTGCCTCTGAAAAAAAAACTCATTACCAGGATTAGAGTAATAATCGAGGCAAGAGGAAAATATTGATAATTCAATTACAGTCGAACTTCTATAAACTGAATCACCTCACCATTATCCAGAAAAAGATCTCAACTTTGGAAAGTAAGTTTACAAATGATCAAGATGCTGCCACGAGACCTTTATGTAATAGAAGTTTAAATTATAGAAGTTCGACTGTATTTAACTCACTGTGTACGCTACAAGTTTGCAGAGCTTTTTCTATTGCCCAATTGAATGCGTGTTTGTATACGCTTTTGATGAAATTTTGCCAGTAATTGCTAAAGTTGAGCTGAACTTGGAAAATATTTATGCCATCAAAATTGTCCACTGGTTCCTTTGGACGACTAATGTGTGCTGGTAAGACCTAATATACAATTTCCTTGACAACGCCGATATTGACCGGGACGAATGTCAACTTTTGTACCCAACCCAAACAATTTACATAACCTAATATATTCCTGACTTAAATAGACGTTTATTGAGACCAAAAATTTCTACAATTTTTCTAAATATGATTTTAATTATTTTAAAATTGTACATATTTTGCATGATGTAGTATTGAAAAATCTATTTAAACTTAAAATGCGACCCTATACGTTGCAATTAGTTATACATCTTGGTCGTTGGTTCGTTAAAAATCAAAAGATTTTAATTTTTTATTCAATCCACATTCAACACGTTGGCTACCAGAACAATTTACAAGAAAATTTGGTTGAAAACTGTTTCTTCAACCATGGTGTACAACTAATTGCAAAGTATATAGGAAGCAGATAAGATATATTATATATACATAACAAAATATGTATAAATTGGCCTGTAAAAATTATAGTGTAATACTATATATACAGAGCCTTTATGAAACAAAAGTATTTTGAAATATATTTATCCCTCTTCCCCCCCCACTCTAAAATTCCTTAACATTATTTGTTTTGAATTCTATAAGATTACATATCTTTACAGCTCTGCATAAAACAAATATTCATGCATAAAAAAAGCACGCAAAACATAAATTCTCTTCTCTTTAAACTCTAAAACGCTCTTTCTCTCTCTCTCTCTCGCAATCTTACGCACGCACACATCTACGTACTTTGTTTCATCAATAATATAACAAAACATTGACAGCATTTACAACATAGTATAACTATGGCAACACCAGCATTTTTAAACTCGTTATTGCCATTAACACACAAACATTGAGAAAAACCTCAAAAACAAAAAAAAAACCAAAAAAGCAAAAGAAAACACAAAACAAATGTGCGAGTAGTATGTATGAAATGAAACAAGCAACAGCAACAGCAAAAAAACTACTGGCAATTTCAACAAGTAAATATTGCTCTGTCTATCAGACACAAAAAAATGAAAAGAGAAACATTTCATATAGGTACACAGTGAGTAAGAAAACTGTTGCTACAGTCATGCTACTAAATTAACGAGTAGTAGGCATTAGTAATTAGAAATTCAGTAAGAATTTAATATTTTTCTTAGGAATTTGATAATTTTGTGACAAATTGTAAATGATTAGTCACAGTTTTTCTGGAATTAAAACGCAATTTTTTTTTTTAAATAAATTTCTATTAATTTTTTATAAATAAATAAAATAATTTAATTTTGAATTTAAAATAAGATTTAAATATGCCTTTGATATTGTAGAGATACTAAAATTTTTAATCGAAAAATTTTGTTATTTAATTCAACTAAAAGAAAATCTTTTAGTTTTAAAAAATTTCATTTAACTTAATTTTGTTAGAAACTGTTGTTATGGCAACATACGCGCTGCAATAACATTGAACACAACACAACACAAGAAAAAAAATAATGTTGAAATCAATACAATGAAATACTCAAAAAATTAACGCCAACAACAAATACCAACCATACCGCCACCATCAATCTGACTACATGATATTGCTGTGAGGGCCAACAATTACAAAACCTACTACAACAAAACCCAATTAATATACGAAGAGTAGTAGTTGTTTCTTTCATACAATTCTCACCATATAAAACGGTAGTATGAATACAACACATACATACAACCACTATCAACCATGCTGTCTGTGTCACCCGCAAAATTGTAAAATATGATTACAAACATCCACCCCACCAATTTAACATGCTTTGCTTACCTTGAAACAACAACAAGAAAGAAAAAACCAGAAACAAACACAAAAAAACTTGATTCTTGCATTTTAAAATGTGTAAACGGCTGCAAAATTGCATTTTGTATTTGTATATTACCAAACAATTTAAACATAATGCTGCAACCCAGCCAGCCAGTCAGTAAATAAAATACATACATACGTAAGAGAGTCAGAGAGAATGGTGGTGGTGGTGAGCTAAATATAGAGAATGAGTGTAATTTAAGGTGATACTGTATTAAAGAGTTGAGTGTTGAATTTATATGGAGCAATGATTGTAAATATTAAAACACAAAAATTTTGTTTTATTGTTGCTTAACCAAATTTTATACTCGCAAACTATAAAAGAGAGAAAGAGACAATATATATATTTGTGTTTTAATTTTGTTGTTTATTTTTGAGAGTTGTATGAAGTCAAGTAACCTTTTTGTTTTTGTTTTTCTTGCAAAATTGAGGAGAGAGAGAGAATATGTTCTTTTAGCTTTGTAGTTATGTTGTGTGCTCCCTAACCGTTATATGGAGCAATGTAATGTAACACCTATTTGTTGTTGCTAACCTAAGAAGGGTTGTTCTAAAGTCTTGCGTTTTATTTCTAATTAAATTCTTATTGTGGTGTAAATTAATATGTTTATTATTTGTTTTTTTTATTTAATGGATTTTTTTTTTGCAAACTTTTTGAACAACCTTCGTATTGTATTACTTTTGACACTTGTGTAATTCTGGTTTCGTTATTTATTTAATCAATGTGTAGCAACCAACCATCATATCATATGGTTGGTATTGCAATAGTATTTAAACAATCATTTATACGCTCAAGTTTACTTAACACACAGCCCTCGCACTATTGATTATTTATTTTTGGTTTTTTTTTTTCGGGTTTTTGACATTTTCGTAATAAAAATTTCAAATTTTTTTTTTTTGTCTTTTTGATCAACAACAGTATTTGCGAGTGAGAAGTGTGTGTGTATGTGTGTGCGTATATGTGTATGGGAAGGTGATGTATTGATATTTTTGTGTCTATTGGTGGGGGTAAACGAGGTCATATTTGTGAAACATTGCGGCCTGTAGCCCTGCAGCATTAAATATTTTTTTTCTTTTTGTTGAAATATTAAATATTTTGTAACTCTCTTGATATTTTTTAAGTACTTTTTTAAAAAAAAAATAAATTTGAAAAAATAAAAATTGCTTGCCTTAACGAAAATGTACATGAATGAGCAAAAATTTTGTATAAAATGAATAAATTTTTAAATTTAATTCTTTTTTAATTTGTTTTTCATGCTTTTTTTAATTTAATCATCATTAATGTCAGTATGATGATGATTATCGTTTATATTTGAATAGAATGTTTAAGGTCATTGAACACATTGCCAGCAGTAACCCTGACTGTGTTTTTTTTTACGTTTTCGTTATTCATTTTCTTTTTTCTTTAAAGCAAACAAAATATTTTTCTATTTTTGAATTTTGAAAATAGAATAATAACAAATACATTTTTTATTTCTTTATTTATATCCCATGATAATATCTGGATCAAATGATCACAAAAAAAAAAAATCATAATTATAAAATACACCATTTCCCATATCAAAAAAAGGTAAAGAATTTAAATCTACATATTCTGATTGAAACTATTATAGAATTACTATCTCAACTCATTCTTTTGAAAGCCTATAGGTACAATTTGTATGGAGATTTAACTGTTTTAAGGCAATATTTTGTTTTTGATATTAGATCCTATTTCTTCACATTATGAAATTAGTCCATATGGTTCCACAATTAACGTTAAGAAGCTTTATTCTTATAATAACCGGCCAGCTGTGCTTATCAGTTTGACTAAGCAAAAATTGTACTTCACTTATATAACATGATGAAATATTAGCGAAATATTTAGAAAGATTTCGAAATTTTAATTATGAAATTGTTTATTTCCCATATAATTAAGGAAAATTTAATGGAATTGTGTAAATTTCAGAAATTCACAATTTTTTTTTAAATAATTTTGACATTTTCAGAAATTCACAATTTTTTTTTTTTAATAATTTTGACATTTTCAAACATTTAGTAAAAAATTATTGATTGATTACGTCTGTTAGTTCACTTAACAATTGTCAAAAAACAAAAAAAAAGGATAACTTTCAGTGGTTTTTTCATAGCAATTAACAATCAACAACTGGAAAGGACGAAACAGGAATCTATTTACCTAATTCAAGCGCAATGTAATGCATGAGTAGGTGTCATTACCCCGTTTTCGTGGATGTAATGTTTTTGTTTGCATATGATAAAATTGTTTTTTGGTTGCCTTTTTTTTCTTAGGAGTAGGTATTTTCCTTTTTTTAAATAATAATAATAAAAAGATTTCAATATTGTTTGCTTAATTCGAAACTGAAAATATTTTTAAAGGATGTCAACATTTAATTAAAAAAAAAGTTATTAAATAAATATAATAAAAACTGTTTTCGCAACAGGGATTTATTTCTTTTGAATATGTTCTTTAAAATTTATTATGGCAACCCTTTATAATTTAGTCCTGGCAGTTAGTTTTCCATTCATTAATTCTATTAAAATGTAAACAAAATTCTGTATTTTCTCTCCTTTCCTTCTGTTTATGACTTTAACTAACTGTTCTCTATCTCTCTCTCTTGTTATTTGTTTGCCTCTCTTTACTATAAGCAATTTACTCTTGCTTCATTCTTTGAAAGAAAACAAAAACAATAACTAAAGTGGCAAAGAAAAAAACAAAAAAAAATTCAACGAGGTCATCCATCCATCCATTGTAATTGTCTCTCTATTTGTATGTCAATTTAATAAGCTAGTGTGTATGTGTTTGTATGTGGTTTTACTTCTTAAACATCTCTGTTATTATGCTCTTTTTTTTTCCACAAAACTTACTGTTTTTTTTTTTTCGCTTGGTTTCTTATTTTAGTTCATGAAGTTTATAACTTTTAATGCTCTTCTTCAGTTGTTATTGTTGTTGTTGTTTTTTTTTTTTATTATAAATTGTTATTGTATTTTTGTATTGTATTGATATCAGGGTCAGTTCGAGGTTTCATATTGTGTATTTACACTTCTACACATACACACACATGCAGAGGCACTCTTGCACTTATATTTTTTTTTGTAATACTTGTTGAAATTGTATTTTTTAAGCTGTTTGGGTGTTGCTGTTGCTGTTGAAAAAAAAATAAAAAAAAACACAGTTGCTTAGCCGAGTAGTATGAATGTGTTTTAAGTTAATAAACATTAAATATTTAATACCCAGTATTTAATATATTTTTTTTTTCTATATTGAAGTGATCTTGCTGGCAATGAATTTATTACAACATTTTCATACATATGTTGTAGGGGCGTTGTTGTTTTTTTGTAGTTCTCTTGCTCTGTCTCTCTCTCTCACTAGGTTGTTTAATTCATGGTAATTTGTGTGTGTGTAATTCTGTTTTAGCCATTTGATACGAGTGGCACACTAATGTTAGAGGTATTAGAACATGAATGGCAACAACAGCAACAACAACAACAACGATAAAAGTTCAAATTCAATTGCTGCTTGCTGCCTGTGGTAGACGTTGTCTTGTCGTCTTATTGTTGTCGTTGTCGTTGCCGTTGTATTGTAGTTTTGAAGGCATTCTTTTAATACAAAAATTGAGGTCAATAGTTGAATATGTAAGAAGAAAAAGAGTGTCTATTTGTATTCTTATTATCTCTGGAGAATAGAATTGTAAAATATTAAGAAATTTTTTGTATTAAATTTAGTAGTAAAGTGGAGTTACTACCATCTACGAATAATTCTAATTCATTTACTAATTAACTTTTCTTTTTTTTTTTTGTATATTTTTAGTACGAAACTTCAATATGAAAGTTTAGAAGGCTCAATGATACTCGATAATCCAGAGGATGATACACTGTGTGAAAAAATTGGCTGCCCTTTATACACTGCCCCCGAATTGTTGTGCCCAGAACCTACGTACAAGGGTAAACCAGCTGATATGTGGGCCTTAGGCGTTATCCTATACACAATGTTAGTGGGCCAATATCCCTTCTTTGAGAAGGGCAACAGTAATCTGATTACGATAATACGCCAGTGTTTTGTACAACTGCCCGGTCATTTATCACGTTCTGCACGTTGGCTGTTGTTGGCTTTATTGCGAAAGAATATCAACGATCGAGTGCCCATTGAGCATATTTTCCTATCGCCGTGGCTTAAGGAACAGAAACCCTTTCACATGTACATACCAGTGGATGTTAAAATACCCGACGACGATGATAACGCTTTGGCAAATAGTGAAGCCATTAATTGTATGGATATTGTAGAGGAAGATGGTGTACAACCATTGGACTATTCCTGTACAGCATTAAGTCTGAATTGCGATAATGTTTCTTATGCCGAAATGGGTTGACAGCTATGTCGTATGCCCATTTAGCAAACGGCTAAGGAGACATTTTTAATCTGCTCCTAAGCTAAAGAAAGTTTTTTTTTTTATAATTTATTCAAAAAAGACTTTAAAACCTTTTACGGCGCTGGCCGTGCCAAGCAAACAAGGAGTCTTTTTTGGTTTTCTAAAGTAGTAGCCCTTCGCCTAATGCCGTCGTCTAACTGGGAACTCCTTTTTTGTTTGGCTGTCTTCGTTTTTCTACTCTACAGCACACGCATACAGATCGTCGAAATCGTCATCCAACTGAAGGTCCAACCTATGGTATCTTCTTCTTAAACATTTCATCCCATACAATGAGAGAGTGTGAGACTGAGCCTTACATCAACGAGATACAATGGCCCCCGCCCCCCTTGAATGTTTTAAGCAAAGGCGCCGTGTCTCTTAAAAAGAAAATACAATCCTTCCAGAGTATCTCTCCAACCTTTTAGCAAATAGATGTGTTGGTTCTTTTTTTTTTTATTGTATAGTAAGAGAACATAAGTTGTTGAAATTTTATTTTATAATTTGTAGTCAAATATTATTATTTTTATTTTCTTTTTTGTTAATACTCTGTTGCCTTGAATGAATTTTTTTTTTCAAATCAAAACCCCCATTAAAACACAAGAAAAAAATAAAAAAACTAAACAATTGTGAAGTTTTTGCAGCTCTTCCAAGTTATGACTTTGAAAAAATCATGAAAAAAAATGTTGAAGCCTTAAAAAAAAATTGTTTTAAGTTTTGTAATTAAACAAAATGAAATTTCTGTTAAATTATTGCTATATTAAAATTAAAAATTAAAAAAAAAAACTAAGAAAGTTATTAATTTAAAACATTTAAAATTGTAAAAAAAAAATCAAAATACCCCCCACTCCTATCCTGTTTTATATAGAAAAAAAATATGAAAAAAATTATAATTGAATTGAATTTTTTATAATTTAAAAAAATGGAAAACAAAACAAGAAAAAAAATTGAAAAAAAATAGAAAAAATAAAAAATTTACTTGCAAAAAAAATAAATAAAAATATAATTTGATCTCAATCATTAATAATTCAAATTAAATTTTGTTTTTATTAAACGAAAAAAGAAAATCAAAATATTACACGTAAGCTTTGTAAATTACTCAAACTCCTAAAGCAATGCCTAGAACTTGAATTCCTGAACAGAACCCGAAGTCTAGATGTGATCCTTAATTAAAAAAGGAAGGATAAGGAACTGAAAAAAATCAAAATATCACACGTAAGCTTTGTAAATTACTCAAACTCCTAAAGCAACGCTGTTAATAAGGTCTCTATGCCTAGAACTTGAATTCTTGAACAGAACCCGAAGTCTAGATTTGATCCTTAATTAAAAAAGGAAGGATAAGGAACTGGAAAACGTTTATCAATTTAGAAAATTATTTTAAATTAGAAGGTACGGTACATATGCCCTTATTTATCTTACAGTTCAAGGTATTGTTTGCATTATCAGGACCCTTAATATTTTTGCAAAACCCTGATATATGTAAACTAGTGTTTGAAACCAAACGATTGACGTGAGGAATGTTTTTTTATATCCATTAGGTTAGAGGATGCGCACCTGTCAGTCAAGACAAGCACAGTACCCATTTATATCCATTTCTTTAGCATATTTTTTATTCGTAACATGTGGATAGGTCAGAACCCAGATACACTTTTCAAAGAAGGGGATAGTGCCCTGTTTTATGTGCTTAAACCAGTCTCAGTCTAATAACGTTATTGGATTCATGTAAGCTATCAAAAATCCAACATCACTAACTGAACTTGGTTTAAGCATTTTAAAGTTGAAACTAAGCCAACAAGCTGTAAGGGACTCATACATACATAATTGGCCATTACAACCCTTCAGTCAGGATTACGACCTAGCTTCTCACACCACTTATGTTGTGTGCGTTAATTTTTGTACATGAGTGGCGGGACCTACAGTTTAAAGTCGACTCCGAACGACAGATTGTTTTTGAGAAGCTTTTCATGGCAATTTTTATTCTCAGAGCCTTTGCCAGAAATCTGCTGAGAGGAAGTCGCCGAAGAAATATTTTTTCGTCTTGATGTCTGACCTGGGTAAGGGACTCATGCCTGTAAAATCGATGCCTTTTATCATTTCCCCAAAAATTTTTTAATTGTTTATAGGTGTCCAGATCAACTTCTGCATTAACTGTAATGCCGTGATTGAAGTGGGGATCAAACAGTAACGTCTCTGCCACCGTTCCGGCATTTGAGAACTCCCAAGAGCTCTTAAGTACACAGAATTTACTGGCATATCTAGTAAAAGGTGTTTTGGATTAATTACAAGGCCTTCATAGAGTTACACCTAGTCACTATTGCCCATTATAACAGAACCCAAGTGTACTATACTCCCTACTTTTTCAACAACATAAAAAACGGAAAGTTTTCTTATTAAAATGTTGACCTTTCAGTATTTTATTAAACAATAACGACTTTTTAAATTTTAATCGCTTTGTTTTTCCAAAAGTGCAATGGCAACCTTAATAAAAAACGCATGTATGTGCATGTGTTTATTCAAATACCATGAATATGTCAAAAACATTTCTGAAAATCAAGGTCAATCACTCTCTTTGCACTCTTCCCTAATAAAGAGAGCATTCATATTGTCGTCTCCCCACCCCTCCTCACCCAAAAACTATAGACAAATACTGACGCACGCGACTGTTTATTTAATCGCATTACTTCAATGAACTTGAAAATGTAATAAATATCGTCATCGCTATCATTCATAATCTATTGGTCAATGTGCAATATCGTTTCTTATTGAAATCGTATGTATTATGCGAGTGAGTATGAAAGTGTTATTATTATGCAGAGAAGCCGTTATATTATCAGTAAAAAAAACAAAAAAATCATTATCGCAAGGGCAATTCTGTTGTGTTTCGTGTAATAAAATCAAAAATGAAATAAAAGAAAATAAAAAATCATGTGAATTTGAAGCAACAACCAACAGCCCAGCCATTAATTATCGTGTCAAATGCAAAAATTAAAAAAATATTCCACTTTTCTCTAGAAAGAGAAAGAAGAAAATAGAAATTAGAAATTCGTCTAGAATATTGCAGTATGTTTTAGCTAACCACAATTTAAAATTCTAATTATTATTGAATATGCGGTTTGAAGTCAAGTTTAACAAAAAAAAAATGAAAAAATTTTAATTTCAACAAAGTGTGGAGAAAGGCAGTGCGGGGAAAGGGTAAGTAATAAAACTGTATTTAGAAATTGTATGTACACATATAGTGTACGGCAGACATATTGGTTATTTCTTATTCCTTATTTATAAAGGGAGGGAGGGTAAGGTGAGCGGGGGGTACAGTGCTCACATGCTAGCAAACATGTATTCAATTATAGACAGAGTAGTCAACTTTTCAATTACAAAAATCATTAAAATGAAAAAAATCGCTTTTGCATAATAATTTGTAATGAAGTGTTAATATTAAAACAAACATATTTTAAAATAAATTAAATTAAATTATAAAATTTAATTAAAGTAATTAAATTAAATTAAAAAAAATTAATTAAATTACTAATATTAAAACAAACATTTTAAAATTAAAAAATTAAATTTAAAAAACTAAATTAAATTAAAAAATTAAATTAAATTAAATTAAAAAAAATTAATTAAATTACTAATATTAAAACAAACATATTTTAAAATTAATTAAATTAAAAATTAAATTAAATTAAAAAATTTAATTAAATTAAAGAATTTAATTAAATTAAAAAATTTAATTAAATTAAATTAAAAAAATTATTGTCTCAAGACTTTGTTTTTCTTCATTCTGCCTTTAGGCGGCTATACATTTCTAAACATTTTTTTGCACTGAAAGATTCCTGCCCTAACAGAGAACTAAAGGTTCCCCTCATCTCACAGCTGAACGTCAGTAACATGTTTGTATATCTAGAACACGTCAATCTTTTCTCATTGAAGGCTATTTTAAAGTAAAAGATCAGAAACATAGAACACCATCACCTGACTTGTTTGTTTGAAATGGAAATCACAAAAATGATTCCAAAAACACTAAATTGTCTACACTTTAACAAACGTTGTTTGATTTCAAAGTCATATTGCGAAAATTGTCGTTGTCGTCATCTTTGACGACGTCGTCGTTGCTAATCGCCTAATCACAAATACAAATTTCTCACCTTTTGTTTTGCTTCATTATTTCCACACAAACACACACACATTTAATGTTTAAATAAAATTAAGTTTGTTTTTTCTCTTTTTCCCTCTCTCTTGTTCTCATTACTAATTATTGATCTCTTTTTTTATTTTGATTTGTTTGTTGTTTGTGTTTTGCAAAATAAAATGAAATAAAATTTTTTATGAATAGCTTTTGTTGTTGTTGTAGTTGCTGTTGCTGTCAAATTAAATAGACAGTTTTTTTATTTTGTGGTTTATTTTTGTACACATACTAGGTATTTGTCTGTTTATGATATTATCATTGATGGTTGTGTATGTTGTTTAGTTGTTGTTGTTAGTTGTTGTTGTTGTTATTGTTGTTATTGCTGATGCCGATGCTATTGACGATGATGATGATGATGAAATTTTACTTCCGTTTGTATTGAGAAAATGTATTCGGCATTACAATTTTAGAATTTCAAATTTATTTTCCATTTTATAATAAAGCAGCTACAATAACAATTTGCTTGTAAGAAAATTTTATCGATTTTTAAAAATAAAACGTCCAGTTGATGGATATGGTAATATTAGGCGAATTTTTGAATTTTTATTAAATTGAATATTTAAATTTATTTTTATTTTATATTATTTAACATATATATATAATTATAACATATATACTTAGTTCCGCCCAAAATTGATTTTCTATTTATTGTCTAAAACAAGTCACATTATACAAATATTTATTGTAATACGCTGTACCACCTCTTCTGAGTATTTCTTAAAAAGAAAAACGTAAACTGTATGTGTTCTACGGTACGCAAGTCTATCTAATTCAAAATTTAATCGTAATCGGTATGTTATTTAGGCGAAGCATACAAAGAATAACAATAAGAGGTCCGAGTCATGGGTAGCGTTGACGAAGTTGTAGTTGTTGTACTCGCTCCAAATCAAAAACTAATATATACATACATATATAGTTACAAACAATCGAATTAGCCAACTTATAAGTATCTCTTAAAGGGGAAGGGTTGCCACGCCCATTTTTTGGTGAGATTGCCGATATCAACTCTACGAACTTTCCCACCAAACTGCATTCGTCTACGATCATTATATCCCTAAATATTCAATTTTAAAAGTTTGCCACGCCTACTTTTTGTTATATCGAATTTTTTTAACCATTTTAGCCTGATAAGCTTTCGAACAAAAAAAATAATGGTTAAAATCGGTTCCGTAGTTTAAGAGTTATGGTATCATTTGAAGGGGAAAGAGGGATGTCATGCCCATTTTTGATGGGATTGTTGGTATCGACTCTACGAACTTACCCACCAAATTTTATTCGTCTATGATCAATATGTACCTAACAATTCATATTTAAACGATTTGCCACGCCCTATTAATATTTATGGATATGAAATATAGATGTTATCCGATTCTCAGACCTACTCGATATGCACACAGAATTTCATGAAAATTGGTCGATCCATTTCGGAAGAGTTTAACGAGTAACAACGTGGCGCGTGAATTTTATATATTAGAGATAATATAAACAATTGTAAATAGGCCTCTACACCCAGAGCAACAATTATAAAAATAATTAACTTTTTTTGAATTCGAATTACGGGGAATAGCCCTCATAAAAAAAAGGATAAAATAACATTTTATAATGTGAAATACAGTTTTTCCCTTCATATCCAGATTAAAAACGATCAATTGGCGTATACCTAATCAATATTTCCAAATTCCATTGGATTTCATTTATAAGTGCTTTCAAATCTATAAATAGATCCCTACCCTCCTGAATAAACAAATATCGATGCTTTAAGAGATTATCTTTTCAAAAACTAGGTTCGATGGTTCAATTGAAGGCCAATGGAGAAGTTTTTTGTGAATTCTTCTGTTCCCGTAAATAGGCCTAAAATCGTAAAAACAAAATTATTTTCTTAGATTTAAATCATAAGAAAAAAATGGCGGTTCATTTAATTGTATTTCTTGTACTATTTATTATGGTACAGTTATTTTTTAAGATAACGGTTAATTTTGTTACTCCGTAATAAAATAAAAACATGGCTGACGTGACTATTTGTGCAAAAAAGTTTTTGCGCTTTTTGCGTAGTAGAACCCCGTTTGAATTTGTTTTTTTTCGTTTTTTCTTTCACACACACACACACGCAGAACCTTTCACGCACGTACACCATTAGCATGAAATCAGCCAGAACTGGGAAATCAAAGTTAACAGAAATCCATGAGAAATAGGCGAGTGGCATGATAATTTGTTATATAGAGGGGTGTACTAAATTCTTCAGATAAGAATATTTTTATTTACAATTTCATTAAATTTTTTTTTTTTTTTATTTATTTACGGGGTTTCTTTGGTTTGCAAATAATAATTAAGAAAAAAGTACCATGAAAATTCGCCTAAGTACTTAGTGCCTAAAAATTACAAGCCAGTTTTGAAAGTTCTTTTTCAAATTCTGGAATAACCCAAGCTTTTTTTTTACTTAACACTTTGACTGCCGCGGCAATTTACAGAAAACTAGCCCAAAAAACAATAACTTGATTTTTTCACATTAGCGAGTACGAGATAACTCGTAGTTTGGCTCCCTAGAAGGGAACGCAATCTAGAAGTTATCATCTACTTTACATTTAAGGTCTTCCGCCATCCAGAGAGGTATTTGGTGGATTTTTAGGTTAGGTTAGGTAGTGGATTCATTCTAGAGGATGAAATCTCATTTAGGCCAATATTTAGATCCATTGTGATAACAAAATAAATATCTGATCCGGGAATTAAACATCACATAGAGGAAGTCAAATTGAGAACAAATGTTGCTATCGCAGTGATTTTTATGTTGGAGAGCTCAGTCACGTATGGCAAAAGGTTTCAAAAAGTTTAAGATAGTCTTTTACCCATAGTCCTAGTGGAAGTCAGTCGACTTTCGTGCTACCATTGTCGTAAGAAAATTAATATATGATCTGAGAATTAAACATTCCATAACGGAAGCCAAAGTGACTCTAGAATTAATGTTGCTTTCCCAGCTATCGTTACGTTGGAGAGTTCAGTCAAGTACGATAGAAAAAGAAAAGTTAATTAGCTTCACCTTTTCATGGCAATGAAGTGAAAGAGATAGTCTCTTACTGATATCTCTAGCAGAAGTCAATCAACTTTCGTGCTAACAACGACATTGAGCCACTCTTTAAAATGAGGGGCTAATATACAGTTAGGCAATTTGAATTCCAATGTCTGTAACAAGTCGGAGATTAGGAGCTCTGTACCGGCCCTGACCAGTTTATCACCAATGCAAACTCTGACTATCTCTGTGTCCCAGAATCCATATAAGAGTTA
Source organism: Sarcophaga peregrina (assembly GCA_014635995.1). Taxonomy (NCBI): domain Eukaryota; kingdom Metazoa; phylum Arthropoda; class Insecta; order Diptera; family Sarcophagidae; genus Sarcophaga; species Sarcophaga peregrina. Next base: position 6,154,093 of record CM025792.1, on the reverse strand, counting down.
TCTTTGAATGATACGAAATAATTTCCTTGAGAAAGCCTTGGTATTAATGGCAGTCTAAGTAAATTAATTGATTTTCAAAAAAAAAAAATCCACCATTTCCGCAATCATTGCGCCGTTTTCAAAATGTTCTTGACATCCGCCAAGAAAACACTGTCTTTGTCAGCCAGCCTATAAGACAATTTAATATCAAAAGCCTTAATAAAGATACCCCAACTCATCCTATCCTGTGGCTTTGAGTTGTCCGTATAAATATCAAGTTACCCGTTGAGAGTCTGCGGATCTTTAGCCAAGAAATTTTCAATTGGAATTCTAAAATCAAATGTTTTATTCAGAAAATTGTAAGCAATCATCATATAATCGTTCCGGACTAGGATTTAACTTCGTCGAGCCTTACTTTGACCACTACATCGATCTGCATCAATAGAAGGTAAGAGCAGAGTTAATTGAATTTAGTAAATAATGTCTTAGTTGAAGTGGAACAGAATACAGTGGTGATCAGAACAGCTGACTGCCTGTCTAAGCAACAATTTCAATCTCTCATGTCGTAGATTGTTTTACAAATATGCCAAGACTGTACCCGGTGTTCGATTGCCGTGATTAGAAGCCTATTTGCTTCGGGCTCTGAATTTTAGTGAAAATTATAAGTGGCATGCACGCTTATATTCCCGTCCGGATTGCGTATCGAAAGTTGAGGAGACATCTAAGTGTGTCCAGTATTCCTCCCTGATTGGAATTTCGTTTGACACGTGTGCCAGTGTCATCTATACCGGCGTGCCTACATGTTCTGCAGCCACAAGATCTCTCTTCTTCAGTCTCTACATAATTCGCCACGGAGGCCCAATTCTCTCTACTCGTAATCATAACCGGGACAATGTTAGCGGCGTGATCGTTCCAATCATTGACGTCAGTACAGAGCCATAGCTCTGACAGCGTGCACTTACGAAAACAGTGTGTTATTCATCATCAATTACTTCCCCTTCCTCATAAAGACAGTAAGGGGAGGCGGTTATGCCAATTCTGTGCAAATATTTCCTAAAATATCCGTGACCCGATAGCATGTGCGTAACGTAGCAATTTAGCTCTCCAAATTTCCGACCAATCCATGGCTTTATGTCCGGAATAAGTCGCGTCGTACATCTTCCTCTATCTTCATCGTTCCATGGCCGTTGCCATTCTGAAATGGTGTTTTCCCTGAAGTGACTGGTTAAGTGTTGTCCAGCTGATTACGCCTTATAAATCTCCATCCGTTCTGCTGCCAGTAGGTCCGAAGGGATTGGAACTGCTGTAACAAGTAAGCCTGGGGCGGACACTGTACAATATGTCGACGTGATATGGAATGCAGCCGTTCTCTGTACCGATACAAGTGAGTTTGCCCGCTTTTTAACCTCTAGCGTTTCGGGCCAAATTTCGCCCCTGTATATGTTGTGGGTTAGGGTTAAAGAAAGTGATGGAGACCGGTTTTTTTTTTCTTAATTACAGTTTAGGTAGAGCGTAATTAAATATGTAGAACAGATTTCATTTCCGTAAACGTTTTTATTTGCAATTTAAACCAGATCAAAGTAATATTGTAGAATAGAAATGTTAATTGTTTAACAACAAAAGAAACTTTTAAAAACGTACTTAATCATGATCATTATCATCTGGATTATAATGAAACTGGTTCGCTCGTTCGTTCGCTCATTCGTTCGTTCGTTAATTACATTGAAAAATAATTTCAAAAAAGATTTATTTTTTCTCTCAAGCTTTAGTTTTTCTTTCATTTTGAATTTCTGTCTTCATTTGAATGTACGCTTTTGACCCACTTGCATCGAAACTGAGTTAGTGTTATAGAGCAACTAAAAGTTAGCAAGTTAGTGAGTGAGTCAGTGAGTGACCCATTGTTCCACATTCTCAGCTTTAAACCGCATATTTCAACTTTAAACTAAAAAAGGAAAAAACAAAACAAAAACAATTTTAACACAAAAAGCGGGTTAAATTTTTATTTTAAAGCCATTGTTAATGCGTAACGTAGCATTGAAAGCGAGCTTTAAATGTCATGAAAGAGTTTATAGGTCTCTGGGTTATGGACGATGAAGACAAGCCCCCTTTTTTTCTGTCTGTAATGAATTGTTGAAAGAGAATTTAAAATTGTATTTTCTTTTTAATTTTTATTTTTAAACTTTCAAAGCTTTGTAAATAGGCCTCTATTGAAAAAACTAAAACAAAAAAAAACTATTCCTGATATAAACGTAGCGATCTTGTTAATTAAAATTTATTCAAAGTTCCTAGATAACTTATTTCATAGCTATTTTCACTTTATGCCTAGGCTTCTAGACCCAAAACTAGCATGCGGTTGTCCACAGCTACCATTTATACTTATACGACTTGAGTCGGATGTAAATCAGGTGATTATAGCTACCCATAGAACGCCACTTTCTTCGGTACTAAGCCTGCAGAAATGTTGGGCTTGTCTACGTATAAATACAAGGTAGGGCTGTAGTATGTTAGCAGAGTTTTACCTAATTTCCACTTATGCCTCGGTCAAGTGGACCATTGCGCGGAAATTCTTTCGGGACGCCAACCTATCCTGGGTCAATGAGGAGTCCTGCTCCACCGCTAGACTAACCTGGCCCTTGATGGATAAAAGACGTACCAACCAATTACTTGGTCTTGGTCGTGACGTCATCTCGACTACAGTGGCCGTGCTTAAAGGTCATTGCGTCGGGTAGACACACGGAAAGAATGAGGCTCTCTTTTAACGATTTCTACCATGGATACAGGTCCACTGAGGAAGAGGAGACTGTTACCTATTTTCTTTGCCAGTGCCCGTCTCTTGCTAGGTGTAAATAAAGGTTATTTGGCTCCCCATTCCTTGTTAGCTTAACGAAGCTATCATATATTGATATTAAGGATACAGAGCTTCGTTCATCAAACTTTCTGGGTGGTTTTCCAGTTGTGCAGCCTTTGCGCTGACCAACTTCTTCCTTTTCCCTGATTTTGTTGGAACTTGGTCAGTACAGGGACTGCGTTCATCCATGTCATCCCAATGGGCCGCTATACGTGCTCAAGTGAGCTTTGTGGGTGATATAAGAGCTACAACTCCGACCTAACCTAACTTAACCTAATGGCCAATTGTTGAACTGGAATAGCCGAGAATATTGTTCAAATAAGCAGGAGTACAGTACATTTCCCAGTTCAGGCGATTATATAGGCAGTAAAGGCCCTATATTTCCACTCATTATCTGCTATTAAATGGATAAGTTTTACTAATTTGTCACGAAGTGAACAAAAAACATGATCTGGACACTAAATTTTGGTTAAAGGCACGAATTAAATTGTCTGATTCGCGAATTTTTCTGTTTGAGGGGTAGATTGAAAGAGGTTGACCTTCCTCTTCTAATATTTCAAGAAGGCATTCTGTTGATTGAAATTAATTTCCATAGAAGTTGCAGAGATAAAGAGAAATGGCAAGAACAATTGCTTAATTTGGCTGACAACAAAGATTTGGATTTAGGCTGAATGGTGGGAAAGATCTGGAATTTGATGAAGTTAAGTTTCAATTAGTCGTGACTTTACCATAACGCTGTAGTCGTAACATAATCCATAACCGTAAATTTACTATTAGCAGCAATTAGTGCTGCCATTGCTATAAACAGCTGTTTACGTTACTTGCATATAGGTATTTTTCAAAAGTACAAAAGTAAACAAAAAAAATGTGTATACATGTAAGTAAATTCAGCAAACAGCTGTTTATGGTAATGGCAAAAAGACCAAAATTCAATTGGTACATATGGTTATCGTTATGACTATGGCATTATGTTAAGTCACCTATAATCGAAAACAGTGATGTCCATAAAGCTGGTTAAAACAGGCTGATTTATATGGCTATGGTTAAGTCACGACTAATTGAACCTTTAGTTTACGATTACAAAAATCATTACGAAATTGTTCGGGACGGCGTGATAATGATCCTCGCTGACGATTAGTTTAGTATCCCACAAGCATTTAGTTGAGCCTGGAAAATAATATTGAATTAAATAGGCCTCTAAGCGAAATAACAATTCAAAATATAAATAAATCCAATTAAAAACTAATTGAATAATGGAATTCGATAAAAAAAATGCTTAAAACATGTAAAAATTTAAATTGATTTAATTTTCAGAAAGTAAAAAACAAAAGAAAATTATTTTCGTTACAAAAGAATTTGAGTGTGTCGAGTGTGTCTGATGATATAAAATTTTGCGTTAAAAAAATTTGTTTTGCAAAGATCTTTCTCAACCTATTTTTAGTCTATTTTAAATAGAATTTTAATGCATTTGCACACAAGGTGTGTTGTGTATATGCTTTCGTATATTCCGCTTGCAACGTTTAAGAATTTTGGTATTTCATTGGTATTTGGAGCAGGCATACAATGCCTAAGATGCTTAAAAATAAAACTATGGTTGACATAATTGGGAGTTATCAACGTCAATTGTTTAAGAACAAAGTGAATAAGAAGAGAAAGAAAAAAATTATCTTTACATAGCCCGAAAGAAAAGTTCAGGATTATTGAGTTTCAATACATACATACATAATTGGCCATTACAACCCTTCAGTCAGGATTACGACCTAGCTTCTCACACCACTTATGTTGTGTGCGTTAATTTTTATACATAAGTGGCGGGACCTACAGTTTAAAGTCGACTCCGAACGACAGATTTTTGAGAAGCTTTTCATGGCAATTTTTACTCTGAGTCTTTGCCAGAAATCTGCTGAGAGGAAGTCGCCGAAGAAATATTTATCGTTTTGATGTCTGACCTGGGATACGAACCCGGGCCTTTCGTCTAATAAGCCAACACACTTCCTACTAGACCACGGTGACTTTATTGAGTTTCAACATTATGTAAAATAAAATAGCTTCTATTTTTTTTAATTACTTCAATATCTAGTTTAGAACATGGGGAATAAATATGTAAATTTTATTTATTACTAGCTGACCCGGCGAACTTCGTTTCGCCCAAAAATTAAATTTTATATTGCCCAAAACAGGTCACATATTTAGTTATAAACCATAGAATTAGCCGACTTACAGGTATCTCGTAAAGGAAATTTTTGGTGAGGTTGTCGATATCAACTCTACGAAACTACCCACCAAATTGCATTCGTCTATGATCATTATATCCCTAAATATTCAATTTTAAAGGTTTGCCACGCCTATTTTTTGTTATATCGAATTTTTTTTAACCATCTTAGCCTGATAAGCTTTCGAACAAAAAAATAATGGTCAAAATCGGTTCTGTTGTTTAAGAGTTAAAGGTATCACTTGAAGGGGAAAGAGGGTTGTCATACCCATTTTTGGTGGGATTGTCGATATCGACTCGACGAACTTACCCATCAAATTTTATTCGTCTACGATCACTATGTCCCTAAGTATTCAATCTTAACGATTTGTCACGCTGTCTTAACATTTAGGGATATGAGAAATAGTTGTTGTCTGATGCTTAGACTTACGCGATATGCACATAAAATTTCATGAAAATCGGTCTAACCACTTCGGAGGAGCTTAACCCCTAACATCGAGACATGGGAATTTTATACATTAGAAAAATCAACTTTAAATAAAAAATCTTAAAATAAAACTTTTTTTTTGTAAATTACCATGGTTAAGTTAGGTTAGAGGACACGCACCTGTCGGTCAAGACAAGCACAGTACCCGAAGGTCGAAATTGACCCATTGTACATTGTCCTTAGGGGAGGAAGGAAATGGAGGATATAGGAATGTAGGGAAGGCAGAATGCGAAACGGAGGAATGAAAAGAAACAGACACAAAACAAAAGAGGTTGAGAGTGCGACTACACTTATGAAGCTCTAGCACCTTTCAACCAGCCCAAGCCGCTAATGAATCTGTAGAGAGCCTAGATGTCGGCTCTCGACACAGAACTCAAGTTCTCAAAGAAGGCCCTGCCAAGGATCCTCAACCTCAACCTACCAAGGGCTGGGCAGTTGCAGAGGAGATGTTCGACAGTCTCCATCTCCTCCTCATCGCAACATACCCTGCAATAGTCCGGCTGGGATCTGTTCCAGATTCCCGGCAGCGACCTAATCTCGCAGTGCCCCGTAATAAAACCGACAACCAATCTTAAGCTGGCCTTAACCAAGCCCAGCAACCACTCTGTCCTCCTGCCGTCCACAGCAGGCCATAGACGCCTAGAAACAGAACAACCCGATCCGTTCCCCCAACGCCTCTGCTCTTCCCTCCTGACCCATCCATCGATGGGGCCATAGAGGTGGCAGACTGGGGGGGTCAGGACCAACTCTGGCTTCTCTTCAGTTGTCGAATAAATTACCATAAATCATACAATTTTAACTCACCTTCATGTAAAAATTAATTTTAAATCTTAATTTTTATATTTTAAATTCAAATTTCGTCTGAAATTTATTTCCATACCAAAAACGCTTTTTTCCCATTTGCAGTTTATTTATTAACCATCTGGCATCACTTTGTTTACATGCAATTGCCGCCAAATACAACCCTGTTAAAACTTGTGCCTAAACAAGATGAGACATGCAGTTATTAGAATTAAATACGGATTGTTTATTAAAAATCTTTAGTTTCTGTAGTGAAGATGATTTGATAAATTTGTGCCGGGCCCATTGGGTGCTCAATGAAGTGATTGAAAATAATATATTTTATCAACAAACGCTGGATCTATTGATGTGTGGCCATCGTAATCGGCCAAATATTCTAGAACGGTAAGTGAAATTTTCAACTCCTGGCACGTACCCTCATATGTCCAATGAAAGTATTTAAAATATTCCCATTATTCTTTACAAAACTAGCACACAAACCCACCTTTCCTATGTCCAGCGTTTGAAAATTGGTCGCAATTGGTTAAATGGCTGTTATCGTGAGCAACAGTATTTCCATCGTTCCAAAATGTTCGCCACCAAATTACAATTGGACAGAGACTGGCTATATCTGTCCTATGGCTGTTATCTAAGCCAACATAAACGTTTACAAGTCGAACCTTTGCAAAGACGTTTTCATCGAGAATTTTCCAGTCGCAACAAGTCTGATATTGCCGATTTCGTTAAGAAGTCAAACAGTATATTTGCCGGCCACATAACTGGTTACTGTTTCATTTATGAAGACGACACTTATGTTACGGAACAACAATTGCATCGTCCCAAGGAATATTTAAGATGTTTAGACTTTGCTGGGCAAATGTATGCCACCAGTACAGATGTAGTGGGTAAATTGTGGCGTCGTGAAGAGGAAATGGGCCTAGTTAATTTAGATTTGGCCAAAGTGTTGAGAGAATCGTATAAGACTATGCGTTTTAATCAGTCCGGTGATCGTTTATATGGCGGTTTATACACCTCTACCTCAAGGCGTGCCTTAAGGGAGATAAACTTGGAACGGTATGTGTTTAATTTATTTTTTTTCCACATTACGTACTCCATATATTTTATCATTCATAAAAATATTGCATTACTACATACATACATAGTACATACACTTCTGTTGGCAATAAGTACTCCTTTCAATTCTTTTTATCTTGAAGAAATATTACAAACATTCAAACATAAAATTAAACATTAAGTTTAAACTCGCAGTCTGTCTATATTATGACTTAATCTTGTGTAGAATTTTTATTTCGAAGTAAAATATTAATAACCCCAACCGCAAATTTTGTAAATAATGAAGTTATTAAAGATTAAGGCTGTGGTTTTTGCTCTGGAGTTACGGTGCTTACTGGCTAGATAGTCAAACTGGCTAAAAATTTTATAAAATTCCTTTCGGATCTTCTGAAACGGTACGGTTGATCCTGTGTATGATCATGTTTGTACCATTGAGTCTGCAGATAATCTGGCAAGGAAAGTTACGAACCTGGTGATGCTTTCATTTAGACCGTCTCTGGGATTTTTCTTCAGAAAGACCGACAGGGTAATCGAACTGAGAGTGAATGACAAATCTCCAAGCGACTGTAGCCCGTGTTCAACAGTTCTCGAACAAAATGGGTCCTAAATATGTAGAGGGAATCTATTACGAACTTATTAGTTTTCAGAAATATGATTGTCCCTTCTTTCTGCAGGATTTTTCATAATGTTGGAGAACGAGAGCGTACAGAGACTTAGAATCATGATGTTTGGCTTATGCAGTTAGCCTCTGCCTGGATTTGTATTAAATGCACTGGTGGAATCTCTACTTCCCACAAGTTCAAATCCTCTAGTGTTCCCTTGAACCATTCTATATTCTTGTCTGTTTAGTTTGAATCACATTTCTGAAGGTATCCGGAATGTACCGTTTAAGTGATGGTGTTTCATTACCTAACTTGAAATATAAACTTCTGGAAGTCTTTCACATCAAGAAGTTTCGGAAAATGAAAGCCAGCCTCAATTAATCAGTGCAGGAATTAAAATTCTACTATTCGTAATAGATAAACAAACGATTTGTTTTCATTAAATCTTATCTGAATGTCCACATTTTAATAATAAATTCAAATACTACCTAAGTAATGGCTGATCCTTCTCCCCTTGACGGTTGTAGGTGGGGTTTTGCTTTGTAGATAGATAGGAACAAAGAACTTCGTTGGACACATAAGGTTCATAGTGATATTACAGTTTTCTATTTTTCCTAGGAATTATTCGGAGCTTCTCATAAAGAAACTCAGACTATTAATGATGATGCCTCCTTACACCACACATCTTTCTCTGATATTGTGTACCCAGTGAGTGAAGAATAGTTTTCTTCTATTCTTCATCTCCACAGCCTCTGCACAAATCATAAGGCAAGTACACAAGACAAATGTGTTCCGTATGTGTGGCCATTATGGAATGTCTAGTAATAGGGTTAGGTTAGTGGACGTGTACTTGTCAAATGAGAGAAGTACAATATCCGGAGGTCAAGTTGACCCACTATACAAAACACCCTTAACATAAGGGGATTATAGAGGGGATAGGACAAAGGAGAGGAACATAGCCTTAGGTATAATATAGTCGGTGGCTTTTTCTTTTAGGTCTTTAAAAAGATATTCCCAAAGTAGCCGTTGCCCATATGATCTGTTTTTTTTCTAATAGTAAGCCTTAGAAATCTTGTTAGTCAAGCATTCTAAACTTTGCCGATGTACAATTATCCCCGTTCTGTTATTTAACAATCGTGTTAGATACCGCGTTTATAGCTTAGTGGATCTCTGGTTGAGGTCAACCAAGATAGCTTAATTTCTGCAGCTACCAACCACCTAATGTACGCTTGCTTATCCATCATTTTATTATATTCCTACCACATACTAATCCATACCTATCTCCCTCCCCTATTCTTTGAAGTTTAAGCAAACTTTTCTTGTTCCCTCTTTCAAACTTTCTATGCGGTTATGCCCCTATCCGAAGCTTCCAACGTTGACAGAATCCATAACTGCTTTGTCAATTATAAAGCCGCATGTCTTTAAAGTGTTTCCCAAAGTAGAAAATTCATTTCGATTGTTCTGTCCTATCTGGCCAGTTCGTTCTTCTTTCTTGTAGTAAGAGTTTGAAATCTGGATAGTCAAGCATTCCAAACTGTTGTCGAGGTCAATTATCTCCGCTCTGTGATTTATTTATCGGGTTCAGTAGTCCTTCGTTTTTAGCTCAGTGGACCTTTGGTTGAGATCAACTAAGTACATGCAGCTTAATTTCTTAGCTGCTAACCAATTGATGTACGCTTGCTTATTAATCATTTTATTCCCTTCCTGTCTTACACTAATAAATACCTATCCTCCCCCCCCCCACGTTCGAATACATTCCATTTCATTGCGAAAATTTCCGTTTTCATGTTTTCATTTCTATTTTAATTTTTTGGCTTCTGTTTTCACACATTTTCATTGCACTTGCAACTCATAGCTACTACTCATCAACTTTAGAAACGCTACCAACTGTATTCCATTTGTATTCTCCTTATCTTTTTAGTGGCTACGAACAAGGTGCTTAACTCTGAAACCCTATCGATTTACGATCTCAAACTCAAGGATGACCATATCCTATTCACTGCCAACTTCGATACCAGTTTTCGTCTTTACGATCGTCGTACCGATTGTGATGAATTCATTTGGGAAGATCCATTCGATTCATCATTCTTTTGTCTGGATTATGATGGCCTATATGCAGTATTATGCGGTGCCAAATATTATAGTCGCGTTAACCTCTACGATATACGAGTGCCGGGCAAACATATGCAATTGTATTTTCCACAATTGCATAAGAGACGTAGGGGGGGAGGTGTTGGTGAATTTGTATCTTCGCCTGTACATAGTTTGGTCTGTGATAGTCGTTATTTGTTTCTGGCCACTGATCATAATGTCCACGTTCTAGATTTTAAAGTTGATTGTGCTTTAAGCAGAGACTATCGTGATGTAGGACCAAATATTAAAATAAATAATTGGCGTTGATTTATTTTATTTAGTTTTATACGTAGTAGAATAGAGTTTAAGATGAATTTTATAATGAATTTCTGTTTTCTTGTGTTGTGTAAGCATAAATTAATTTTAATGATTTTGTTGTTGTAAGGAAAGAATTCAATTTTATTTCTTTATTTTGTTTTTGTTTTTCTTCTTCTCTATACATTTAATAAGTATAAAAAAAAAATAAAATTTAAACTTAAAAACAAAGAAAAAAGGAAAACTAAAGTGATATAGAAGGGGAGAGACCCGCTTAAAACAGAATTTAAATTTGTTAACTCATAAAACAAAAAGAACAAAATATGTAATAACTAATAAAAATAATAGAAATTTTTTGGTTTTAAATTAAATGCTTAAGTTTCTTTATTTTTTTATGTCTTTTTACTCCTTTCTCTATACAAATTAAAATAAGAAAAACGAAAAATGAAAATTTGTGCCTATAAACCTTTTCCTAAATACACTGTCTGTGGGTGTATAAGTATATACATCGTGTACATACTTATTTATATTATATAATTAATATATACATACATTACAATGCTTATTTTGTCCGTCCGTTTTGCGGAATCCGTCCGTTTTGGAGAAATTTCTAATTGGAATTCTAAATTCCAATGTTTTGTTCAGAAAATTGTAAGCAATCATCATATAATCGGGCCGGACTAGGATTTAGCTTCGTTGAGCCTTACTGTGACCACTACATCGGTCTGCTTCAATAGCAGAGTCAATGGAGTTTAATAAATTATGCCTTAGTTGGAGTGGAACAGAATACATTGGTGATCAGGACACCTGCCTGCCTGTCTAAGCAACAATTTCAATCTCTCATGTCGTAGATTGTTCTACCATTTCCGTCGATAATAAGCGTGAAAGAGGGGTAACTACAGTTGGGTTGAATGCTGTACGCGTACGGTGTTAGTCTTGGTCTATTTTTTTAAGGGACATTTTCGTAGTACTTGATTCACAAGAGCTTTAAATTGTAGAATCATCAACAGCAGACTAAAATACTGGATTAAAATCATAATGGGTTGAATGCCTTTAGACGCATGTTGGCCGGGCTTTATAAAAGTTGTTGAAAAACTAATAACGAAAATATCTTAACTATTTGTAAAGGAAATGTTTCTCATTTCTCCTGTAAGTCTCCTCTGAACTTAATTTATTAACTCTATATGATTGAATCCAATTCGTTGACTGTATTCGATCGTAGTTTCTACATTAAGTAGAGCTTATTCTTATTATCGAAGAAAATGGCTTTCTATCGAATAGTATAAATGGTAGCTGTGGACAGCCCGCATGCTACTCTTGAGCCTAGAAGCATAACTAAACGTTCTTTCTCTCTCTCTCTTACAATTTGCATATGCTGTCTGTTGATTTATTGATCTGACTGTTTTGCCTAATGCAGTTGTTGTTGTTGTCCTTGCATTTCTTATTGGACAGTATAATTGCTGTTACACTTCCTTTCCGAGTAGAGGCCAAGATGTGTCATAGGCTGACTCTTCTTCATTACAGTATAATCTGCAGAAAACGGGAGTGCTTGAGTCCCACAATGTAGTCAATATCTTCAAAGAGCTATGCCTGACCAGAAATGATATTAAGATGTTAAGGTTTAGTGACAAACTAGGCTATAATAGTCCGAAAATTTTTCAATCTTTCCTTTTTTTTTTTCATTGTACGTCCACTTTCTACAGGGTACTTTGGTCAATCAGCCCGACGAAGTATGGGTCTTAGAGACCCATAAATGCTCATTACGTTCTCATATACTGCAGTATGCGTAGATGAAGAGTCTGGAGTCTTTCCTTCCGTATGATTGCCTTATCGATCTACTTTAGTAAGTGTCGCAGAGAAAATCTAACCAAGGGATTCACTCGTTTTGTGGCAGTCGCCGCATCTTACATTGATAGCGCATCTGCCTCCACATGAATCCACAAATCCCAGTGCTCCGAAGCTCAATAAAAGACCTGAAAGGACCTTTCTGCATAGTGGAACCAGGTCCGAACTAACATGGTCCCAAAGCCTTGGTAATTGCAAATATCTCAGCATTGCATTTGAAAGCGTTTTGTTTTCTATTTAAAATTTCATGTTAAATATTAAATGTTTTAATTTGAAACCTTTAAGGACATTGTGTCCTTTTTCTAGAAGAGTGTTTTTTCTGATAAATGGTTGCATTTGGCATCCTTTTAAACAACAACAAGTGTTAACAACAAACAATATTTAAAAATATTTATGTTTGATCAAACAAATCGATCACTCTTTCCCTATTTTCACTCAACATGTTGTAAACAAAAGAAAATTACTCACTCAAACTTACACTAAAAATAAACGCTAAAAATAAAAAACTTTTTTTCCAAAAACTAAAAAATTCAAATAAATATTTTATTAACAAAGAAAATTTTGAATAAATAAATTAAAAATTTTAATTATTTTTAAATAATTATCACAGTTTTATTGTTAATTTTATGTTTTTATTATTTATTTATTTCATTACAAGCAAACAACTCTGCTTTAAAACTAAGGATATGGTAACCTTATTTCTTTGCAACTCTTTTAGTTAAAACTCAACTCACTTGAGTGTTTAATGTTCTCTGTTTTTGATGCTCAAATTCAGTTGTAATTTGGTTGTTGAGCAGTAAATGTTGTGTTGTGCGGAAGAATTATTTTAAATTGATAGTGCTGTGCGTTTCATTGTGTCTTTTTGTTTGTGTGCGTGTTTTTTTTTGCATAAATATATAGTAAATCCTTGTTGTTGTTCATATTTTCTTCTGATTCTCCATTATAACAAGAATCCGTTATTATTTAATTACGCAGTAGTAAGAATAAAATGAAATAATTTTCAAATGAAATACAAAATTAAACACGGGAAATAATAATGAAAATAGTTTGAAAAAAAAAAAAAAATTACCAAGCCACCAGCTAAATAACAAAACAAAATGCACCAAATTTTCTTTCTTTTTTTTTTCTTTTTGTCCAACAAGATAAAAGGGAAGTGTGTGTTTAGTTTAAAAGTAAAAAAAGATCAGTAAAACAACCTTAATTTTAAATATTAAAAAATTAGTTTAAATGAAAAATAATTGAAAATTTTAAAGTTTTTAACTACAAAAAAAAAAAAGAGAAAAACAACGAACGCATCAAAAGTTATAAAAAAAATTTTACAACTGCTTTGGCAGCATAGGCATGCACAATCATGTTTAATTTATACGGTATTTCTCTCGGTCACTATCTTATTCGTACGATTGAGTTCATACAAAAAAAAAAAACGCAAACAACAACAAAAAGCTGTAAAAATTGGTTATTGTTTATGTTTTGTTTTTTTTCGTTGCGCCGGCTGCTGCTGCTATTATTCTTTTGACTTACTATATGTAATGTTTATTGTTGTTTTTGACCTAAAAAAGTAATATGCAATAGCAACAACAGCCACCAAATCAAAACAATATAAGAAGACAAGAAATTTTAAAAAGAAAACAAAAACAATACCAAGTGTTGTATTTTGAATAAGATAAACGAAATAAAAACAACAACAAAAAAAAGCTTGAAAATTATAAAAACAAAATAAAATATTCTGTGCCTGTTTGGTTGTGTGTGTGTGTGTGTGTTTTAAGTAGAGAGTAAATGAATGTATTAAAAGCACTGTTGCAGTGCAATGATAATAAATGTAAACAAATATTAAAAACCATATAACCATGTCATTTCTATATTGTTCTTGTCTCTGTTTGACAATAATAACGGTTTTATTTTGTTTTGTTTGAAGGTATACAGCAAAATTGTATTCACATTAAAATTTTAAGAAAAAGCGTTTAAAATTTAAACAAAGTTTTCCATTATTTTTGGCGGCTATGGCAGGAAATTTGGTTAAGTGGTGTCAACAAAAAATACTCGGTGGTTATAAACTATTCTCTGGTAAGTTTCTCTTTTTTTATTTTTGTTTTTATTATTTTCTTTTGTTTTGTTTTGTTTACTTTAATTAAAGGTTAAATGTTTACAAAACGTAAACAAGAACTTTTAAAAACTTTGGATTGCGCCACATAGATTTTTATTTCTGGACTTTAGCTTTTCCTTGATATCATGTAGGTGGTGGTGTGCTGTTAGAGAAGTACAGCGTATTGAAGAAGATACATTTATACTCTACAGAAATGTACAGATTATGGTATTAGGTATCTCTGCTTACTCACCCGATGATCCCATAGGGTCAATAGATTACAGTATCGCGTTTTCAGGAATATCGGCAACATAGACTAATGCCATTCAGTTCAAATAGACTCTATACAGCTGCGAACCACTCTTGACTGACACCAGATTGTTCCTAGCGTCTTCAAAGCCGGTTGACTATCAAAAAAAAAAAAAAAAAATAGAATACAATGTCAGCCATCTCCCTAGAACCTTTAAACTATGAAAAACCTCCTCCCGAAAAACGCTACTGTTGGCATTCAACCCTTAATGAGAATGTTGAACTGAAGCTTTATTATGGCTTGAATGACAACTGCAGCGTTTTTCGGGCGTAGGTTTTTCATATTTTGAAGGCTCTCGAGACGACGGCTGAACTTGTATTTGATTTTTCTGATAGTCAACCGGTTCTCAGGACCATAGGAATAATCTGGTGTAAGACAAGAGTGGTTTGCAGATGTAGAGCCTCTTTTTAAGCTGGATTTCATTGATGCAGACATTTTCAGAGAACAAGATAATCCATTAACCCTATGGACTTATCGGGAATCAGCAGAGGTAGCTGGCACGGAGACTTTGGCAGAACCAGCTTGCTGTTGACGCTCAACATGGCCACCGTGAGACAGATAATAAGGGTACCTTATAGGAATTGTATTGCCAAAACGATGAGAGGAATGTGAAGATAGAAAAAGCTGGAAACGATAAGGCAGCTGTTCTGTGACTGTCCAACTTCTAAATACCTCGGAGAGGAAATCTCTTTAAGGGTTTAAACGTTCTCTGTCTAGAGTCCATATTTTAAGGGAGTTTTTTTGTGTTTAGATTTCAAAGAAAATTCATTCGTTTCTTTCGGATCTCCAAAGACTTATTAAGGTGGGTTTATTCCTCTTTGTGTATTCCTCTTTCCTTAGTTAATTCATTGTTCTGTATTTTATTTTTTGTTTATTTTTATTGTTTTATTATTTTTTACTTTCATTCTCTTTATCCTAGCCTATCTAATATCTTCAATTTTTTCCTTTCTTTTTTCTAGGGCGTCAGACATCAGTGGGTTCTACTATCACCCAGAACAGCATGCATAATAAGTGACCTCAACGTACGTAGATCTCTTATGATCACTATGCTGCCAAATATAATGCATAACTGCTCTAATTTTTAAAATGCAACAGCAACAGCAATCATATCGGCACGGTAATGTCTGTAACAGGCAATCTGGTGCCACTTGTGCCTTGATTGTAAATCCGGGCACTCTTAGTAACTGCATGTCCATGTGTTAGTTAAAGCTGCAAACGCGGATGTTGCTGGATCTATTGATGTGTGGCCATTGTAATTGGCCAAACATTCTAGAACGGTAAGTAGAATTTTTAACTTCTGCACGTACGCTTATATGTACAATGAAAGTATTTAAAATATTCCCATTATTCTTTACAAAACTAGCATACAAACCCACCTTTCTTATGCCCAGCATTTAAAAATTGATCGCAATTCGTTAAATGGCTGTTATCGTGAACAACAATATTTCCATCGTACTAAAATGACTGCCACCAAATTACAATTAGACAACATAAACGTTTATACACCTCTACCTCAAGGCGTGCCTTAAGTGAGATAAATTTTGAATGGTAAGTGTTTAATTTATTTTTTTCACATTACATACTCTATACATTTTATCATTCATAAAAATATTTCATTACTACACACATACATAGTACATACACTTCAGTTGGCAATTAGTACTCCTTTTAATTCTTCTTATCTTGAAGAAATATTGCAAAAATTCAAAAATTAATTTTAAAGCCACAGTCTGTATCATGACTTAATCTTGTTATAGAATTTTAAGCAGAAATTTATTTCGAAATTGAATGTTTATAACCGCAACCGCAAATAATGAAATTATTAAAGCTTAAGACTTAGGTTTTTACTCTGCAGTTACGGGGCTTTCTGTCTAGATAGTCAAACTGGCTAGAAATTGTATAAAAATCCTTTCGGGTCTCCTGAATCGGTACGGGTGATCCTGTGTTCCGAAGCATGGTAATGTTTGCAACATTGAGACTGCAGATAATCTGGCAGGGAAAGTTACGAACCTGGTGATGCTTTCATTTAGACCCTCCCTGGGATTTTTCTTCCGGAAGATCGATGAGATAATCGAACGGAGGATGAACGATAAATCTACAGGCGATTGTGGCCCGTGTTGAACAGTTCTAGAACAGAATAGGTCCTAAGTAAGCAGAGGGAATCTATTACGAACTTAATAGGTTTCAGGACTTTAGCTACCCCTTCTTTCTGCAGGATTTTTCGTAATGTTGGAGAACCAGAGCGTACAGAGGTATAGAATCATGATGGCCTGAATTTCTTCAATGAACTTATAAAGTTAGCCTCTATCTGTATTTGCTGGATCTCTGTTTTTTCTCCTTTCAATTCCCTCTTTCCTTCTCTTCTAGATCCCCTAGAATTTCCTTGAACTATTCGATATTTTTGCTACTTTAGTTTGAAGCACATTTCTGAAGTTATCTACAATGGACCGTTTTAAGTGAAGTTGTTTCATTACCTTACTTAAAATATAAACTTCTGGAAGTCTTTCAGATCACGAACTTTCGGGAAAAGAAAAGCTAGACTCAATTACTCATTGCAGGAATTAAATTCAACAATTTGTAATAAATGTCCACATTTTAAAAATAAATCTAAATACTACCTAAGTAATGGTGGATCCCTATGCCCACGATGTTTTTGTTGGACTTTCAACGCTTTCATTGCATCTTACGTTTACCAATTGGCGGTTGGTTATAAAAACTATACACGTAACACAGTCCTCCTATGAATCCGCTCATGCAATTTCGGTTAGTAGGTTGATAGAGGTGGCTTGCTTACTCAAAAGAACTTTGTTGGCCACATAAGTTTTATTGTGATATCATAGTTTTCTATTTTCCCTAGTCTCCGAACTATTCGGAGTGCCTTATGAAACAACTCAGACAATGGCTTACAGCTTGTTAAGATCATCTATTTAATATACAACACCGCACAACCTTCTCTGATATTGTGGTAGACATGTATCCAGAAGAATAGTTTCCTTTTATTCCTCATCTCCAAAGCCTCTGCATAAGTCATAAGGCAAATGCACTTCGTATGTGTGTCCATTATTGAATATCTAGTAATAACGCCTAAAACCAAATCAAATTTATTGTGCTTCTTTAAAGCTTAAGCAAACTTTTCGTGTGCCCTCTATCCAATTTTCAATAGATTTTCTATGCCGTTCTGGCCCTATCCGAAGCTTCCCATCCAATGTTGACAGAATCCATAACTGCATTAACAATTATAAAGTCGTCGCAGATCTTTAAAGAGATTCTCAAAATAGAAAATTCATTGGAGATTTCGATCGTTGTGTCTCAACTGGCCAGTTTGTTCTTCCTTCTTGTAATAGGAGTTTGAAATCTGGATTGTCGAGGACAATTATCTCCGCTCTGTTATTTATTGATCGAGTTTAGTCCTTCGTTTTTAGCTCAGCTGGACCTTTGGTTGAGGTCAACCACGAATAGCGTAATTTCTGCAGCTACCAACCACCTAATGCACGCTTGCTTATTCATTATTTTACTATATTCCTACCACATACTATTCCATACCTATCTCTCCTATTCTTTGAAGTTTAAGCAAACCTTTCATTCCAATTTTCAATAGAATTTCTATGCCGTTCTGCCCCTATCCGAAGCTTCCCTATCCAACGTTGACGGAATCTATAACTGCAGATGTTTAAAGAGATTCCCGAAGTAGAAAATTCATTTACTTCTACAGTTACACGGAATATCGTTCTTCTTTCTTGTGGTTGGAGTTTGAAATCTGGATAGTCAAACATTCTAAACTGTTGTCGAGGATAATTATCTCCGCTCTGTTATTTATTTATCGGGTTAAGTAGTCCTTCGTTTTTAGCTCAGTGACCTTTGGTTGAGATCAATTAAGATACCTTAATTTCTTCAGCTGTTGTGTATTAATCATTTTATTGTATTCCTACCATATATTAATACAAACCTAACCTCCCCCCTATATTCGAATACATTCCATTTCATTGCGAAAATTTCCGTTTGCATGTTTTCATTTCTTTTTTAATTTCCCTCCTTCTGTTTTCACACACTTTCATTGCACTTGCAACTCATACTACACCCAATTCACATCAACTTTAAAAACCTTACCAACTGTATTCCATTTGTATTCTCTTTACCTTTTTAGTGGCTACGAACAGGTGCTTAACTTTGAAACCCTATCGATTTACGATCTCAAACTCAAGGATGACCATATCCTATTCACAGCCAACTTCGATATCACTTTTCGTCTTTACGATCGTCGTACCGATTGTGATCAATTCATTTGGGAAGATCCATTCGATTCATCATTCTTTTGTCTGGATTATGATGGCCTATATGCAGTATTATGCGGTGCCAAATATTATAGTCGCGTTAACCTCTAAGATATACGAGTGCCGGGCAAACATATGCAATTGTATTTTCCACAATTGCATAAGAGACGTAGGGGAGGAGGTGTTGGTGAATTTGTATCTTCGCCTGTACATAGTTTGGTCTGTGATTGTCGTTATTTGTTTCTGGCCACTGATCATAATGTTCACGTTCTAGATTTTAAAGTTGATTTTAAAGCTTTAAGCAGAGACTATCGTGATGTAGGACCAAATATTAAAATAAATAATTGGCGTTGATTTATTTTACTTAGTTTTAGAAAATAGAAATAGATTTTAAGATGAATTTCTGTTTTCTTGTGTTGTGAAAGCATAAATAAATTTTGATGATTTTGTTGTATTTTGTTTTTGTTTTTCTTCTTCTCTCTATACATTTAATAAGTATAAAAAAAAATTTAAACTTAAAAACAAAGAAAAAAAAAGGAAACTAAAGTGATATACAGTGAAAATGGCCCACCATGAAATTAATCAGTATTTGGTTAATATTTATTAAAAAGGGAAGAAAATAAAGTTTATTTGGTATTCAATATAAGGAACTAAAAAATTCTTTTAATTTCATTATTAATTCATTAGTTTTCTACATCAGCAAAAAACAATAACTGTTCAAATTTATCTCACAATTTATGAATTGAATGGAAGAATTGCTCGAAAAAAAAAACCTTTCGTGAGCCTAAAGAATAAAAAAAACTAAGACTGGATTTCGAACATAACTTTTTGATGAAGGATATTTCATTTTGGCAAAAGGTTGTTGTTCGTCGATGAATTGAAATTTAATATTTTTGGAGCGGACCAACGAAGAGTTGTATCCCAAGCACTTGTGATCCACAGTAAAACATGGTGGTGGCCACGTTATGGCCTGGCGTGCTTGTTCTACGGCTGGAGTTTTAAATTTGCACTTTGTGAAGGGAAACATGGACAAATTCCGGTATTTGTTAATTTTAAAAAATAACCTAAAGGACACCTTCCACTACTATCAGGACAACGATTCGAAACATACCGCTAGAGTAGTCAAAGAATGGTTGATGTATAACTGCCCAAAGGTTATTAAAACTCTACCACAATCACCAGATGTGAATATAATCGAAATTTGTGGCATAAGCTAAAGTTAGCAGTGGGAAAACACCAAATATCGAATGTGAACGACCTCAAGGCGGCTTTACAAGAGGAATGGGAAAAAATTTCCCAAGCTCTCATTCCTAATCGTTTAAAATCGGTAATAAGTCAAAAAGGCTTTCTTACAAAATATTAAAAATAAAAAAAAACCCTATTTCTTTAATAATAATAATATACTGGGCCATTTTGTCATTATGAGATAAATTTGAACTGTTTTTGTTTGTTGCTGATGTAAAAAATCAATGAATTATTAATGATATTAATAGAATTTTTTAGTTCCTTATATTGAATACCAAATAAACTTTATTTTTAAAAAAATATTAACCAAATACCAGAGTTGGGGGTAGTGCACTAAGGTTTCCACTAAATCCCACTATAGTGACGAAATTTTGATTTTCCACTATTTTTCATCACTATAATGGTAGTGAAACATATTTTAACTACCACTAAAAAAAATAGTGGTGGTGAAACATATTTTAACTACCACTAAAGAAATTAGTGGTAGTGAAAATTTTTCCACTACCACTAACCATTAGTGGTAGTGAAAATTTTACACTACAATAAAATAGTGCACTTTTATAACAGTCACTACATGAATGCTTAAATTATATTATATGCACTGAAATCTCAAAAAATAGTGTTTATAAAGTTATAAAATTAAAATAACACGTTTTTTTTATGTAATTTATATTAGGACCTATAATACAAATAGATCCAGACACTAATTTACATTGCCTTAAAAAAAATAACATAATTAGACAAATGTTTTTCAAATTCAATGTCCCACTGCCAATTTTCTTATCTAGTAGAGGAGCTCTTCATTTAGTGGAATGGTAGACGCTCCTCGCAGAAATAAATTAAGTGACTCTAATTTTGAAATATTAGTTTTGTTGAAGGCAAATAATTGCTAAGGTTTTCATGTACCAACATGTATTTAATTTGATTTATTATATTGATGAAACTTCCTTATTTGTTCACATTACTATTTTCTTATGTTTTTTAATTTTTTTACTACTTTAATATAATAAAAAAAAATAATAAAAATAAAAAAGTATAACACAATTCAATATAATGATATGTAATTGAGTCCCATTAACATTAGTGAATGATTCTATTTTTCCACTATCCTGTTAGTGGAGAAAAATAATTTGCACTAAGCTGTACAAAAAGGCTTTTCACTATCACTAAATTAATTTTAGTGAAAAACTTTCTTGTACCACTACCACTATTGCTTAGTGAGGCTGTTATTTTTCAGCTCACCACTAAATAGCTATTAGTGATAGTGAAAAATTTTACACTATCACTAACATTTAGTAGAAACTGCAAATTTAGTGCACTACCCCCAACTCTGCCAAATACTAATTAATTTCATGGTGGGCCATTTTCACTGTGATTCACTGTAGAAGAGGAGAGACCTGCTTAAAACAGAATTTTAAGAGAAAACAAAAAGAAAGAACAAAAACTAATAATAAAAATAATACAAATTTTTATATTTGATTAAGTGCTTAAGTTTTTTATTTATTTATTTATTTTTTTTTATTTCTTTTTAATTTTTATTTCTTTTTACTCCTTTCTCTATACAAATTAAAATTAGAAAAACGAAAAATGAAAATTTGTGCCTGTAAACCTTTTTCTAAATACACTATGTGTGTGTGTGTGTGTGTGGGTGTATAAGTATGTAAATTGTGTTACATATTCATTTATATTTATAATTAATATATACATACATTACAATGCTTATTTTGTCTGTCCGTCCGTCTGTCTGTCCTCTTGCAAAAAACAAAACAAAACCTAATGAAAACAATACAAACAAAGTATGAAGGATTTGAATGGGGTTTAAAATTTTTGCTTGAATAAATATTTTACTCTATCTAATAATATAGTATATAGTGCGTAATATAAAGATTAATAAAAAAAAAAATTTTTAAAAAATTCACGAGGAGAAACAACCATTATTTGTTGCCTTTTTTACGTTTTTTTTTTTAATCTTCTTAAAAAATTGTACACATACTACAACACAACAGCCTAAAAACCAATTCAAGGGAACAGCAAACGGAACCGTGGAACTTGTGAGTTGTGTACTGGACTGGTACAAACAAACAAAACAAACCAAGAAGAAAAGAAAGTACAGTGCACGCGCGCTAATGTGAACTAATTAAAACTAATTAAAAACCGTGATTGTTTAATTTTTGTGAATACATTTCCGAATACCGAAAATTTTAAAAAAGAATTAATTTTACTATCTTTTAAACAAAAATCATTATTTATGATTTTTTTTTTAATTTAATCTTCACAAACTGTCTTCACAGTATCTAATAAATAGCAAATGAAAAATAAATATGCAAACAGATGTACACATACATATACAGTGGGTGACAAAAAATAATGGAAACTTTTTTAAAAATTTATTCATGTGTCCTAATCGTACAAAATTGGAAATAGGAAAGAAAAAAAAAATTGGATATTGTAGTTCATTAATACGCATTAAAATATAAAAAGCTATATTACCGAAATGTTGAAGCCTTCCTCAAAAATAAGGAGAGTTTATAGTCCATATTTATCACATATTGGTTTTTTTTTTTTTTGCTGAAATTCAGCATTGAAATCGTATTTTATTAATGAATAACACAAAATTTTGCGAATTTCTTAAGAATATTATTCATTTTTAGTGTAATTTTGGAAAAGTTTCCATTGTTTTGTCACCCACTGTATGTATATATGTACACCTAAAACGGAGATTCCCCCAACTAATAAACACAGAATTTTAAAGTTTCAAATTAAAAAAAAACTCAAATTATAGGACTTTAAGAGTAATCAATGAAAACAAAAAATGTTCACATGTTAGCGCGCGTTCACTGTAGTAGCAATACCATAAAAAAGAGCGTGTATTTGTAATGCGTGAAGTAGTGTGCACAAAGAGGATAAATTTCTTCCGTTTATAAAACTAACTTATATAATTGCTTATAACTTAAATAAAGGCACCACCGCTCCTCCATTAATCCTAGCGTCGCAACAACTATCTTTCAGTTTCTGTTGCATCGCAAGCGGTCGTTGTTGTTATAGCTGCTGCTGCCGCTGCTTCAGTTGCTGTGGTATCGCTATTACAAGCGGCCGTGGAGGAGGAGGAGGAAGAGGTAGAATTCTGTGAACTGGATGGATCTGTTGCTGTTGTTGTTGTTGTTGTGGGAACTTTATCTGTTGTTTCATTTAGAGCAGCAGCAATTTCACCATTAAATTGCAACAGACAGCCCAATGCACCAAAGTAACCTTCATGTTCCAGGAACAAACCCTTAAGTGTACCATTTGACCAAAATTCCATGGCATATGCCAATAGTTTCATGGCTATAGGATTAACACGCAGGAAGTTGCCAACAAAAACGACCTGCAAAGATCAATAGAAAGACAAATTAGATAAATTAAGGCAATATAGATCAAATAATCGCAATATTTTAAAGCTTATTAAACCCAAAATTTTGTTTAGAGTACCCCCTAAATCGTTATTATTAAATACACAAATTAAGTTTACAGCAAGAATCGGAATTAGGAAAACAAATAATACTACCCCCCCCCCCCCCACATTTCGTATTTCAATTCAAATTAATCAAAACATTGTTCAAGTACATGATGCTAAGGAACTTATGCATATGTAAAGTGTTGTGCGCGGCGTATAGTGCCATACACCTAAAGGAAACGGAGTGATGGATTAACCCACTTGTGGTAATCTTACAACAGAGTGAAAGAATAAATACGTAAGTGGAGCGAGCATATGGCCTCAGTAAGCAAATTTTAATTAGTGGAAGATTGGGAGGAACATCCACGTTCTCAAATGAGGCCATCAAAGCTGGCATATATTTTGAGAATGTTAAATACAAAATAACCCCCTGAAACTGGGTTCCAGATAGAACGTTTAAATCCTTAAATAACGGACAGCAAGAGAGCAGATGCTCTATCGTTTCCAGCTTCTTCCATCTTTATATGTGTACCCTTCAGAAATTCCTCTCATCGACCTGGCACTATACAATTCCTATAAGGTACCCTTATTACCTGTCTCATGGTGGACATGTTGAGCGTTAGCAGGAAGCTGGTTCTGCCAAGGTCTTCGTGCCAGGTACTTCTGTTGACTCTCCCGATGAGTCCGTAGGGTTAATGGATTACCTCGTTCTCCGGAAATTTCTGCAACAGAGACTTCTAAATACCCCGGGGAGGAAATCTCTTTAAGGATTTAAACGACGTTCTCTGTCTAGAGTCCACATTTTAAGGGGGTTAATTTGTGTTTAGATTTGAAAGAAAATTCATTCGATTCTTATGCTTTGTAATGCATTTTGTTTCGAAAATGTTTCTTTCAAATCTCCTTAGACTTATTGAAAGGTTTACTTTGACTGAAAGTTGTGTATCCATCTTTCCTTAGTTAATTCATTGCTCTATATTTTATTATTTTTTACTTTTATTCTCTCTATCCTATCCTATCTAATACTTTAAATTTTTCCTTTCTCTTTTCTAGGGCGGGGACACCAGTGGGCTCTGCCATCACCCTGAACAGCATGCATAGTAGATGACCTCAACGTACAGAGATCTCTTATGATCATACTGCTGCTAAATATAGCGCATAACTGCTCCAATTTTCAAAGTGCACATTCAACAGCAATCATACTGGCGTGGCAATGTCTGTAAAAGGAAATCTGGTGCCACTTGTAAATCCGGACAGATTTACCCTCAATAACTACATGTCCATGCGTTGGTCAAAGTTGCAAACGTGGAGTTGAATGTGAAAGCTGCTTAACTAACTGACAGAATCCTAACATCCACTTCGTGTATTCAGCATAATCCAAGCAAGAACCAGATACTTCAGCTTGAACATATTTTCTTGTCCATTTTTATGATGATTGAAAAGCAAACTTCAATGTCCGTTCATCAATTAAATCAACACTCGAATATCTGACAACGTACATATTATATTTCTATAATAATTTATTTATATATATTTATTTATATTTCTATATTTAATTATAACTACCTACTTACATAGTTTATTCAGATACAATATATATACAGTATCGAAATATATATTGTACGATACGGTATATATATTGTATCTATAATTGTATATTGTACCTATACTGGTACACAGATACACAGTAACTTCACCCATAACACCGTAGATTCGTACCGCGTTGTTGTTAGAGTGTTATCGTATAACGCGTTTGTAAGACCCCGTATATAACCCATGATTAACGTTTAACTACTCGCGTTAAAGGGGATATAAATCGAATAAGAGAAAAAAAAAAAAAAAACAAATCTGACGCGAAATTGAATCCGTTTCAAAAGAATAATGTGTTATAGGTGGGGATTACTGTATACATTTTACGTATATTGATGGCAATTGATCCTACAGCTGAGTTTCAAGTTGTCAAAAACATAACAGATGGCAACTTGAATCTTTTTAGCTGAGGTTCAGTTGCTGATCGTAATAGGCCCATATATATACATTTTTTATTTGTATATCGTACATGTAGATTGTCTATATTATTTTTATATATATCTAATATCGTTTCTATATTTGTATATACATATATCGTATATATACACATATATCGTATATATATACATATATCGTATATATACACATGTCGTATATATATATATATCGTATATATGCATATATCGTATACATATATCGTATATATACATATGTCGTATATATATACATATATCGTATATATACATATATCGTATATATACATATGTCGTATATATACACATACATCGTATATATATACATATATCGTATATATATACATATATCGTATATATATACATATATCGTATATATACCCATGTCGTATATATGCATATATCGTATACATATATACATATATCGTATATATACATATGTCGTATATATATACATATATCGTATATATATACATATATCGTATATACACATATATCGTATATATATATATCGTATATACACATATATCGTATATATATACATATATCGTATATATATACATATATCGTATATATATACATATATCGTATATATACATATATCGTATATACACATATATCGTATATATATACATATATCGTATATACACATATATCGTATATATATACATATATCGTATATATACATCTGTCGTATATATGCATCTGTCGTATATATATACATATATCGTATATACACATATATCGTATATATATACATATATCGTATATACACATATATCGTATATATATACATATATCGTATAGACACATATATCGTATATATATACATATATCGTATATATACATCTGTCGTATATATGCATCTGTCGTATATATATACATATATCGTATATACACATATATCGTATATATATACATATATCGTATATACACATATATCGTATATATATACATATATCGTATAGACACATATATCGTATATATATACATATATCGTATATATACATATATCGATACATATGTCGTATACATATATATATATCGTATATATACATATATCGTATATATATACATATATCGTATATATATACATATATCGTATATATATACATATATCGTATATACACATATATCGTATATATATACATATATCGTATAGACACATATATCGTATATATATACATATATCGTATATATACATATATCGTATATATATCATATATATATATACATATATCGTATATATACATATGTCGTATATATATACATATATCGTATATATATACATATATCGTATATATACATATATCGTATATATATACATATATCGTATATACACATATATCGTATATATATACATATATCGTATATATATACATATATCGTATATATATACATATATCGTATATATACACATATATCGTATATATACATATATCGTATACATATATATATATATCGTATATATACATATGTCGTATATATATACATATATCGTATATATATACATATATCGTATATACATATATATATATCGTATATATACATATATCGTATATACACATATATCGTATATATATACTATATCGTATATATACATATATCGTATATATATACATATATATATATCGTATATATATACATATATCGTATATATACATATATCGTATATACACATATATCGTATATATATATATATATACATATATCGTATATACACATATATCGTATATCGTATATATATATACATATATCGTATATATACATATATCGTATATACATATATCGTATATATATACATATATCGTATATATAATATATCGTATATCGTATATATATACATATATCGTATATACACATATATCGTATATATATACATATATCGTATATACACATATATCGTATATCGTATATATATACATATATATCGTATATATACATCTGTCGTATATATATACATATATCGTATATCGTATATATATATACATATATCGTATACATATATATATATCGTATATATATACATATATCGTATATATACACATATATCGTATATCGTATATATATATACATATCGTATATATACATATATCGTATATATATACATATATCGTATATATACATATATCGTATATATGCATCTGTCGTATATATATACATATATCGTATATATACATATATCGTATATATATACAATATATCGTATATATATATACATATATCGTATTATATACATATATCGTATATATTATACATATATCGTATATATACATATATCGATACATATGTCGTATACATATATATATATCGTAAATATACATATATCGTATATATATACATATATCGTATATATATATACATATATCGTATATATATACATATATCGTATATATATACATATATTGTATATATACATATATATCGTATATATATACATATATCGTATATATATACATATATCGTATATATACATATGTCGTATATATACATATATCGTATATATATATACATATATCGTATATATACATATATCGTATATATACATATGTCGTATATATATACATATATCGTATATATACATATGTCTTATATATACATATATCGTATATATATACATATATCGTATATATACATATATCGTATATATATACATATATCGTATATATACATATGTCGTATATATATATATATATATCGTATATATATACATATATCGTATATACACATATATCATATATATATACATATATCGTATATATATACATATATCGTATATATACATCTGTACATATATCGTATATCGTATATATATACATATATTGTATATATATATATATCGTATATATATATATATCGTATATATATACATATATCGTATATATATACATATATCGTATATATTCATATATCGTATATATCGTATATATATACATATATCGTATATATATACATATATCGTATATATACATATATCGTATATATACATATATCGTATATATACATATATCGTATATTATACATATATCGTATATATATACATATATCGTATATATACATCTGTCGTATATATATACATATATCGTATATATACATATATCGATACATATGTCGATACATACACATATATCGTATATATACATATATCGTATATATATACATATATCGTATATATACATATATCGTATATATATACATATATCGTATATATACATATATCGTATATATACATATATCGTATATATACATATATCGTATAATATACATATATCGTAATATATACATATATCGTATATATACATCTGTCGTATATATATACATATATCGTATATCGATACATATGTCGTATACATATACATATATCGTATATATACATATATCGTATATATATACATGTATCGTATATATACATATATCGTATATATATACATATATCGTATATATATACATAATCGTATATATATACATATATCGTATATATATATACATATATATCGTATATATATACATAATCGTATATATACATATATCGTATATATACATATGTCGTATATATATACATATATCGTATATACACATATATCGTATATACACATATATCGTATATACACATATATCGTATATATATACATTATATCGTATATATACATATATCGTATATATATACATATATCGTATATATATACATATATCGTATATATAACATATATCGTATAATATACATATATCGTATATATACATATATCGTATATATTACATATATCGTATATATATACATATATCGTATATATACATATATCGTATTATATACATATATATCGTATATAATACATATATCGTATATATATATACATAATCGTATATATATACATATATCGTATATATATATACATATATCGTATATATATATATATATCGTATATATATACATATATCGTATATATACATATATCGTATATATATACATATATCGTATATATTCATATATCGTATATATATACATATATCGTATATATATACATATATCGTATATATACATATATCGTATATATATACATATATCGTATATATACATATATCGTATATATATATATATATCGTATATATACATATATCGTATATATATACATATATCGTATATATACATATATCGTATATATATACATATATCGTATATATATATAATATATATCGTATATATCATATATCGTATATATATACATATATCGTATATATACATATATCGTATATATATACATATATCGTATATATATACATATATCGTATATATATACATATATCGTATATATATACATATATCGTATATATACATATATCGTATATATATACATATATCGTATATATACATATATCGTATATATATACATATATCGTATATATATACATGTATCGTATATATATACATATATCGTATATATTCATATATCGTACATATATACATATATCGTATATATTCATATATCGTATATATACATATATCGTATATATACATATATCGTATATATATACATATATCGTATATATATACATATATCGTATATATATACATAATCGTATATATATACATATATCGTATATATATACATGTATCGTATATATATACATATATCGTATATATACATATGTCGTATATATATATATCATATATATATACATATATCGTATATATACATATATCGTATATATATACATATATCGTATATATTACATATATCGTATATATACATCTGTACATATATCGTATATATACATATATCGTATATATATATCGTATATATATACATATATCGTATATATACATATGTCGTATATATATACATATATCGTATATATATACATATATCGTATATATACATCTGTACATATATCGTATATATACATATATCGTATATATATACATATATCGTATATATACATATGTCGTATATATATACATATATCGTATATATATACATATATCGTATATATACATCTGTCGTATATATACACATATATCGTATATATACATATATATCGTATATATATACATGTATTGTATATATATACATATATCGTATATATATACATATATCGTATATATACATATGTCGTATATATGTATATCATATATATATACATATATCGTATATACACATATATCGTACATATATACATATATCGTATATATATATATATATATATCGTATATATATACATATATCTTATATACACATATATCGTATATACACATATATCGTATATATATACATATATCGTATATATACATATATCGTATATATACATATATCGTATATATATACATGTATCGTATATATATACCTGTATCGTATATATATACATATATCGATACATATACATATATCGATACATATACATATATCGATACATATACATATGTCGTATATATACATATATCGTATATATATACATGTATCGTATATATATACATGTATCGTATATATATACATCTGTCGTATATATATATATATATATATCGTATATACACATATATCGTATATATACATCTGTACATATATCGTATATATACATCTGTCGTATATATATACATATATCGTATATATACATATATATCGTATATATATACATAATCGTATATATACATATATCGTATATATACATCTGTCGTATATATATACATATATCGTATATATACATATGTCGTATATATATACATATATCGTTTCTATATGTATCCTATCTATATGTACATTTGCCTCACAAAATCTAAACATCAAAATCATAGATGAAACAGTAACCAGAAATTAAAACGCGAAGCAGTGACATATATATTATTTTTATAAATAGTTTAATTATATATATTTGTTTATATTTATATATTTAATTTAATTGTAACTACCTACATGTATAGTTTATTTACATACAATATATATACCGTATCGAAATATATATTGTACGATACGGTATATATATTGTATCTGTACTTGTATATTTATTTGTACCTATGCTGGTACACAGTTATACAATAATCCCTCCTATAACAAAGCAGATTCTTTCCGCGTTTGTATGACCCCGTTTGTACAACTCGTGGTTTACGTTTTACTTCTCGCGTTAAAGGGGGTATAAATCGAATAAGAAAAAAACGTGTTAGTTTTTCCGTTTTAAAAGAATACTGTGTTATAGGGGGGTTTACTGTATACATTTTACGTATATGATGGCAACTGAACCTCAGCTGAGTTTCAAGTTGTCAAAAACATAACAGATGGCAACTTCAAACTTTTTAGTTGAAGTTCAGTTGCTAATCGTGTTAGGGCACACAGATATATATACATTTTGTATATATATATCGTGTATATAGATTGTCTATGTATAGACAATGTATCTATATCATATATATATATCAATATCGATCCTATATATATATATATATATATATATATAGAAACAATATTGATATATATATATATACATATATTGTATATATATACATGTATCGTATATATACATATATCGTATATATATACATATATCGTAATATATACATATATCGTATATATATATAATATATCGTATATATTCATATATCGTATATATTACATATATCGTATATAACATATATCGTATATATATACATGTATCGTATATATATACATATATCGTATATATTCATATATCGTACATATATACATATATCGTATATATTCATATATCGTATATATATACATGTATCGTATATATATACATGTATCGTATATATATACATGTATCGTATATATATACATATATCGTATATATACATATATCGTATATATATACATATATCGTATATATACATATATCGTATATATATACATATATCGTATATATATACATGTATCGTATATATATACATATATCGTATATATTCATATATCGTACATATATACATATATCGTATATATTCATATATCGTATATATATACATATATCGTATATATACATATATCGTATATATATACATATATCGTATATATATACATGTATCGTATATATATACATGTATCGTATATATATACATGTATCGTATATATATACATATATCGATATATATACATATATCGATACATATACATATATCGTATATATATATATACATATATCGTTTCTATATGTATCCTATCTATATGTACATTTGCCTCACAAAATCTAAACATCAAAATCATAGATGAAACAGTAACCAGAAATTAAAACGCGAAGCAGTGACATATATATTATTTTTATAAATAGTTTAATTATATATATTTGTTTATATTTATATATTTAATTTAATTGTAACTACCTACATGTATAGTTTATTTACATACAATATATATACCGTATCGAAATATATATTGTACGATACGGTATATATATTGTATCTGTACTTTTATATTTATTTGTACCTATGCTGGTACACAGTTATACAATAATCCCTCCTATAACAAAGCAGATTCTTTCCGCGTTTGTATGACCCCGTTTGTACAACTCGTGGTTTACGTTTTACTTCTCGCGTTAAAGGGGGTATAAATCGAATAAGAAAAAAAACGTGTTAGTTTTTCCGTTTTAAAAGAATACTGTGTTATAGGGGGGTTTACTGTATACATTTTACGTATATGATGGCAACTGAACCTCAGCTGAGTTTCAAGTTGTCAAAAACATAACAGATGGCAACTTCAAACTTTTTAGTTGAAGTTCAGTTGCTAATCGTGTTAGGGCACACAGATATATATACATTTTGTATATATATATCGTGTATATAGATTGTCTATGTATAGACAATGTATCTATATCATATATATATATCAATATCGATCCTATATATATATATATATATATATATATAGAAACAATATTGATATATATATAGAAACAATATTGATGTATATATAGGATCAATATTGATATATATATATATATATATATATATCGATTGTTTCTATATAAATATATATCGATTGTTTCTATATATATATATATCGATTGTTTCTATATATATATATATATCGATTGTTTCTATATATATATATATATCGTATATATATATACATATATCGTTTCTATATGTATCCTATCTATATGTACATTTGCCTCACAAAATCTAAACATCAAAATCATAGATGAAACAGTAACCAGAAATTAAAACGCGAAGCAGTGACAACGTATATTATTTTTATAAATAGTTTAATTATATATATTTGTTTATATTTATATATTTAATTTAATTGTAGCTACCTACATGTATAGTTTATTTACATACAATATATATACCGTATCGAAATATATATTGTACGATACGGTATATATATTGTATCTGTACTTTTATATTTATTTGTACCTATGCTGGTACACAGTTATACAATAATCCCTCCTATAACAAAGCAGATTCTTTCCGCGTTTGTATGACCCCGTTTGTGCAACTCGTGGTTTACGTTTTACTTCTCGCGTTAAAGGGGGTATAAATCGAATAAGAAAAAAAACGTGTTTGTTTTTCCGTTTTAAAAGAATACTGTGTTATAGGGGGGATTACTGTATACATTTTACGTATATGATGGCAACTGAACCTCAGCTGAGTTTCAAGTTGTCAAAAACATAACAGATGGCAACTTCAAACTTTTTAGTTGAAGTTCAGTTGCTAATCGTGTTAGGGCACACAGATATATATACATTTTGTATATATATATCGTGTATATAGATTGTCTCTATGTATAGACAATGTATCTATATCATATATATATATATAGAAACAATATTGATATATATATTGATATATATATATATATCGATTGTTTCTATATATATAGAAACAATATTGATATATATATTGATATATATATATATATCGATTGTTTCTATATATATATCGATTGTTTCCTCCTCCAAAGTTGGAGGGGAACCCACACCCTGACGATCGTTCTGACAGGGGCTACCTTTAATGGCACCATATCGAGCAGAGCATCCGGCCACCACTCTTCTTGGTTGTGGACACAGCCATTAAAGGTAGCCCCCCGTCAGAACGATCGTTAGGGTATGGGTTACCCTCCCTGCTCAAACTGCAATATGTGGGGCTAAAAATGTCCGATTGGACGATTGTGCGTCCCCATGCAAGGGACAAAGGTGTTGGAAAGGATCTCTGGAATCTTAGAAGCATCTGCGCCCCTTGTATGCAAGATCGGGTATGGATAGGCACGGCTAAGGTTGATCCCATCATCAGATCAATAGCGGCCACATCCATATACATATATATTGTTAATTATTAATGTTGTTAATTATTAATATTGTAAATTAATTATTATTGTTAATTATTAATATTGTAAATTATTATTGTTAATTATTAATATTGTAAATTATTATTGTTAATTATTAATATTGTTAATTATTATTGTTAATTATTTTTGTTAATTATATATATAGGCCTATATATACCTATATAGCCTATATAGCATATATACCTATATATAGCCTATATATACCTATAGCCTATATATAGCCTATATACCTATATATAGCCTATATACCTATATAGCCTATATACCTATATATAGCCTATATATACCTATATATACCTATATATACCCTATATACCTATATAGGTATATATAGGTATATAGGCTATATAGGGTATATAGGGTATATAGGTATATATATATATATCGTATATATATATATATCGATTGTTTCTATATATATATCGATTGTTTCTATATATATAGAAACAATATTGATATATATATATATAGGCTATATGGGTATATATAGGCTATATATAGGCATATATAGGTATATATAGGCCTATATATACCTATATATATATATCGATTGTTTCTATATATATATCGATTGTTTCTATATATATATATATATAGGCTATATAGGCTATATAGGCTATATAGGTATATATAGGTTATATAGGCTATATAGGGTATATAGGTATATATATATATATATATATCGTATATATATATATATCGTGTATATAGATTGTCTCTATGTATAGACAATGTATCTATATCATATATATATATATAGAAACAATATTGATATATATATATATATATATATATATATATCGATTGTTTCTATATATATAGAAACAATATTGATATATATATTGATATATATATATATATCGATTGTTTCTATATATATATCGATTGTTTCCTCCTCCAAAGTTGGAGGGGAACCCACACCCTGACGATCGTTCTGACAGGGGCTACCTTTAATGGCACCATATCGAGCAGAGCATCCGGCCACCACTCTTCTTGGTTGTGGACACAGCCATTAAAGGTAGCCCCCCGTCAGAACGATCGTTAGGGTATGGGTTACCCTCCCTGCTCAAACTGCAATATGTGGGGCTAAAAATGTCCGATTGGACGACTGTGCGTCCCCATGCAAGGGACAAAGGTGTTGGAAAGGATCTCTGGAATCTTAGAAGCATCTGCGCCCCTTGTATGCAAGATCGGGTATGGATAGGCACGGCTAAGGTTGATCCCATCATCAGATCAATAGCGGCCACATCCATATACATATATATTGTTATTTATTAATATAGTTAATTATTAATATTGTTAATTATTAATATTGTAAATTATTATTGTTAATTATTAATATTGTAAATTATTATTGTTAATTATTATTGTTAATTATTAATATTGTAAATTATTATTGTTAATTATTAATATTGTAAATTATTATTGTTAATTATTTTTGTTAATTATATATATAGGCCTATATATACCTATATAGCCTATATAGCATATATACCTATATATAGCCTATATATACCTATAGCCTATATATAGCCTATATACCTATATATAGCCTATATACCTATATATAGCCTATATACCTATATATAGCCTATATATACCTATATATACCTATATATACCCTATATAGCCTATATATATACCTATATATAGCCTATATATAGCGTATATATACCTATATATAGCCTATATAGCCTATATATACCTATATATAGCCTATATATAGCCTATATATACCTATATATACCTATATAGCCTATATATACCTATATATAGCTATATAGGGTATATATAGGTATATATAGGCTATATAGGGTATATATAGGCTATATATAGGCTATATATAGGCTATATATATGGCCTATATATACCTATATATAGCCTATATAGCCTATATATAGCCTATATATACCTATATATACCCTATATATAGCCTATATATAGCCTATATATACCCTATATATAGCCTATATAGCCTATATACCTATATAGCCTATATATACCTATATATAGCCTATATAGCCTATATATAGCCTATATATACCTATATATAGCCTA
This sequence comes from Sarcophaga peregrina, assembly GCA_014635995.1. Classification (NCBI taxonomy): domain Eukaryota; kingdom Metazoa; phylum Arthropoda; class Insecta; order Diptera; family Sarcophagidae; genus Sarcophaga; species Sarcophaga peregrina. Next base: position 6,117,194 of record CM025792.1, on the reverse strand, counting down.
TATAGCCTATATATACCTATATAGCCTATATAGCCTATATATAGCCTATATATACTATATATAGCCTATATAGCCTATATATAGCCTATATATACCTATATATGCCTATATATAGCCTATATATAGCCTATATATACCCTATATAGCCTATATATACCTATATATAGCCTATATATACCCTATATAGCCTATATATACCTATATATACCCTATATAGCCTATATATAGCCTATATATATAGGTATATATAGTATATATATAGGCTATATATAGGCTATATATAGGCTATATATGTATATATAGGCTATATAGGTATATATATAGGCTATATATAGGTATATAGGGTATATATATAGGCTATATATAGGTATATATAGGCTATATATGTATATATAGGCTATATGTAGGTATATATAGGCATATATAGGCTATATATAGGCTATATATAGGTATATATAGGCTATATAGGTATATATAGGCATATATAGGCTATATATAGGTATATAGGTATATAGGCTATATATAGGTATATATAGGCTATATAGGGTATATATAGGTATATATAGGCATATATAGGCTATAGGCTATATATGCTATATATAGGTATATATAGGCCTATATAGGCTATATATAGGTATATATAGGCTCTATATAGGTATATATAGGCTATATATAGGTATATATAGGCTATATATAGGTATATATAGGCTATATAGGCTATATATAGGTATATATAGTTATATATAGGCTATATATAGGCTATATAGGCTATATATAGGTATATATAGGCTATATATAGGTATATATAGGCTATATAGGGTATATATGGGTATATATAGGCTATATAGGCTATATATAGGTATATACAGGCTATATAGGGTATATAGGTATATATAGGATATATAGGTATATATAGGCTATATATAGGTATATATAGGCTATATAGGGTATATATAGGTATATAGGCTATATATGGCTATATAGGTATATATAGGCTATATATGGTATATATAGGCTATATATAGGTATATATAGGCTATATAGGGTATATAGGTATATATAGGTATATATAGGTATATATATAGGTATATATATAGGCTATAATAGGTATATATAGGTATATATAGGCTATATATAGGTATATATAGGCTATTATAGGCTATATATAGGCTATATATAGGATATATAGGCTATATATAGGTATATATAGGCTATATATAGGGTATATATAGGCTATATAGGGTATATATAGGCTATATAGGCATATATAGGCTATATAGGGTATATATAGGCTATATATAGGCTATATATAGGTATATATAGGCTATATAGGCTATATATGGTATATATAGGCTATATATAGGTATATATAGGCTATATAGGCTATATAGGTATATATAGGTATATATAGGCTATATATAGGGTATATAGGCTATATATATAGGCTATATAGGCTATATATAGGCCTATATAGGTATATATATAGGTATATATAGGCTATATATAGGCTATATAGGCTATATATAGGTATATATAGGCTATATATAGGTATATAGGTATATAGGCTATATATAGGTATATATAGGCTATATATAGGTATATATAGGCTATATATAGGCTATATAGGCTATATATAGGTATATATAGGCTATATATAGGCTATATAGGCTATATATAGGTATATATAGGTATATATAGGTATATATAGGCTATATATAGCTATATAGGTATATAGGTATATATAGGCTATATAGGCTATATATAGGTATATAGGCTATATGGGTATATATGGCTATATATAGGCTATATAGGGTATATATAGGCTATATAGGCTATATATATAGGTATATATGCTATATATAGGCTATATAAGGTATATATAGGTATATATAGGCTATATAGGTATATATATAGGATATATATATAGGTATATATAGGCTATATTAGGTATATATAGGATATATATAGGTATATATAGGCTATATATAGGTATATATAGGCTATATAGGTTATATAGGGTATATATAGGGTATATAGGCTATATATAGGTATATATAGGCATATATAGGCTATATAGGTATATATAGGCTATATATAGGTATATATAGGCTATATATAGGTATTATAGGCTATATATAGGTATATATAGGCTATATAGGTATATATAGGTATATATAGTTATATATAGGCTATATATAGGCTATATAGGCTATATGTGGTATATATGGGTATATATAGGCTATATATAGGCTATATATAGGTATATATAGGCTATATATAGGCTATATATAGGTATATATAGGCTATATAGGTATATATGGGTATATAGGCTATATATAGGCTATATAGGTATATATAGGCTATATATAGGCTATATATAGGTATATATAGGCTATATAGGTATATAGGTATATATAGGCTATATAGGGTATATATAGGCTATATAGCTATATAGGTATATATATATATATAGGCTATATAGGGTATATATAGGCTATATAGGGTATATATAGGTATATATAGGTATATATAGGTATATAGGTATATATAGGCTATATAGGGTATATATAGGTATATAGGCTATATAGTATATATAGGCTATATATAGGTATATATAGGCTATATATAGGTATATATAGGCTATATATAGGGTATATAGGTATATATATAGGGTATATAGGCTATATATAGGGTATATAGGCTATATATAGGCATATATAGGCTATATATAGGCATATATAGGCTATATATAGGGTATATAGGCTATATATAGGTATATAGGTATATATATAGGCTATATAGGCTATATATAGGCATATATAGGCTATATATAGGTATATAGGCTATATATAGGTATATATAGGCATATATAGGTATATATAGGCTATATATAGGTATATATAGGCTATATATAGGTATATATAGGCTATATAGGGTATATATAGGCTATATAGGGTATATATAGCTTTATATAGGGTATATATAGGCTATATAGGCTATATATAGGTATATATAGGCTATATATAGGTATATATGTATAAATATACGATATATGTATACATACGATATATGTATATATACGATATATGTATACATACGATATATATATATATATACGATATATGTATATATATACGATATATGTATATATACGATATATATATATGTATATATATACGATATATATTATATACGATATATGTATATGTACGATATATGTATATATACGATATATGCATATATACGATATATGTATATATATACGATATATATTATGTACGATATATGTATATATATATACGATATATGTATACATACGATATATGTATATATACGATACATGTATATATACGATATATGTATATGTATATATGTATACGATATATGTATATATACGATATATGCATATATACGATATATGTATATATATACGATATATGCATATATACGATATATGCATATATACGATATATGTATATATATACGATATATGTATATATATACAATATATGTATACATACGATATATGTATACATACGATATATGTATACATACGATATATGTATACATACGATATATATATATATACGATATATGTATACATACGATATATGTATATATACGATATATGTTATATACGATATATGTATATATATATACGATATATGTATATATACGATATATGTATATATACGATATATCGTATATATATACGATATATGTATATATATACGATATATGTATATATACGATATATGTATACATACGATATATGTATACATACGATATATGTATATATACTATATATGTTATATACGATATATCTATATATATATACGATATATGCATATATACGATATATATTATATACGATATATGTATATATACGATATATGTATACATACGATATATGTATACATACGATATATGTATATATACGATATATGTATATATACGATACATGTATATATACGATACATGTATATATACGATATATGCATATATATACCTATATATACTAGGCAACTAGCTAGCCACCTGTACTAGGCAGCTAGCTAGTGCAGGTATAGTATAGTATATTTATAATTAACAATATTAATAATTAACAACATTAATAATTAACAATATTAATAATTAAGAATATAATAATTAACAATATATATGTATATGGATGTGGCCGCTATTGATCTGATGATGGGATCAACCTTAGCCGTGCCTATCCATACCCGATCTTGCATACAAGGGGCGCAGATGCTTCTAAGATTCCAGAGATCCTTTCCAACACCTTTGTCCCTTGCATGGGGATATACGTATATATATACGATATATGCATATATAAGATATATGTATATATATATATATACGATATATGTATATATACGATATATGCATATATACGATATATGTATATATACGATATATGTGTATATACGATATATGTGTATATACGATATATCCGATATATGTATACATACGATATATATATATATACGATGTATGTATACATACGATATATATATATATACGATATATGTATATATACGATATATGCATATATACGATATATGTATATATACGATATATGTATATATATACAATATATGTATATATACGATATGTGTATATATACGATATAGTATATATACGATATATGTATATATACGATATATATATATATACGATATATGTATATATACGTATATATATATATATACGATATATGTATATATACGATATATGTATATATATATATCGATATATGTATATATACGATATATGTATATATACGATATATGTATATATATACGATATATGTATATATATACGATATATGTATATATATACGATATATGTATATATACGATATATGTATATATACGATATATGTATATATACGATATATGTATATATATACGATATATGTTATATACGATATATGTATATATATATACGATATATGTATTATATACGATATATATTATATACGATATATGTATGTATATATACGATATATGTATATATACGATATATGTATATATACGATATATGTATATATACGATATATGTATATATACGATATATGTATATATACGATATATGTATATATACGATATATATATATATACGATATATGCATATATATACCTATATATACTAGGCAACTAGCTAGCCACCTGTACTAGGCAGCTAGCTAGTGCAGGTATAGTATAGTATATTTATAATTAACAATATTAATAATTAACAATAATAATTAACAATATTAATAATTAACAACATTAATAATTAACAATATTAATAATTAAGAATATAATAATTAACAATATATATGTATATGGATGTGGCCGCTATTGATCTGATGATGGGATCAACCTTAGCCGTGCCAATCCATACCCGATCTTGCATACAAGGGGCGCAGATGCTTCTAAGATTCCAGAGATCCTTTCCAACACCTTTGTCCCTTGCATGGGGATATACGTATATATATACGATATATGTGTATGTATACGATATATGTATATATACGATATATGTATATATACGACATATGTATATATACGATATATGTATATATACGACATATGTATACATACGATATATGTATATACGATATATCCGATATATGTATACATACGATATATGTATATATACGATATATGTATACATACGATATATGTATATATACGATATATGTATATATACGATATATGTATATATACGATATATGTATATATACGATATATGTATATATACGATATATGTATATATATACGATATATCCGATATATGTATATATACGATATAGTATATATATACGATATATATGTATATATATACGATATATCCGATATATGTATACATACGATATATGTATATATACGATATATGCATATATACGATATATGTATATATACGATATATGTATAATATACGATATATGCATATAACGATATATGTATATATATATATATATACGATACATGTATATATACGATATATGTATACATACGATATATGTATATATATACGATATATGTATATATACGATATATGTATATATACGATATATGTATATATACGATATATATATATACGATGTATGTATATATACGATATATGTATATATACGATATATGCATATATACGATACATGTATATATACGATATATGTATATATACGATATATGTATATATATACGATATATGTATATATATACGATATATGTATATATATACGATATATGTATACATACGATATATGTATACATACGATATATGTATATATACGATATATGTCTATATATATATATACGATATATGCATATATGTATATACCTATATATACTAGGCAACTAGCTAGCCACCTGTACTAGGCAGCTAGCTAGTGCAGGTATAGTATAGTATATTTATAATAAACAATATTAATAATTAACAATATTAATAATTAACAACATTAATAATTAACAATATTAATAATTAAGAATATAATAATTAACAATATATATGTATATGGATGTGGCCGCTATTGAACTGATGATGGGATCAACCTTAGCCGTGCCAATCCATACCCGATCTTGCATACAAGGGGCGCAGATGCTTCTAAGATTCCAGAGATCCTTTCCAACACCTTTGTACCTTGCATGGGGATATACGTATATATATACGATATATGTGTATGTATACGATATATGCATATATACGATATATGCATATATACGATATATGTATATATATAATATATGTATACATACGATATATGTATACATACGATATATGTATACATACGATATATGTATACATACGATATATGTATATATACGATATATGTATACATACGATATATGTATATATACGATATATGTTATATACGATATATGTATATATACGATATATGCATATATACGATACATGTATATATACGATATATGTATATATACGATATATGCATATATACGACATATGTATATATACGATATATGTATATATACGATATATGCATATATATACGATATATGTATATATACGATATATGCATATATACGATATATGTATACATACGATATATGTATATATACGATATATGTATACATACGATATATGTATATATACGATATATGTATATATACGATATATGTATGTATATATACGATATATGTGCATGTATACGATATATGTATATATAAGATATATGTATATATATACGATATATGTGCATATATACGATATATGTATATATACGATATATGTATATATATACGATATATGTATATATACGATATATGTGTATATATACGATATATGTATATATAAGATATTTGTATATATATACGATATATGTGCATGTATACGATATATGTATATATATACGATATATGTGTATATATACGATATATGTATATATACGATATATGTATATATACGATATATGTATATATACGATATATGTATATATATACGATATATGTATATATACGATATATGTGCATGTATACGATATATGTATATATATACGATATATGTGTATATATATACGATATATGTGTATATATACGATATATGTATATATACGATATATGTATATATATACGATATATGTATATATACGATATATGTGTATATATACGATATATGTATATATAAGATATTTGTATATATATACGATATATGTGCATGTATACGATATATGTATATATATACGATATATGTGTATATATACGATATATGTGTATATATACGATATATGTATATATACGATATATGTATATATATATATATATATATATATATCCTATCTATATATATATAAAAAAAAAATAAAATGTCCATCAGAAGGCTACGCAATAGTCAAAACTGACAGAATATGTAAAATGTATGTATACATATCGCTCCTTTATTGCAACATAGTCATATCTCAAAAAAACTTGAACTTGGCAAAATGTGATTTAAGTTTTCAAGACATAAGTCCTATGATCTATTTGCCGCAAACACTTTTTGCTATAACTTCGGTTCAGCTTGGGATATAAAACTGATTTTTTTCAACATGTACAGAAGGTCCAAAATAGCAGTTTTGCTTAAGTAACTAATAAATTTTAATTTTTTGAGATATGACTATGTTGCAATAAAGGAGCGATATGATATGATATGTTTAATCTAAAAGTTCTCTCCCTAATGAGAAAACATACCTAATTGATGGCACTATTTTGCCTTAACACAACACACATGATGGAACACAGTAACAGAATTACTTGTACCAACAACAACAAAGTGACTTATAATAACTTAATGGCTACTAGTTTAACTTAACTTAAGCTTAAAATTAAAATTTGAATAAAAAAAGCAATTGTATTATAAAGATGACGCACCTTATCAATTTTCTCATTAAGTGCACACATGCGGGCAATTAAACCGATATTATTAGTTATGGTAACTAATGTGGCATTGGCAAGATCTTCACGTGAAACTGATGCTCTCTTATCCTGTATGTGCATTTGGCCAAAACTGAAAAAAGAGGAAAAAATTTCAATTTTAATTACAAAAATTAATGCAAATGTATCCGATTGACGGACGGGTGTTGTGTTGTATTTACCTGGAGGCGACCAAATCGCCAGTTAAGCCAAAACGATCATAATCACCGCCATAAATATCACGAACTAATTTATCTACTTTACGATTGTCACCTTTGGTAGCCAGCTGGATGGCTTCTTCGAATGTAGTGCAGCCGGTTAGAAGACAACATAGACCCAGGAATGTACCACCACCCAAACTGGAAAGATTTTACAAATTATTGAATTTTTTCTAGGACGCATATGAATTGTCGTTTTCAAAACAACCTACCTAGTGCCCGAAACACGCTTATAATTATCGGGGCCATAGACAGCCAAAATGGAAACACCAGAACCGACATTAACCAATATGAAGGGATAGGGTTGGGAGAAATCAAAAGCCTTCTTTTCGCTTTTCCTGTAATAAGAAGATTTGAATTAATATTTGAAGCAGATTAAGGATAGCTATTGAAACTTACATTATATCACGGGCATTTTCATAATAATAACACTCTGTACGATTTTGTATTTCCGAGAATAAAATGCCTTTTATTAACGTATCCAGTTCATCAAATTTTGCCAATTTCATATTGACTTGCTAAGGGAAGAAGAAAATTAAAATGAAATTAAAATTTCGAAATGAACACAAAAAAAATTAAAAGTTCTTTGCTTCTTACCTCACGGAAATCATTTTCAAATTTATAGGCACCACCGCCAGTGGCACAAACCGTTGTCACCAGTTCAGCCATGCCTTTCTGTTTGGCCAGCGACAGAAAGTTGCCCATGTCAGTCGTTTGAAAGCGTATAAAATGCAAAGAGCCCTTACGTTTGCGTATCTCGACATTGTCCATCTGCAAAAAGGGAGAAAAAAGGTTGTTGTTATTTATTGTTGCATAGAATGATTAGTAAAAGTTTGATTTAAGAACATTAAGAAATTTCGTCATTTCATTCATCATTATTCTCGCCCCAAAAAAGATAATGATGAATTATTATTTTTTTCATTCCTTTTCGTTTTTGTTTTTGTTTTCATTTGCGATTTTGATAAGGAAACCAAGCAAAATAAACCACCGAAATAAAAACAATTTTTGGGTTTTTGCGATTAACAAATAAACAAAGGAAATCAAATGGATTTGGCAAATGGCTTTCAAATTTCAAAATGGGGAGGAAATTTTCCTTTTTGATTTTAACTAATCTCAGTGCCCTGGCTGGTAAATCTTATATAAAGAGCAACACTGCCACAAATGAATACAAATTGATTATTGTTTTAAGAGTTTTGTAATATGGATTTATGTATGTACGTTCGAAATCTGATTTTATAAGTGTTGAGTAAGGTTTTGGCTGACGTATGTAAGCCTATTGAAAAGACGTTGAAAGCATTTTTTATTGTATTTTAAAATAATTATTCAAATATTGTTCAATAAAGAATTTTAAGCTTTACAACAACAAAAAATAAATTCATAATTGGTCATAATAACCCTTCAGTCAGGATTATTAACCTAGGTACTCACACCAACCATCCCAGGCCAGACATCAAAACGAAAAATATTTCTTCGGCGACTTCCTCTCAGCAGATTTCTGGCAAAGACTCTGAGAGTAAAAATTGCCATGAAAAGCTTCTCAAAAAATCTGTCGTTCGGAGTCGACTTTAAACTGTAGGTCCCGCCACTCGTGTATAAAATTAACGCACCCAACATAAGTGGTGTGAGAGGCTAGGTCGTAATCCTGACTGAAGGGTTATAATGGCCAATTATGTATGTATGTACTCACACCACTTATGTTGTGTGTGTGTTAATGCATAAGTGGCGGTACCTACAGATTATAGTCGACTCCGAACGACATATTTTTTTTTGCCAGAAATCTGCTGAGAGGAAGTCGCACTAGACCACGTCGACTCAAACAAACCCTCCAAATTTGATTTATTTGACAAAAACTGTTTTTTCTGACTTTACGTACAAATTTCTGGATTACTCAAACATTTCTGACCCGAAATGACTAATTATTTGACTTAATATTCAATGAGATTTGATGAGGTAAACGTGGAAAATTTGATTTTTTTTTTCATATTTCTTCAAGTTTGTCACAATTCGTAGTATCAAACTTTTATAAAAAAAAAAAAAAAAATACAGAATAAACGATAATATTCCTAAAGTCTGTTCTCTTGTGAAGAGATTGAGCCATCATTTGATCAAATCGGACAAAAATTGCCGTAGTTATTACTTAAAAAGTCTAACAGTCATCTCATCAAAAGAACTTTTAGTTCGAAATTTTTTTAGAATTTTTAATGGATCTTCATTATTTCTAGGAAAATGTGTAAATTTCACGTTTTTTTTCTTATTTTTTCAAATTTGACCATTCATAATTGCAAAATCTAGTTGAAAAATATAAAATAAGTGATGACTTCTCGAAAGCGCATTATCTTGTAAAGAGATTAACACTTCGTTTGATCAAATCGGACACAAATTACCGCAGTTATAATTTATATGTATGCTGTCTCATCAAATGAACTTCTAGTTCAAAAATTGTCAAAAGTATTAATGGATCTTGATTGTTTATCACAAAATGTGTCAATTTCACGTTTGCTTGACTTCTAGAAGTCGGCTAATATTTGTGTTTTTTGCAAATATTATTATTATTTCTCTTTGCGCAAACATTGGCCAACTTCTGGTGGTCGCTCAAACGTGAAATTTACACATTTTCCCATAAATGATGGAGATTCATTAAAAATTTTAATAATATTTTAATAAAAGTTCATTTGATGAGATAACATATATAAAAAAATATCACTCGACTGTTAGACTTTTTAAATAATAACTACGGCAATTTTTGTCCGATTTGATCAAATGATGGATCAATCTCTTCACAACATAATGCACTTTCAGAATATCATTACTTATTTATATATTTTATAAGTAAAGTTTGTTACCGTGGCCGGACAAACTTGACAATATATGAAAAAAATTGAAATTTTCCAAGTTTAACTCATCAAATCTCATAGCATTTGAAGTCGATTAGATGAAATGATGACTCAATCTCTTCACAAGAGAACAGACTTTAAGAATATTATCAATTATCCTATATTTTCTTATTAAAGTTTGCTATTATGAATGGACAAACTTGTAAAAATATGAAAAATAAATTCACATTTTCCAAGTTTATCCCATCAAATGTCATAGCATATTAAGTCAAATAATAGATTATATGTATACCATTTTAAAGCTGCATCTCTCCCCTTTCCAACAAGATTTAAATTTTGAAAATTGGATCAGAAATGTTTGAGTAATCCAGAAATTTATGGGTAAAGTCAGAAAAAACAGTTTTTGTCAAATAAAAGAAGTTTGGAGGGTTCAAGAAATATAAAACAAAAATATAAAAATAACAAACCTACACTATGCCATTAGCTGAATGTATTTAATTTTTTTTCTTATGGATTAACAAAGAATTCCAAGCTTATCAATAAAAAGGTCAAAGGCAATATCACCTAATACGGTAATCTGTTAATAAAGAATGCAGTGAAAATAAATCGCTCATTTATGTTTGAACTTTAAGATTATATTTGGCAATGAAAATATACAACATTCTAGGCCAGGATTGTGGGCAATTGTTTCCCTTAAGGATAGACCAGGTCGGACATCTCCAACAAAACGAAATATGAAAACACTTGGGCAACTTCGTACTATGTTGAGAAATCTGACAAAAACTCTGTGGGTAAATAAAATTACCATGAAAAGCCTCATACAAAAAAATTTGTCGTGGTGTGAGAAGTTAGGTCGTAATCCTGACTGGAGGGTGATTCTTTTCAATTCAATGAATAGATGATTCCCTTTCAATTCTACTAAAAACACACAGCGAAGCCTTCCTAAACTTAAGCGACAGCATGTGCTTCTTCCTAAAAAAGAAATTGTTCGAAATACCTAAATGGCTAGCCACAATCCCAATACACACACAGTGGAACTTTTCTGGAGACACATGCCTCCTAGTTCGATTTTGTGACGTTTAGCATTCATGCGTAGTTATAAATTATGTGTAGATTTTAGATGAGTACTCGTATTGGCACCAAACTTTTTGTATCCAGACTTATTACAGAGATTTTAAACAGATTTCCTAAGGGGCACTACTAAACTTCTAGGCAAATCGAATAAGAGTTTCCTTCCATGATGATTAAATTCAAAAGTTTTAATTTTTTTTACTACAAAAATTCACAGTGATTGGTCTTCCAGAATGGAACAGACTCAAATTCTTGACATTTTATCGCTTAAAGACTGGTCAGTCAATGATGCAGTGAATGTTGTCAGCCTAATAGTGACTGTGTGACGTATAATACGCCATAAAACAGATTTTTTTGAGAAAATTTTTATGGCAATTTAAATTCTCTTTTTCAAAGTTATTGCGAAAAATCATCTGTTGGAGATGTTTGACCTGGGGTTTGAATGGTGGCCTCATGTCTAATAAGACAACAGACTACCTACTAGGCTACAGTGGCTACTATTTACCTTATTTCGATGCTTATTTAGTAGCTTAGTGTTTGTGTACAGAAG